>BSBM01000668.1:6372500-6852500 GCA_027924585.1 Larix kaempferi
GTGATAAAGGGAGTCGATTAAGGTGTAGACTCAGGTGACCATCAAGTGAACACATGGAGTTGACTATATCCACTTATCATTTTAGATCGAGTTTTTAAGGAAAATTAAAAGGTCTTTTGTCTCATTAATAGAGGGTTTCTCACAAACCAAATCGTATGTGATCTCATCTATTGAGGGTTGCTCACCCTCCAAACCTACCTATATAGATAATATCTTAAATCGTTCTACTACGCCGTGCTGGACGAAGGCTCTGTTCATGGATTCTTTGATGGGTCTCCCAAGGGACGTTTGTGGAGCTGGGATAGTGATACATGTCAGTCGAAATCATCTCGTTAATTTACAAGTTGGCATTTCTCTGATTGAACGACGTATGTAGTAGCGAATCATGCACTGTAATAGCTGGTTCATGTTGTTGTCAAACCGTATTCCATAGATGTATTATTGATTCACTTATGAGGATGTTATCAATTTCATATTTGTGGTCAGGTGAAATCAATGAGCTTATGAATGCAAGTTGAGATAGAAACACCAAATTATTCCATAGGTAGGTGAAAGATACACTTTGGAAGACCAAGATAATAATATTTGCGGTCAGATTGAAATCAATGAGCTTATGAATGCAAGTTGAGATAGAAACACCGAATTATTCCAGAGGTAGGTGAAAGATACACTTTGGAAGACCAAGATAATAGACATATACCTGGAATATGGGACCAAAACTAGAGGAGCGTAACCAAATCAAAACAACAACAAAAGAGTATTTCAAAAAATTGTTTTCCGATGAAGAGGGAAGGGACATAGATGCTCATGAGTCCATGCTTTGTGACATCCCCACATTAATAAGACAGGAGGAAAAAATTGCATTGGTGAATTCATGGGTAAGTGAAGATTGCATACTTTTCGATTGTATACTCAATTTCTACATATATATCTTTTAAAGGTCACATTGTAATAATGCCCTATGGCACCAGGTATGAATATGTGATTTCATAAGTAATTTTACAAAGAAACTGAGCAGTATGTTCAACATGTTCATGTAGCACGATGGAACGATGAGCAATATACAAAAGGCAGGGACACCTTTCCCCATGGCACCATATTGTTGGTTGTGGATTTTGCTGAGAACTGCACCCTTTAGCCATAGAATGAAATTCAAATTCAATATTACCATTTAGACTAGGTTAGCATAATGGTACACATCACATATAGGCATGGGCTAGAGAGAAACAACGACAGGAGGATAATAATTAAGGAGACAAACTTCTACATTAGTGATGACATGTGCCATGACCTACATTATGTGCAACATTGCTTTGAAATTTTCTATGATCAGCTGAAGGAGAGATATATATAGATGGATCAACATTAGATATGTTCAGATGGTTGTGTGCTATGAATATTAAATGATATGTTAAATTAAAATAGTAAATTATTAATTATTTAATTGAAGGGACGTAACCCTTCCTTAAGCACGCTCAAAACCTTATAAAAGGCGAGCTCCCTTGTAATACATTTATCATCTGTCATATATATTATTCTTTTATTTCAATCATCGAAGTCGGATTCGACTCTTAACAGTCCAAATGGATACGGTTGCTGCATTTGGTATCAGAGCTTTCGCTCCTCCCCTCAAAGCTCGGATTCGGCTCCTCTTCCACCACCCTCCTCATCTCCCCCCATCTCCCTCATTCGATTTCTGTTTTCTCCTCACAAGTCTCTCTCCCCATTTCATGCTCCTCTCTCCACTGCACTCCCTGTCATCATCCTCTACACCTTCTCACTGTTCCTCTTCCTCATCACACTTCCACGCGCATCCATCCAACGCGTTCTCCCCAATCCACGCTGCTACTCCACCTCTCCCCTCGCAGCTCCCTATCCACCGACGTCAATCCATTTTTCCCTCTCCCTCTCCACTTCCAAGTTGCTTGCTCCCTCTCCACTTCCACGCTCTCCATCACTGGGATCCCTTCACCCTCGCACGCCATCCCCACCTACCTTCTCCCTCTCCACTTCCACGTTGCCTTCTCCCTTGTCACTCCACGTTGCCTGCTCCCTCCCTTCAACCCTCCACCATCCTGCACCACCTCCCATTCTGCGCCCACCTCCCAACCTCCCGCCATCCATCTCTCCATTGCCTGCCTCCTCTCCCACTCGGCCTCTGGGCTGACATCTCCCCTCCTTACTCACACCAACCAGTTCCGCCCTTTCACACCACCATTCCGCCCATCTCACCCCGTTCGTAAAGCCTTACTCACACCAACCAGTTTCGCCCTTTCACACCACCATTCCGCCCATCTCACCCCCGTTCGTAAAGCCATAACGCTCCACCTCATCGCCCAAACCACCACGCCCACTCCTTCACTCAAACATAATATTGTTATAATAATATAGTAATATTATTTCATTATAATAATATAATAATAATATTATTATATTGTTTTTTTTAATAAAAATAAAAATTAATAAAAATGATTTTTTTAAAGATAATTATTATTATTTTTATTTGTCCTTAACCACATAAGCCAAAATTGATTCCAAATATTCACCTCCCCACACCAGGTCAAGAACCATGGACGAGTTACGAGACCGACTAGAAAAATTAGAAAAAGACCAAATTAGAGATTTAAAAATCTTTGAAGGTCTAAACTCCATAATGGACAAACTTGACAAAGTGTTTTGAGAAGATTTAAAGGAAGAAATAAAAAATTCCAATGCAAAGTTGAAAAATGAAATCAGAGTGGAAGTCGTTTCAGTTTTAGAAAAAAGGCTAGACGATAAATTGGACGAGATGAAGGAAAAACAAGACCAATCGAGCCACACGTTAAACAAGTTCATGGAAAGGATGGGACAGAATGAGACAAATGATCATGGCAAACCAAAAGACGACTCAGATATGTTGAGTGCTTCAACCAACAATTCTGGATCACCACACAACAAGACAAGATGCAATCATTATCAACATTATGTAGTGTATCCCCCCAAAGCAAAAATAGAAATGTCAAAGTTCAATGGGAATGATGAACAATGCATTGCGTGGTTAAATAAAGCAGAGGAATACTTCGATATCTATAACATCACAACAGATGAAGAAAAAGTGAAGTATGCATCTATGCACCTTGAAGGGTATACCTACAATTGGTATATGTGGTGGAAAGGTAACCAATTCGCATATACATGGAATTTGTTCAAAAATGATTTCCTCAAAAGGTTTCAAGGAATCAATGAAGACGAATTTTTTCTCGAAGTTTACCAGCTTACAACAAAAAGGAAACGTCGAAGAATTCACACACCAATGGGAATCACTTGCTACCAGAGTATTTGAGTTATCAGACAAACAGCGATTATAAACTTACTTGGGCGGACTAAAACCATACATACAAAAAGAGTTAAAATTGCATGACATTCCGAATGTTGAGGCAGCAAGACGCAAAGCGAAAGCAGCAGAACTCAAACTAGAAGGAACTCCCAAGGCAAGAGTGGAAAGAGGGGCACAATGCAGATATTGTGGAGACGATTGGTCACCCGGTCATCAATGCAACACCTCTCAATCATATAGTTATGAAGTTAAGAAATATTTTGAAGCATCCATTGGACGTGCCGACAATAACAATAATAAGAAGAAGAATACATGTCGTCGATGTGGAGAAGATTGGACTCCTGGCCATAAATGCCAAACCAATCACACAACACATTGCAAAATTATTAATGGAAAAGAATTACAAGTGCTTGTGGAAGGAGACACATCCGAGTATGATGCAGATACAAGCTCATCTGAAGTATCAATAGCGACCATTACCTGTATTCAACAAAAGCATAAGGAAGAAGGCCTAGTGGCACTTAAGAACGTTAACACCCAAAAAAGGGGAAATACATTAATCATAGGAAGATATATTCCACCTCATCCAAGAAGTTGCAACAACATTGAAAACAAACAACTCGTATCTCAAGCAACAAAATATACAGGGCCTAAGAGGTTACGACTTTCAGGGTCTATTAAAGATAAAAATATCACAATTTTGGTCGATTCCGGGAGTACCAACAACTTGATCGATATCAATAAGGCACGGGAACTTAATCTTTTTGTGTTTCCTGCAAAAGGGCTTAAAGCCTCAACCATCGCGGATCAACACATACAAAAAGTGGGAAAATGTCATAAGGTGTCGTTGCAAATACAAGACTTACACCTACAGCTTAATTGTGTTGCATTACCGCTTAAAGAAGTAGACATGGTATTAGGCGCCGACTGGTTAGCATCGCTAGGGACTTACTCTACTAATCTACAAAAACAATACATTGGATTTAAATGGAAAGGAAGTAAGTATCGATTGTATGGTCTAAGGAATTCGCCACCCAAGCAGAAAGAATTGCAACATAAGAAGGATCCAGGCCATCATCAAGATAGAGAGACCAGTCTAGATCACTTAACCCAAATCAAGAATCAACACAAAGCAAGAATAAAAGACGATGTCCACAAATACAGCTTTGAGGACAAATCTCCCCTTAAAGGGGGTGGCAATGCTATCAATATTAAATGATATGTTAAATTAAAATAGTAAATTATTAATTATTTAATTGAAGGGACGTACCCCTTCCTTAAGCACACTCAAAACCTTATAAAAGGCGAGCTCTCTTGTAATACACTATCATCTATCATATATATTATTCTTTTATTTCAATCATGGAAGTCGGATTCGACTCTTAACAATCCAACCAGATACGGTTGCTGCATTGTGCAAGCCAATTAAAAAATGATCATGTATTCTAGTGGTTGAGTATTTTGCACAAAACATATGATTTGCTGTATATTTGGAACCATTTTTTGACTAGACATGGAAAGGGCGAGCATGATGGGCCTAGTGTGTGCATCAAAATTTCCCTATGAGGGGAGGAGATGAGGTTTATGACGAACCATCATATCCGAGATATAAAATCGATAGTTCAATGGTGCTCTGCAATAATGTCACATCAAACCAACAAGCAGTGTATATCAACATGGATAGGAAATGTGGTAAGAAGTTTCTGATAGGTGGTCGATATAGATCAATCATGTTCATATATTTGTAGCATAATACAAGGAACACATGGATTTCATTATGTTCGAAGCTCAAACAACCCTTTGTTTGAAATATGGATGGGAAAACTTGCTTGCTTTTGTGTCCCTTGTAGCAGTGACGAATGAGATGGTTGTAAATCAATGGTTGATGAATGGGATCTTGTATTACTTACAATAGACCCATGTGTAGTTGTTGAAACAATCCAGTTAGAGGAGATCTAGTCATCTATTTCTGCCAACTATGAACATATATATGATGTATACAACCAGGTAGATATTTCTGCAATCGTATTTCAAATGCCTTTTTTATGATTTAACCATGCTATCAAAAACCTACACATTTGCATTGAATCTACAATGCATTTTTGGAGGACACATCTATGCAGTTGTTTCCCTGAAAGGAAATGAATGGGGCACATATTATTGGTTCACATGATACATCCAAGGGAATCAAACCCTCCATGCATCATTAAATGATAGTGAAAGAATTGAATTTCCCTTTGGATCGATGGCTGTTCAGGGTGAATATCTTACACTAGATGGAAAGTCAAGAAATACCAATGCACGTATGTATACATGGATTACAGACTGGGTTCAATGGTGTGTCACTTTACGAACCTATTCATTGGTACAAACATCCAACTACAAATAATGTCTAGAAAGAGCTCGAACAAGGTATGTTACTTCCTACCTCATTCAGAGCATGATGGATTAATGGAGATGATTAGCAACATGGAGGATCCAGAAGGCCTTCTTGAATGAGATGCTTAGTTAATTATGCATGTGCGATGGAAAGAAGTCACACCGAGGTAACTATTTCAGTATTATAAACTTGTAGTATTGTGTTATAACTTGCATGATATAATTCATTTCACATTTTCTCTTGACATCTTAACAAGAATTTCAGTGTGATCATACATATGTGGCCAATAATGTTTTTATATGTATTGTTTCCATTGTTTGATAGCTTGGAAAATTGCATGTATATCTAACATGTTATACAACTTGACGAGAACCCATCATTGTTCTCGTTTTTTTGGGGGCCAATTTTAGTAGCTGTTTTGACCTCCGTTTCAAAAAGGGTGTATACTGGTAGCACCATTTTTAATTTTGAGCCATTTTTTTGTGATTTTGAAACTTCTTGGTCATAAGAAAATTATAACTTTTAGGAAAACTGGTCATTTTCAAACTTTACCAAAAAATATACATTTAATAGCTAGCTATTGTAAAAAAACACACACATTTTTGAAGTTTTGTACGATTTAGAAGCTAGTATGTACGAAAAATACATGAATTTTCAAATTTTTATCTTAAAGAAGTCATTTTTTGGGCAAATTCTAGACAAAATGAAAAAAAAGATATTCCAAACCATTTTTCAACGTATTTTCTGTTATTTGATGTATAAAAATGATACTCTTTAACATTATTTTCCATAAAGTGATGATTTACATAAACTCAACAAAACGTATACCATATATTTCTAAATAGCATATTAAAAACATAATAGTCATTCTCAAAATAAAATCTTCAATTCAAAACATTACAAAATATCTTATCAAAAAATTGTCAACTTTGACATTTTCCTCAACAATATGAAACTAATCAAGAATATCCTGCATCCCGAACTCTTAACTGAAATTGTCATTTTCTATTGGTTGGCTCTCTTCCTGGACCTCAATGTGTTCTTCCATTGGGTCCTCTGCTTCTGCAAAATTACCAAAGTGATCTTTTCCGAACATCCCTTTTAAAGGAGGCTAAGTCTCTTTTGACATCTTTGCCACAAGTGACTCACTAAATTCTCCTTTCTTCAAACCAGCTTCCTACATTTCATCTGGAAGAACCTTCGTAGCATTAATTCTTTGTTTGATATAATTGCACTGCAGTAGATCTTTCTCAATGGATATGCAATTTCTTCCTTTTTGTAATGAACATGCTTTGTTGTACCTAATCAACAAATACAGAACAAAAAAAGTTAAATAACATAATGAAGCATAAATTTAAAAAATATATATTACTGAATTTAGATTACAGCACTAGTTTCATATGTTACATCATAAATATTACTTGATCCTGAGAACAAATCTAAAACCCAATCTCCTTCTCTTGAAAAAATATCTATGAGATAATTAATCAATGCTTGTGGCTTCTGGTAGATGTTTATAGTCTCTCCTTTCAAATCTCTTTCTTCATATGTTAACTTGTTAACCACGGCATTATAAGACAATATTTGACTATATTTTCCTTCACTCTTTTCATTGAGTAAAAGAGTATCATAGGTCTAATCTTTTGTCCAACATGCAAGATGTATGTTTTCAGTATTGCTTATAAATGGATTAGTGCTGGAGCTACAAATGTTAGGCTTATGCCTGTAACAAAAATAGATAAGAATATAATTAACTTATAGAAAAATAATTTAATGTTTTCTAAATTCAAATGTTTAATAATATACTACAAATATCTTACCAATACAATTGTTTCCTTAGGTTTGCCTTATCCTTGAATGTTGTTAGCACTGCTCCTCCTTGTACATCTGAATGGAAAACAAGAAATATCCATAGGGGTGATGTTGTGACGTTCAAAAATCCTGAAACCACTTTACTAAATGATTGGTATGTATAAGGCTCACAATCATAAATAATGTTTATGATATTGAATCCATGAGGGATATCTGCAATAACTATGGAGTACTTCTTTTTGGGAACAAGATTTGCAATGTTTGCACAATCACCCAAAATCACTTTATATTGAACAATGTCGAGCCCATTCCAAACGTGATGATCAAGGGTGTCATCAAGTTCAACATTTGCAAGACGTTGTCTTATTTGTCGTTCTATTTTGGCTCTTTGAATATGAATTTTGAAAGACTCTGGTACTGAATTCTTCTTTGACATCTTTGAATTTTTTTTTATATATATAAGTAATAAAATAGAAATGAATTCACTTAGAAATAAATAAAATATAAAATATCATAAACCATCATACCTTTTTGTATGCAACAAAAAAGGCTTTTAATCTTTCCATGGAGCTTGAATCTGGAGAGTTGCATCTGACATCATCCCAACTCTTCTCACCCAACATTATAACCATATCCTCTTGTATTTTCATGTAAACCTTATGAATACACGATGTAAAAATAAATGGCGTTAACAATGACATCTAATAATAACACAATGCTTATTTAATAAAAAATATTAAAGTAAAAAAATAAACTTAAAAAAAAAACAACTTATAAGCTTACTTTTCTAAATCATTGCATATTTCTTCCATGGATAATTCACCTGACTTTACACGTGATAGTATTGTAGATATAAGTGTTTCATCCTTCACACCTTGCAATGATCTCCAAGGTGTTATAGTCATATCTTTTGGCAAGTTCTTGACATCGGGACCTCCTTGACTACTGCTCCATGCAACTGCTTTACCTTTTTTTACCTTCTGATTTTTTACACCAATATTCTCCCACATACTAAATATGTCATCAATAAAATTCCATATGGGGCCCGATCTATATGCCAACTGAAAATAGTTATCTACACCCCTAAATGCATCACTTCCTTTCAAACCTTTTCTGTTTCACATTGTCCTCTTTAATAGGAATTCCTATTTCCATACAACATTGTTTCCGGAAATCTGCATCAACTTTCGATCTATCCCCACCACATATTTGTTCAAATTCATTATGGATAAATCTAACTCTTTGAATGAATGCCATGGACATCCTATAGTCACTATTTGTGTTGTGATCCCAAGCCAATAGTTTTGCTTCCACATCTGTTAAACCAACGTAAATGATTCATTTCACTGTTTGAAAAATAGGGTTTTTTGGAAACTCTTGCATCAATTCTCTTCTAGCCTCCGCAGAATGATCCCCCCCAAAACATAGTAGTTGTAATCAAAACATTTTGATTCTTCAAATGCATCTCTAACAGGAACATTTTTTGGGTAAACAAGAGCTAGGTAGTCAACCACATGTGCATAGGGATTGTGCCTCATCAATGCTTTCAAGTTATGAACATGCAAACGATGTGGTTTCCTAATTTGATACTTCTCTTGGCCTTTTGTGTGTCTAAAAAGTTGTTTTACCTTTAAATAAAATGTATGTCCATTGTGAACCAACTTATCCCTCCGCAATCGATCTCGAATAGTATTTTTTGTTGTCATAATAACACCATCATCCAGATCACCACCTGGAGTAATGATTTCCAAACTGTCCCCCGAGTTCTCACTATGATTTTCAACATTGGATTGAACATTTTCTCTCCTCCTTTTATGTCTTGAAGCAATTGTATATAAAAGAACAACTTGTTGATCAGGAATGAAAACATCTTCATCCATAGGTATTTTAGAAGTCTGTCTATTTCTCTTACCAGTAGAAGTAACATTGTCACCACCAACAATTCGTTGATCATGTTCAACTGGGGGAGATATGCTTTTGAATGTAACCTTCCTAACAACTTCATTTGATTGTTGGATTCCTTTTCCTTTCCATGCTTGTACTTCTCCAGGAACATTTTTCACTCGATTTTGATTTGGTGTTTCTTTATTCTTTGGTGCTTCTCCCTTATGAAGAGGGGCATTAATGACATCCATTAGATTTTCTTCTATAGAATAAATTCCATTCAGAATATTGGAAAGTGGCATAGAAAAATCTCGCGAAATAAAAATATTATTGTATTAAATCTATTACATTGTTATATAATTCAAAGTATAAGAAATTCAAAAAGATATAAAAATATAGAAACTTACTCTCTTGCTCTCAGTTTCGTGCACCAAAATTTTGTGAAAATTTTGTCGATCTTATAGTTTGAAACCTTCAGAGAATATCGGATTTTGACAAAGGTTTTAGCTTGTTTCACTAGTGCATAAACAATGCCTTTACCCAACACCAAACAAATATCGCGCAACAATCCCAAAGAGTGATAATCATTTTTAAGATATTCAAATCCAACACAATATAGGTGAATACTGTCTGAGTTTCCTTGATATTTCTCTTTCAGATACCAAGAATAGTCAAGTTTCTCTTCAGTTGGTGCATGTTTCCATTCTCTAACATTCTTGGATTTTAATTCATCACCGGGAACAACTTCATCACGCACAACATTGTCAGATGGCTCAACTATGTTTTTCGATGACTTCATTGATGATCTTGCTACAGAGATGTTTACAGATAGCTTTCTCGATGTCATTTTTCCTATAGTCAGAAACCAAAAAAACAAAATTAATATATGTTTAAAAAAAATTGCAATACAAATCAATTGTTAATGTATAGTAACCAAAGAACTAAGAATTTGATGGCTTAACATAGCCCTTCGCACATGTATTGGTGCCCCCGTGGCCAATGCATAGCCCTTGGGATATGCTATGGGGTTCCCATAGCATAGCCCAAGGGATATGCAATAGCCATTGGCCATTGCGGCCATTTGCATAGCACCGTGCTATGCAATGGGCGCCCGTTGGGGTAGCCCATTGTAGCCTATGGGCTATGCTGTGGGAGCCCCCCCGTCGTGCAGAACGATTCTGAGAATCGAGCCACCTAACGGGGGGGGCACTGTGGGCACCCAGAGGGGGCCGGGGTGGAGTGGCTCCGCTCCATCCCGGACCCCTCTGGGCACCCACAACACCCCCCTGTGGGCTATGCAACGGCCGTGAGCTACGCAACGATCGTGGGCTATGCAATGGATGTGGCCAATGTGGTATGGAATGGGGGATAAGGTTCCTATGCCCTTGCCCCTCCCCAAAAAAAACAAAATAAAAAACCTAGGTCTTACAGAGGGCATGCCAAAGCCCAAAGTAAAAATTTTTGCATTAAAACATAAAAAAATTAATTTAACTAATCTTGATAATGTTTGAAGCTGTTCGATGGTCTCCAAAGCCTTCTGGATCGTTGTTTGCAAATGGTGACTATAGAAAACCAAACCGCGTTAATATAGCATAAAATAGGTTTTTTTTTACCGTTTTATGAATGTGGGATTAAAAACTGTGTAATTAGATAATGCATTATTTCTAAATACAGAGAAGAAGACATTAAATGAAATTCGACTAGTGATGTGACTTTTGATTTAACAAATTAATGTAAATAACTAATATTGTATTAGGCAGTTTGGATAGCATTGTTTAAATTTCATTTTATTAGTATTATTACAGTTGTTATATGATAAATTAAATTACTTTTACTAGTGTTATAATTGTGTTTGAAATGTGTGATTTATTTTGCAGAGAAAATTTTGAAGTGAAATTTTGGAGGGAAAATTTCGCTCTTTTAGCTATAATATTTGTTGGGGTTGATAGATGCACCATTGTATTTTTGGGTGAGGAGTGTGAGAAAATTTCATTCTCTTAAACTTTTTAGTGAAAAGTCATGGACTCGTCTGAATCAATCTCAATGTCTGAAGATTATGAAAATTTTGATTTAAGTGGAGATTTGAAAGGCATCGATGATGATTTACCTTCAAGTGAAGATGTTAAAGGAATTAATGATGATGATGAAGAGCTTCCTCCATTTGGAGATTTTAAAGACACTAAGGAAGATGATGAAAATTTTCCTCCAAGTGACGATTTTCAAGGCACCAATGATGATTTTGCTCAAGAAAATGATTCTCAAAGCATCAACAATTATTTTCCTTCAAGCCAAGATTTTCCCCCAAGCAAGGATTTTCTAGGCACAAACGATGAATTTCCTTCAAGCGAGGATTTACAAGACAACAAACTTGATTTTCCTCCAAGAAAGGATTTTGATGGGATAGATAATAATTTTGGTGAGTATGAAGGCACTAATGATGGTGTAGATGATTTACCTCCAAGCGAGGATTTCAATGGTACCGATAATGATTTTCCTCCAAGCGAGGATTATGATGGTAGTGAAGATGATTTTCCTCCAAGCGAGGATTTTAATTGTAGCACTGATGATATTCCTCCAAGCGAGGATTTTAATGGGACGGATGATGAAGTTGGTGAAGATGAGGGCACCGATAATGGTGAAGATGAATTTCCTCCGAGCGAGGATTTTGATGGCAGCAATGATGATATTCCTCCAAGCGAGGATTTTAATGGGACGGATGATGAAGTTGGTGAGGATGAGGGCACCAATAATGGTGAAGATGGATTTCCTTAGAGCGAGGATTTTGATGGCACCAATGATGATTTTCCTCCAAGCGAGGATTTTGATGGCACTGATGATGATTTTCCTCCAAGCGAGGATTTTAAAGGGATAGGTGATGATTCTGGTGAGGATGCAAAAACCAATAATGATGAAGGTTATTTTCCTTCAAGCAAGGATTTTGATGGAATTGATGATGATTTTCCTCCAAGCGAGGATTTTAATGAGACAAATGATGATTCCGGGGAGGATGAACCCAACAATGATGTTGATTTAAACTGAAGTGATAAACTTGATACTGGTGCGGATACTCATTCTCCTACTAATATTGGTGATGATAATCTCAATGAGAGGGATGATATTGCTCACATTGATGAGGATATTCATTCTCATGATGATCGTTTAATGGTTGATGAAATAGAAAGGAAAATTGTACCAAAGAGAAAGATTAAGTGTAGGACTAGGCCATTTTAATCAATCCAAAGCATTCTAGTTATACAAGGTCTAGGAAAGATTTTCTCACAAGTCCCAGTTCTATTACTGATTTGATTTCAAGTGAGTGTTGCCAAAAAATTTGTCTGAAAAAAATACACTACAATCAGGATTTTGAGAAAAGACGAGCATATCTATCAATGAACAAAAATATGCAAAATTCATATTTGGTAGGGTGCATGATTTCTACAAAGGCATGTTATGATTATCGAATTGGAAGTTTTATGCTTTGCAGAAGGGAATTCAAAAGAATCTAATCAATTGGTAATCTTAGACTATCAAGAATCCAGACAAGGCTAGAAAAAGATCCTACATTTTATTCTAAAGAGTATCATGCACGAGCTAGTGGGCCATTAACAAACATTGCAATGTCATGGATGCATGACTTCTTTTCCAAGCATGGAGAGAGTATGCCAGATAGAGAAACCATACACATTCCAGATAATTTCTCAAGGCTAGAAATCTACAACTTGTACAAGGCATTTGTTCAAGATGTTGAAGGAAATAACAATTTCATTAGATATCCATATTTTACAAGACTATGGAAGAAAGAGTTCAACAATGTCCGTATTCCTAGGAGGTCAAGGATGGGGGTTTGTAGTATATGTGCTTCCCTTAAACAAAGAAGGGATAAATCAGAAGGGATAGAGAGAGGTACATATCTAACAACTTTATTTTTTTGCAATAAATATCTATTACGAAAGCTCATCAATGTTTTGTTTTTATTTTATTTGTAGATTCTGTTGTTAAAGAACTTCAAGCACATCGCAATCAACAATCAATTGAACGACAAAAGTTATACAAACATCGCAAGAAGTGTTATGATGAACCACATAAGTATATGGGTTTGATAATTGATGGCATGGATCAGAAAAAAACACTTTTGCCACATTTTGTTCGTGTACCAAAGAATTTAAAGGAGGAAAATTTTATTCAGTCTCACTTGGTTGGTTGTATGGTTTTTAACGGTCAAATGTCTCCAAAGGTTTACTTTACAGCTCCCAATATTCATAATGTTGTAAATATGACCATTACCATAATTCATCATGTGCTGAATCATTGGTATGGTCATCTTCCTCAAGTTCTATATCTGCAATTGGACAACACTAGCCGGGAAAACAAAAATCAGATCATGTTTGGTTATCTGAACATGCTTGTTGAATTGGGAATTTTTCAGAAGGTTAAAGTTGGTTTCCTTCTTGTTGGGGATACACATAACCATATTGATCAAATATTTAGCCGTTTTGCAGTGACATTGGGGAGGAAGAATGTTGGGAACCTGCCATCATTAACTGCCATTATTAGAAAAACATATAGTCTAGAACCTTTTGTGCTAACATTGGAGGAAACTATGACATGCAAAGATTTATTTTGCGAAAGCATGGTGAAGAAAGGTGCATTGAGAAACTTAATGACATTAGCTTTCATCATCAATTTCGCATAAAAAAAATTGATGGGAAAACACTACTATGGGGTAAGAAGTACTCAACAAGTGCAGAATGGGGGCCTACATCCGATTTAGCATTTCTGAAATTCATCCCAGGTCGTCAAATGTATGGTTCAAAGTTATCATTGTTGCAATCAGCTGTTGAGATTCAAAATTCACGCCAACACAATAGAGATGTTGATTCTTCTCAATGCTTGGAAGAAATAAAAAAGTCTATAAAATATACATATGACTATTTTGAGGTTGTTGATTCTATTTGGTGGGAGTCATTTTTCATGGAGCAAAATGACATAATTACAAACTCTACAAATGGAGACATTTTTCTGAAGACTCCATTTGGTTGGCCACAAAGTATGTCAAATGAAAATGAGGAGAGAAATGTTGAGCCTTCTCAACCAGAAGAAAGGGAAATGTACATTGGGTCTAGAAGATCAATTGCACGACGTGAGGCGATGGAAGACCTTTACAGAGGCTCGGTACAAGATATTAAGTAGGGTTGCATGATTGTAGTTTTGGCCACAGAAGATCCACGTAGTTATCCATTATGGATTGCAGAAGTTATGAAGGTCAATAAAGAAAATGAAGAAGTTATATCTATTGAAGCACACTGGTATGCAACATACACACACCCATTTCATGGTGTGTACAAGCCGGAGAGGGTGATCGAGAAATTAGAGGATGTTGACATACTAGTTTATGACTTCCAGTTGACAAGGAAAGGCACTCTTCGCTCCAAGAGTATAGAGATTATCAAAAGATTGTTGGCACCAGAAATAGTTGCAACATGGGAGTCTGCTAAACTAAGGCGTAGATCTAGAAGGAATATGGCATATGAAATGTTGGGCGTACATGAAGATTCAGATGGTACACTCGTTGATACTAGAGAAGAATACAGGTCATCTACATTTTCATCCAGTCATTCATCTAAAGAAAATGTAGACTCTGATGGTGTGTCAGAATCCATGTGTTGATTTGAATATTCGCACATGAAACATTTTGTCAACTTTTATTAATATGTTATTGTTTGTATGGAAACTCTAAAGGAGTGCTTGAATTTTGATATGAATTACTTCTACGTCTTATGGTTTATTATATGATTTTATGATGAATTACTTAAATTTTTGTTTTTATATGAAAAGAGTGGTTATTGAATAATTTGTGTTTAACTCAATGCATTTTTTATACAGTGTTACTAATAGATTAAATAAGCACAATTTTCAATTTTGATAAAATCATATAAAAATGCCATTTTTTGAAAAAATGTGCTACCGATAGCAAGCGTTTTCAATTTAGAGCTTGATTTTAAGGTTTTTGCAAACAACAATAACAAATGTTTTGGTTCAATTCTATATTTTTGACCCCAAATCAAAAAGTGGTGCTACTGGTAGCACCACTTTTTGATTCTAGGTTGTTTTTTGGTGTTTTTTATGCAAAAATATGGGTATTTATGGCTAGAGTTCTTGTTTTGAGTAAATAGTTCACGTCAAGTTGTATAACATGTTATCTCAGTTTATAACATTTTCACCATCATTCTCCTGCTCATGTTGTCACCATCACCATCCTCATCCATCATTTTCCATCCACCATCATCCTCATGCTCATTATCACCATCACCATCCTCATTGCCTCATTGTCACCATCATTCATCCTCATTCTCATGCACATTTTCACCATCGTCGCCCTCATTGTCATATTGTCTCATTGTCACCATCACCATCCTAATTGTCTCGTTGTCACACTATCACCTTAACATTTTCACCATCCTCATTGTCTCATTATCACATTGTCACATTTTCACAATCGTCGCCCTCATTGTCTCATTGTCTCACCATCACCCTCACCATGGCTAGCGGGAATTTTATCCATGGCGGGTGGCTAAACGAATCCTTTCTTACCTTGGCATGAATTTTTTCCATGGTTGGAAAGCATTTTATCCAGGATTGGCAGGCATATTGTCCATTGATGGACACATTTTATGCAAGGATGGTGGGCATTTTATCCATGGATGGCAAGCATTTTATTCAACGCTAGTGTGCATACATACACATATAATGGGATTGAATTGAATTTTTTAGGTATTGAATTGAATGGAATTTTAAATTGAAATCAATAGAGATCAAATATACATATTAAATGTGTTTTGAAATGCTTGTTTAATAAATTTTTTCTAATATTTCATTTTGAAGCCTACCTGCCATGTCAAAGCTGATAGACTTGATAGATATCACCGACCAACTTAGGATGTAGAAAACATCTCTTCATGCAATGATAATAATAATAATAAAAATAATACTAATAATATAATTTGGAGGAATAATTGAGAATTACTCACCTTCTCACCTTTATGAAAATTTCAAATTAAAGCTCCCTCATGTCATTATCTATTAAGGCATGCAATTATTTAGTAATAAAAATATTTTAAATTCTATTATGTTGAAAAAATGTGAGGGGAGCATAGTTGCCTTGTCTAATATGTGCAAAAGAAATACAAAAGTTAAGAATACTCTACAAACATGTAGCCTTATTTCTTAACTGATTTTACAAATATATTCACTCCAATTATAATTGTCTTAATATAATTGAAAATAAGTTCATGTTAATAACTAAAAAATATAAAGATGCACAATATACGTTATTATAGGGTATCAGTGATGATCAAGTAGTACTTGGTGTGGTGGCGTATACGATGACGATCCTCACGAGAGAGTCAATGAGAAACAATGACTCGTCTGGAAGAGAGTCGATGGGATCAGTTCCAAAATCAACATGGGGAAGATCACAAATGAGCTCCACAAAGACTAAATATTTATTTGACTTGGCCTTCTCGAAGAGGAGATTGAATTCCTGAAGTATCACAATCTAGCGTGAATACTTGCCCCTGAGCACCTGATGTGTAAGAAATTGGTACATGGGGTTCAAATCGACAATAACGGTAGTGGTGCGGAGTAGTATGTAGTGACGAAACTTTTGGACAACAATGTCTGCCGCGAAAGCGAGTTTCTCGACATGTGAGTAATGGGTTTCAGAGTCAATAAGACCCTTAATGAGGTAGTAGATCACATGTTCTTGGGCATTATCGTCTTCCTGGACCAAGAACATGGCGATCGTGGTGGCTGAAGCGGAAATATAAAGGATGTAATCCTTATAGTAATTGGGCAGTTGGAGTACAGGGGAATGAGTAATAGAAGATTTCAAATTGTCAAAGGATTGTTGGGCTTGGTCGTCCCAGATGAAAGGGACGTCCTTCTTCAACAAACGCATATAGCCCTATTTATTTTGAGCGAAATTACATACAAAACGCCGTAGGTAGGTTTCTTTCCCTTGCAAACTCTATAGTTCTGTGATATTAGTAGGAGGTGGGAGAGCGACAATGGCTTCCACCTTCAAGGGATCGATGTGGATCCTATCTTTTGAGATGATGAAACTTAGGAGGCGTCCTGATCTGATGCAAAAAATGCACTTGTGAGGATTCAGACGGATGTTATACCACCTATATATGAGGAATATTGTCATCAGATGGTCGATGTGGAACTCGCGATGCTGTGAATGAGCTGGGAGATCGTCGAGATAGGGCTCCACAAAGTCCTTCACATCATGAAAAGAATACGACATGGCTCGCTGGAATGTAGCACCAACATTTTTTAGGTCAAAAGGGAGTTTACGATAAGAAAACGTACCCCAGGGGCAGATGAAAGAGGTCTTTTGTTGGTCAGCCGGGTGGATCTCAATTTGATTATAATCGGAAAAGCCATCCATAAACAAGAAGATGACGCTCCTGACGCAATTGTCAATGATCTGATCGATGAATGGAGTAGGGTAGTTGTCCTTAGGACAAGCCTTGTTCAGGTCCCTATAATCGACACAGACCCTAATAATACCCTGCTTCTTGGCTACATGGATGACATTGGAGACCCATTCTGTTAAAGGGACAGGATAGATAAAGCCGACCTTCAAGAGATTTTCAATCTTAGCTTTAATTGCCGCATTTTTTCGAGGATCCACTGGTCGTAACATTTAGCGGATAGGTTTAGCGTCAGGATAGGTTTGTATCTCATGCACAACAATGGCAGGATCGATCTCGGGCATTTCCTCGTAGGTCCATGTGAAGATGTCGTAAAATTGTTTGAATAAGGCCATGAATGTGGTGATCTCATCAGGAGAGCAGTTTTGGCCAATGCAGATATGTTCCATGACGCCAGGTGTAACCGAGATGTCAATCGGGATGGTGGGCGTGATGTTTGCCATGTTTCCTTCTGTAACTGTATTGCAAGTGATGATTGGTGACTGCGGGCAAGGATAGAAATTTGGTGTAAAAATGGTAGAGATAACGTTCTCCATAGAATCCAATGAGGGTAGGAAAGATGATTGATGGTGAAGGTCTTCCCATGGAGGTTCATCCGTGCTCATAATATCCACAATGGACTCATCAGAATGGAAAGTCCGGAGTAGAGGATCTGGTGAGGATGACGTCTGTTGTAGAGAACAAGATGTAGAGGCCACATCCAAGTGGTCCTCAGGGGATGAATGGATAGCCTCATAAGTAGCTTTAGCTGGCGATAGAGGCATGGTATCTCCAATCAAATGCATGGTGGCCTCATTGGGTACGAGCTATGTATCTGGAGAGTTGGAAGATGATGGAATCATGGAGGAGATCATGTTCACCGTGGAAACATGGTTAGGGGGATCCGGGGTTGGAAAGACGCCCATAAGAGATGAGTCTTTTATGCAGCTGTCCGCCACGCTCTCATATAGCTACGAAGATTGTCCTAACAAAGGGACATTATCGTCGGGATGAGTAGTGGTGTCCGGTGTACATAAGTCTAATTGGTCGATAGTGACAATTCGACCTTGATGGGGGAATTACACAATGCAGAATACAGATGACGTGACCGCAGTCATGGCGTAAAACCAGTTAAGACCAAGAAAGAGATTATAATCCAAAGGGGCAACAACCACTTCCATGTTAATGGTCACGATATTGCCCCCCAACTCTACTACTAAGGTTTGTAAGAGTCCCTGAGGTTGAAATCCATGACCGTCGAATGCTTTCAGTGTAGTAGGGGAACGATTTAACTCAGGAGAGCCGATGGCTCACCAACAGGATAACGACATGAGCGGGGTGGAAGCACCTTCGTCTAACACAGTACAATGGATTGTATTCCGAACAACCTTTGTGGCAACTTGGAAAGCTAGTGGGTGGGAAAGCCTCGGTTTAAAATACTCAAGTTTAAACATGATCGTATTTGAGGAATCTGGGTCTACCGCGACGATGGTAGCGAGAAGAGTCTTATGTTGATTGGGACAGTTCTGCAAGATTTATAACATCGACATGGCACAAGGATCTTGTGCCAAGTCCTCTACAATGTTTTAGTTATGAGCTTCCCAAGCATTAGGATTGAAAACTGCTTTTCGAATAGTGCTCTTAGGTGGACGCAATACTGAATCTAATGAAGGTTTCTCGATGGTGAGAGAACCTTGCGGCATAGAAATATTTGAGGTAGAGGCGGAAGCTTTTTCAATATTACTTCCCGCGAGTTCCTTAGGAGGGACTGGGTCGTATGATCGTGATCGTTTATTCAAGTTAACCATTTCACTGTGCATCATGAGAACATGCATGGTGGAGGATGTTTCTCCTTGAGAAGGAGACGGTTGGGTGATCATTTGTTGGTTTTGGGTGGGGAAGGGATCATTGAGAACTGCGGGTGTGGATTTTCCCTTAAGAAATTTCTGTTCTTCATCTTTGTGTGGGAACTCTTTGGAGAAATGGTCACCACCACACAATAAACAAAGATACTTGACCTTCCGTTTATGTTTCGTGTCTTCGGGAGGGTTCTTATGTTCCTACTGGTTGGAAGACTTCTTGGGTTTACCTTTGGTTTTATTCTTGCCATCGGATTTCTGAGATGAACCTGACTGAACAGAATTCACCTCCTCGGTGGGAGCAAGAGTAGGTGACTTGGTGGTGCTACTGCCAGCCTGTGGCGAGGGCGGGGAAGAAACCTGGTGGTTCGAGGATCCACCAGTTTGAGTAGGCGGCTGGGAGTGGACGAAACCAATAATGACATCGACATGAGGTTCCTGGGGCGGTTTTATGGGGTCGAAGGTAGGACGGTGGGCATCAGGAACAATATCATACAAGATGTCGGATTGAGCATAGACAAGGTCTAAGTAGTGGGCACGAGTGATAGCCTGTTCTTCGGTGATGACCCCACCCATAGCTATATCTCTAGATACGGTGGGTAAAAGAGACTTCGTAAACCAGTCAGCTAATAATTGGTCTCGAATGGGAGCCTTAATTAGACGTCGTCTCCTCTGCCACTCATGGATATGATCGGATATATGAGTTGCGGTGGTTTGACAGAGAGAAGTTAGTAAGTCCATTTCATAGAGAATGGGTAATTGGAAATGAGTTAAAAATAACATAGCTAAAGAACGGAAATCAACAAACGAGGGTGGTGGTAGTTCAATATACCACTTGGCAGCTGAACCGATGAGGGTCCTTTGAAATAACCTCAAATAGATTGAATCATCCATCAAGGAATTGGATGAGCACCATAAATGGTATGTCATCACATGGTTCTTCGGGTCTTCACTAGGTTTTCCATCAAAATTTGGAATATCATAAGGTAACTTAACCAGAATGGGTGGCCAATTATAACCATGAAGGATGGGATCATTGGTCAAACAAGACAGTTCTAGTAGGTCCAAAGTATCTAGAAATTTCAGCTGTTGATTGGGTTGTGGATACTGATAGTATTGATATGGCATTTATGGATCAGTAGGACCTTGAATCGACTGATTGTAAGGTGCTCCCATAGGGAATTGGCCATAAGGGGGTGAGCTACCTGGGTTGGGTGGTGTACCTAATGGTGTTCCACCGCCATAATACGGTGGTCCACCACTAGAAGGGGGAATCCTCCACTATCGGAATAAGGTGGTCCCCTGCCACCGTTGAAATAATGGGGTCCCCCATCTCCGCCGCTGGAATAGGGTGGCCCTTAGCCTCCGCCACCAGAAGGTAAGGGTCCTCTGCCACCGGAATAGGGTGGCCCTCCACTAGAAGGTGGGGGTCCTCTGCAGCCGGAATGGGGTAGGCCTCCGCCTCCTCCGCCGGAGTAGGGTGGGCCGCTGCCGCTGGAATGGGGTGGCATGGTGGAGGTCTGCCTCCTCCGGAATGAGGTGGGGGCCCTTCACCTCCGGAAGGAGGTGGGGGTGGTGGGAGTTGGGGAAACGTTGGTGGGGGTCCAATTGGAATAAAATTATGATGTCCCCATGGAGTGTTTGAGTTTCTGGGATAAGGTATCCCGAGAATCATGTTTCCCAGATGGTATTCTCCCGACGTAGGGTTGAAATTGCTTGGATACATATGACTCCACAGTGATTTAGTTAGGTTGGATAGTACCCCACCATGAGGTAATCCCATGGTAGGTGGCGCGACTGGTAATGAGCTGCCAATGGAATGACCAGTTGGAAGTCCTCCACTCATATTATGGTTAGTGAACAGGGGTTTCCTCTCAGTAACAATGTTTTGACCACTTGTTGATGGTTGACTCGCAATAGGTCGGTAGTTACTAACTAGTGGGGCAACACTACTTATGATGAAATTAGGGGGTAAAGAGTAGCCTCTTCTCAATTTTTGGGGTGGGGGAGGGGTTAGCGTTCTAGTAGTAGTATGTGGGGTGTTGGAAAATTGTCCTTCAATGTTTTGAGTTGTTTGGGGTATGGCACCTATCTCATGGTATACTCGCAGGAAATGAGGGTTGACTAGGTTCATAAGTGGTCATGTTATGTATAGGTGTTTCTGGTAAAGTGAGAGATAAAGAAAAAATTAGGGTTTATTGAAATATGGGCACTTCCGAGGTGTCTCTTCTCTGTGAGAGACTATGGCGCCAAAGTGAATCGCCATGTTGGTGTAATTGAGCGATCTGCACATGGATTGGAGCCAAGAGCTCGTTATTGGGAATCCAGTAAGAGTGAGAAGATTCTACCCATGGATGCAAAGCAAGGTGGGCCCATTGTTTCCCTAGATTAGTGTCCAAAAAGGATGCAGATGGACCAAAAGCTAGAGATACAGGGTCATCCTGGGGTTGATTGTACCATTCTACACGCTCGGGTTCTCCTTCCACCAAATGGTGGAAATATGTGTCTCGTGAAGTAGACGTTTCCATGGCCACAGACCTTGGAGGATCAGTGATTAGTGGACTCGAAGGAAGTGAAAAGTTCACTCCCGACTCCATTGTGGAGTTTTCGTCTTCAGGTGATGTGATGATAACTGGTTGATCCATGTTTTCCCTCGGAAGTACCTCCAGATGAAGGTGATATTCGGGTGGCAAATTCAAAATTCTATGGGACCTTCTCAAAGGTTTTTCAGACAGAATGACTGAATTAGAAATTCTCCTAAGTGTCTTCTATACAAAAAGAAAAGTAATCCAAAATCTACACAAACTAAGTCCAAAAGCAAACTTATGTGATAGGTGTGGATTCAAAAGTCTGGAACCTCACAAGATTGTGAAGGCTTTGCAACTCGTGATATACCCCATGGTCCAACAATTATACTCTACCCAATTTTTCAGAGCACTAATGAGGGAGGATTAGGACCGTACCCCTGACCGTATAACCCGAATACCTAGAAGCACATGAGTAGTAGCTCCCCGAGTGCTTTTCTCGGTGTATTGCTCCACCAAGACAACCAAATGGTTAGCACAGTTGGTTTTAGGAATCCTAGGGAAGTCTCTCATATACTCAAGGTACGAGGGGGCACAAATCCATAGTGGTGTTGTCTAATGCACAATCGTACGACAAGAGCCTTCCGATATACTACCGAGTATGTGAAGTGCCTTTCGATATACCCAAGGGTACATGAAATAGCCTTCGATATACTAGTTGGTATGTGGAACAACCGCAGGCCCTCGGGATGTAGTGCAGGAAAATAACGACAACTTCCATGTTTTATGATGTCAGAACATGTCACTAACTTATCACACAAGTTACTAGTAGATTTTAACCTAACACTACCGATTAATTTTATCTTATGCGGTTAGGTGAATGCATGAGCTGTAGACAGGAATTTAAAAATAATGCAACCCTAGCTACATGAAGGTGCACATTTCCTTTCCTTTCGATGAAGTCTATCTAAGGTAAGGAGAAATTTCTTTTTCCAATGATCTCAACAAGACAACAAATACCGAAAGTTCAAAATCTACCAAGGATTATTAAAGCACTCTTTTCATTTTCCGAACAAAACAAAAAAATAATAGCACACCAAATCAAAACTTTTCTTTTTATCTTTTCAAACTAGAATGAGTCTAAGTAATGATGAAAAGGAGGATTTCTGCTTAGAATGCACTAACTCTTCAATTTCCACAATGATGAAATAAAAAGCACAAAAGACCAAAAGCTCATAGAATGCTTCAAATTTGAAATGCTTTGAAAGAGCTTGAATTCACTTGATTTTTTCAAAGAGATGAAAGGCTCATAACTATGAAAAATATAATCAACTGATTTCCTTTTCAAACTTCTCAAAGATATAAATAATGAATTCCAAAGAGTGAAACAAAGCCACAACAATTTCCAAATGAACTTGAAAATGGATAAAATGAAGCACTTTCGATTTTCTAATGCATATATCAAAGAAAGATCTGATAATAATAATGCTTTTAAGATGTAACAGCAGAAAACAAGAGACTGATCGTAACACTCTAATGACTCAGAAAATCTCAAAGAAAAATGACAAGAATCCAAATGAATTTAAAGACACTCAAATCACTCAAAATCGAACAAACACAACCAAGATTAAATGGCTAAGCGCATGAAAGGTTTGGAATCAGATATAGCATGCTAAATAGACCTAGTAAGGTGATAAGGGAATGCAAGATCGAGCGTATAACCGTGGGGGATTGAAATTTTCCTCCACCACTAAAACTCTCACTTGACCAAATGGAACCCAAAAATCAACACAAACAAATCCAAACACAACCAATTCTAAGTAAAAAAGCTTCTGATTGGAAGGTACAACACAGAGAGTCTTGTTGGTCAGGTCAAAGGTCAAAATTTGGATAGGGAAGGTACCAACTGTTAGGATATTCCTATACTCCATCCTAGTCCTACTAGCTTTTCAATCATTTTCATTTTCAGTCTTTTAGGGTTTGCATCCATTCTAGGGTTTGCATGCATTTCCAGTCATCAGTCCCAGCACCTATCCCTCAGTTAGATATCCCCCATAGCTTCTTCATGATTAGTTTCAACCCTCCTAGTGCCTAGTGCACCCTCCTTTCACCTACTACATGAGAGATGCGCACTTCTTCACCTACCAATCCAGTTATGTTCAGTTAACAATAGTTCTCTCCCTGATTTTACGCTTGACTCACTCTTTACTGACCTTATCACTCCAATGGACCTCCAATGTGACTAGATAGGGTGTTCTGACTCCAGTTAGCTCCATGAGTGCCCTCCACTGAGCCTCCTTCAATACATTAGTGCTTCCATGTGACAGTTACACCTACCACATTCAGTTAGACTTAGTTTGACTTCTGGTTGACTATTACTTGTGCACTGATGACTTCACTGATGATGAGTTGGACTCCTAGTTATGACTTGATGACACTCCACTGGTTATGGATTTGTCCATGCAGGCTAATTCGAATCACACCTAGTGTATTCGAATCCTGAGCATTGTATATTTACCTTTTTACTATTCAGATTAATGTAACATGTGTAATTATTCTGCCTCTATCTGAGCTCCTTTGGATCTGTGTTCTTCTGCTCTATTCTTTTTGTCATTCCTAAAATTATTTCATTGTGAGGTTTACATCATCTCTTTGGATCTACTGTGAGCATCTTCACATGGTATCAGAGCCACTTGAGAGTATATTCTACCTCCATTCCTGAGGGTTTTTTGCAGGTATTTCGAAGTTCCAGCAGTTGCAGCAACAATATCAATAGTTTCTTTTTGCACTCGTTCTAGTAGTCAAGATGAGAAATTCGAATGCTCCTTCTTCTCCTATAATTCTCACTCCCTTCAATTACTTTGAATGGAGGGGTAAGATGATAGTACACTTGCAGTTGAGAGGTTTTTCTAGAATAGTTGAGGAAAAAGATGTCATACCACATACAGTTGTAGAGAGAACCAAGCATCTAAATAAAATGGATGAAGCCTTTGGATGCATATGCCTTCATATGTCTGAATATCTATTGTTTCATGTTGAAGGATTGAAGTCTCCAAATGAGTTATGGACAAAATTGAAGAGTCTTTTTGGCAAACAAGATGAACTAAGAGGCTACATTCTCGATAATGAATTGGTTTCCCTACGACCTAACAATTTCAAAAGAATTCAAGAATTCTTCTCCAAATTTCAGAATTTGGTTTTACAATGCAAGCATTGTGGCATCACTAAAAGTGATGAGCAATTGGTACTCTCTGTATTGAGCAAACTTGGATCTCAATTTTCTGTCTTTGTATCTACTTTCCATTCTGTTCGAATGTCAATCCCTGGATGGAAGTTTCCCACCTTAAAAGGCTTTGCTGAAGCTCTCATTCAAGAAGAGAACAAACTGATTCAAATGGGTTCCATCAAGGCCTCCAAAGATCTAGCTCTTCTAGCTGGAGAAGCAAGTGGTGCAAATGAAAAGGGGAGGAAAAAAGACAAGGACAAGAAGCCATCCAAATCCAGAAGTGACAAACACAAGAGACCTAATTGCTCCTACTGCAAGAGAGGAAACCATCCTGAGAAAGCTTGCATGCACAAGAAAATAGATCTACTAACCAAGCTTCTTGAACAAAACACAATTGTTGTTCCAAAAGAAGCAAAGATGCCTGATTCTGGAAGTGGATCTGATGATTGCCATGCATTGATGGATGGTTTTTCAAAGTCAAAAACCCTCCTCATAGATTCTGGAGCCTCCAACCACATGGTTTCCTTTGAAGAATCTTTCTCCTCTTTAGATCTCAAAGATGGGCCTACTATTCACATTGGAGACAACTCTCAGATTTATGTGAAAGGATTGGGTATAGTACATATGGAGCATGGTAAGTTCAAAAATGTTTTATTTGTTCCTTCTCTAACAACTAATTTGTAATTTGTTATCAGTATATCAGATGACTCATATAAGATCACCAAAGCAAGTAACTTTTGGTCCAAACACAGTAGAGATTACAGATATCTCCATTGGAAAGATTGTAGCGAATGGGGTTGCTAATCATGCCTCTAAGGCATATGAGTTCTCTCACTTCATGCCCTTCTCTCCAACTATTCCTTTAGATTCTGATCAAGATCAGAGTGACTCCTCTTCTGATGAAGAAGAAGATCAAGATCTTGATGTTGAGATCATAGTTCAAGCAGATTCAGATCCAGAACTGACACCTATTCTCAGTCTATATTCAAGGTCAATATGGGCTCACGCAGTCATTGCTACTACTGAGAACACAGTTGAAGATTCATCTGTTCACCGAACTACCAGACTTCAGCATCATGCCAACCTTGCATTATGCCATCTACCTCTCCATGAGAGATGTAGCATGATGATGGGGTTCTCTCTTCCATCACATGGGAAGACCCCTCATGTTCCATTCGCTCCAGTTGCAGAAAGAATTCCTGAGAGACTTGCTTTGTCCAATCCATCCTCTACACAGTGGAAGGCACATCAGAAGACTAGATCCACATCTAGCACTTGTTTTGGCATCCTACAGGGGATCAACTTGTCAAGTCTTTTGAAGAAGTTTTCACTGATGAAAGCTTCCTTCTTTTCTGCTTAGTATGATGGTTCTTTGATTTATTTACTATTCTTTTGAGGGGGGGTATTTTTCCCATGAGGTTTTCCCCATTTCCTCGGTTTATGGATAGTTCTTTATTTTTCTATCTTATTTGATTGTATGGGTGACCTTTGGTCCTAGTTACCAGGGCCCAGGATGGATTAAGGGGGGGTGTTAGGATATTCCTATACTCCATCCTACTCCTATTAGCTTTTCAGTCATTTTCATTTTCAGTCTTTTAGGGTTTGCATGCACTTTTAGGGTTTGCATGCATTCTAGGGTTTGCATGCATTTCCAGTCATCAGTCCCAACACCTAGCGCTCAATTAGCTAGCCCCCGGAGCTTCTTCCTGATCAGTTTCATCCCTCCTAGTGCCTAGTGCACCCTCCTTTCACCTACTGCATGAGAGAGGCGCACTTCTTCACCTACCAGTCCAGTTATGTTCAGTTAACAAGAGTTATCTCCTTGATTTTAGGCTTGACTCACTCTTTACTGACCTTATCACTTCGATGGACCTCCAGTGTGACAAGATAGGAGGTTCTGACTCTAGTTAGCTCCATGAGCACCCTCCACTGAGCCTCCTTCACTACATTAGTGCTTCCATGTGCCAGTTACACCTACCACATTCAGTTAGACTCAGTTTGACTTCTGGTTGACTATTACTTGTGTATTGATGACTTCATTGATGAAGAGTTGGACTCCTAGTTATGACTTGATGACACTCCACTGATTATGGATCTGTCCATGCAGGCTAATTCGAATCACACCTAGTGTATTTGAATCCTGAGCATTGTATATTGACCTTTTTACTATTTAGATTAATGTAACAGGTGTAATTATTCTGCCTCTATTTGAGCTCCTTTGGATCTGTGTTCTTCTGCTCTATTCTTTTTCTGTCATTCCTAAAATTCTTTCATTGTGAGGTTTACATCATCTCTTTGGATCTACTATGAGCATCTTCACACCAAGAAGCAATCTTGAGACATCGACGCACTCTACAGTTATGCTCAGAGTGCCTGGCACACACTGTGTACAATGCTACAACACCGACGACGCATGATGTATGAAAGTCAAAAGTGCCGGTGGCGCAGTATGCTCACAATTAGTAAGCACCTAAGAGGATATGAGGCACTGGATGTACTGACCAAGTGTGTCGGGCGAATAATCAATGGAAAAAAAATAGATATCTCAAAACAATGAAGAAACAAATGGCCTGATACTGATCCAAATAGAATCAGGGAAAGTTAACAGACTCTTCAACAAGAAAATATGATGAAGGGAGGGGCTCAGGAGGAAAAGAAATGGCTCACTACGAAATCAATGACCAACACATTCAAACTGAAATCAAAGCTAAAGACTCCCCAGTATGGTCACTGGATTTGTTTTCAAAAAATCTACCTAAGCGGACTTAAAGGCCAAATCTCCCTAGTCCAAGTGGATCTAGAACAAATAAACACAGAATAAAACCAGCTTCCCTAGATCAATAGAAATGAAAATGGATAAATGGGTGTGTTACCTGAGATTCGCAAGTCCTCTTGCTCTTTGCTTGATCCAATGCTCCAACACCTTCAGATATGTAGTTGTAAAGTCCTGTTGAACAAGTGGAAACAATCAAATAGTAAAAGCATATATCACATATGATTGATCTAAGCTATCAATTAAGGAAGTAAGCTCTACACATCAGCAACACGATAATATATATGGGAAGAGATTGTATTAACTGTATAAAGGAGAGTACAAAAGAAGAGAATGTCACAACCTATGTCTTAACATCGCAACCTTCCTTCCAACAAGCCAAACCAAGCTAAGCCTACAAATATGGAGTAAGTCTCTCAAGGAGGAGTGAGACTCACCTAAGATAATTTCACCAGCATGAGAGTACTATAGACTTTCCTCCCTTTGGAATGGAGAGGAGCTTCATCTTTATAAGACCAAGTGGATAGAGTAGGTTGAAGATTATGGGGATAAGGCTAAGGGATCATCCCTTTAGGTTAGGGAATTGAAGGCTAGCTCACCTAGAAGTTAGGGATGACCCTCCACCTCATCATGCTTCGAGAAGTTGCTCGAAGGTCTCATTTAACCAATTAAACCAACCCCGTCACATGCTGTATGAGGACAATTTGCGCCAAGAAGGGGAAAGCGCAGGTTGAATAAAGGAAACCTGAGCCACTGACGCAGGCTGCTAGATGACACCCTGTGCCTAGCCTATTTAGGCACATCTTCTTGTAAGACAAGCTGTGCCGACCTAACTAGAAAATGTGGACAAAGGATCAACAACTTGCTCTAGATGACTTTTGGTCAGGGAAAATTCAGGGATCAAAGCACTGAGTTGACATTGAACTCATGATGATGAGATTTAGGTGTAACAGTCTTGTGGTCAAGAACAAAGAGAGACTCTAAGGAAGCTAGACTTAAGGAGGTGGAAAAAAGTATAAAGGCCATCTTTGAGGGTCAAACTGAAACTTTGGGAGAGGCTATGCTTAAGGATCTGATCTTGTTGGAGGAAAACAAAAACTTGATTTTGCAGGAAAGAGAAGCAAAGACTTGGGTGAAGAGTAGGGCGGTTTGGATGACCTTAAGGGATGAAAATTCATCCTACTTTCATAAAATGGTAATTCAAAGGGTCAATACTATTTGGGAATTATAGGATGGAAGTGGTGAGAAACTTAGTGCTTTCAACAAGTTGGAAAAAGGTGGGGTTGAGTTCTTTAATGAGATTTACAGTGAACCTGCAGGCAATAATTTACAGGAAATTGTTATGACTGTTTCTAAGTTTGATCGATGGATTTCAGAGGATGATAACAAATATCTTTATGCCCCGATCTCCTTGGAAGAAATGCAGGCTTCCTTACTTAAGTTGAAGAAAGAGAGGAGTTTGGGGCCAAACGGTTGGACTTCTGAATTTTTCATAGCTTGTTTTGATTTGTTGAGTGAAGATCTTCTGAGGGTTGTGGAAAAGAACAGAGTGACTGGAAAGCTACTAACCAGTTTTAAATTGACGTTCTTAGTTTTAATTCCGAAGCTGGATGTGCCTAATTCTTTTGGAGACTTTCATCCTATCTCTTTGTGTAATTCCTTTTATAAGGTGATATCTAAGATTTTAGCAGAAAGAATAAAGCCTTTCCTGGCAAGGCATATCACTCCGGAACAATTTGGTTTTTTGCTAGATCGCTGTATCCATGAAGCCATTGGAAGTGCTCAAGAATGTATTCAATCTTTGAAGACTAGAAAAATTCCTGCTAAGGTTTTGAAAGTAGAACTTTCTAAGGATTACGACCGTACCTGTTGGCTGTACTTAAGGTTGGTCTTGATCCAAACAAGGTTTGGGTTGCCCTTTGTAAACTGGGTTTGGTCGTGTTTGACTATGGTCAGCTTTGCAGTTCTTATTAACGAGGCCGCATATAGATTTGTTACTCCTGCTAGAGGGTTGCGTTAGGGGTTCCCATTGTCCCCCTATATTTTCTTGTTGGTGATGGATGGTTTGAGTCAACTGTTTAATGAGGCTTTGGATAGTAATCAAATTTTTGGGATTATCTTTGGTGCAATAAGGGTTACACATATTTTCTTTGTGGATGATGCTTTGTTTTTTCTTGGGAATTATGTTGAAGAGACTAGAGTGGTTAAAGATATGTTTTGGTTGTTTAATTCAGCTACAAAGATGCAAATTAACTTTGGGAAGTAAGCCTACTATATTAATGAAATCGACATTACTGATCTAAATTGTTTTATGGAGATTATGCCAATGGATTATTATCCTTTATCAGAGGGTTTTAAGTACTTAGGGTTTCATCTGATACCAAATTTCTACAGCAACGCATATTGGAATTGGATCCCAGAAAAGAAGGAAAGACCTATCCATTTCTAGTGTAACAGGTGTCTCTCTAAGGGCGGAAAAGCAATGCTTATAAAGGGTGTTTTAAGTTCCATCCTAGTTTATTGGATGATCATTGCCAAAGTCCCACAGGCGGTTCTGCACTCTCTTAGAAATATCTTTTTTCAAATTTCTGTGGACTGGTAAAGCTGATAGAGGTATCCATTGGACATCGTGGGTGTCAATTTCAAAACCAAAGGAGGATAAGGGTGGGGCTTTAAAGACTTGCCTACGTTTGGAGCGGCGTTGGCAGCTAAGTCGGTGTGGTATTTTATTTCGAAGGCTGGGAAGTGGCAATCTATCCTTCGCTTTAAATATATGGGAAATGGTTCGTTGTTAGACTGGATCCGGATGCCACGAAAGTGTATCCATGGAGGGTCGCTTTTTTGGAAGGCGATAGTGGCAGCATTCCCTGTAATAAGGGACCTGATGGTTTGGGATGTGGGTAATGGAAGGGAGGCTCTTATTGGCAGAGATTATTTAAAGGGTGTAGAAAATATGCTTCTGTTCCCCTAGGATTTCTCGAGCTTCCTGGAAGAAAGGGGTTTATTAGTCTTAGTAGACGCAGCGGAAGGGAGCTCAAGCTTTATCCAAAAGTGGAAATCAGCATTAGAGTTGCAAATACATGAGGCATGGTCCGCTAGCTAGAATAATTGGATAGCGGAGATGATAAAAGGTTTCATAAAGTTGATTAACAACCCAGATACTCTACAGTGGCAGGGAAACGAGGAAGGAGGATCCTTTTCAGTAAATGAATCTTATATTTTGCTTTGGAAGAACCGTGCACAAGCTAATTCTTGGTGGTGGAAAAAATTATGAAAAACTCAAGCGACTCATAAAATCAAGACTCTGGTTTGGCTTATATTAAACGGAAATGTTTTAACTTGGGATATGATGAAAAGAAGAAATCATCAAGGACTTGGTAGGTGTAGCCTGTGTAGGAATGTTGATGAAGATGCCGAACATCTGTTCTTGCTTCGCCATTTTGTTCAACAGGTATGGAAAGGCTTGAGTTTTAATCTTCAGTTGCGATTTATGGAAGAAGGAAATTCATTTGATAGCTTTTTAAAATCTTGGTATGAAGAACCTAATCTGAAAATTCTGAGATGTCTACCCTACTTGGTGGCTTGGTTTGTATGGATAGCTAGAAACCTTTCTATCTTCGAAGATATTCACCATCCTAGTTTCTATGTCATATCCCTGATTCTATCTATCTATAATTTTTTTTGGGACAAGAAAGTAAGAAAAATGAAAGACATCTCAAAGTTTTAAAGATTGGTGAGGGAGAAATAGTGGGGTACTTTGATGGAGCATGTGAAAACAACAGGTGTGGGTTAGGAGGCTACTTGATACTTTCGGAGTCTGTCACTATAAGTTTTCTAACAAATGGAGGAGAAGGAACAAACAATAGAGCATAAGGTCTAGTGATGAGACTCCTCCTACAATTGGCTAAAGATAATTTGGTGGACTCTTTAAAATTTTTTGGGGACTCAGAGTTGTGGATCAATTTCATGAAACTAGAGAACAGTTTAAAAAATCACTCTCTACAGAATATTGGAAGCAATATGGAAACTATGGTTTCTCTTTTTAGTAAGGTGGATTTTGTTCATGTCTATAGAGAACAAAATGTGCAAGTTGTTGAACTATAAAAAACTGGACTACTTTTAGAAGTTGGCAAGTGCAAGATCATCACAAAAAGCAATGGCAATCAGGAAATCAACTGGAAATCCTTGGATATTTGTGATAGGTTAACTTGATGACTTGGAAAAGATCCAAGCATTATTTTTGAACAGTTTATTTTGAAATATAACTATTACTACAAGTATGAACACCACCCATAGAATGTATTCTCCGCTCTTTATTAACCATGAATATGATTTTTTTTGAAATAAAAAGGTACATTTGTAAATAATTTTTTTATTTTTATTTAGTAACATGTATATAAATATTCTAATTTTTTATCCCCATTTTTGACAATATATAATTCAAATATAAGTTTCTATTATGTACAATTTTAAACACTCTTTTATTTCATGTAATTACATTTATTAAATTAAATTTCAGCATACTATAATCAACAAAGTTGTTAGTTTATTAAGTTGTAAATATTTCGTTCACATAAACATGTTTTTATATGTCTTAATGAAATTTTAGATTCGTTTGTGCTAATTAGAAGCAACTTGTTTAAATTACATAGAAGTCATAAAATATTGAATTATAATGTTCTTAGTTAACGCTTACTTTTTACATGCTCTACATTACTTTATTTCATTCTACATTACTTTATTTCATTGTTAACTACTTGATTATTTAACTCTCCCTTAGAAATTTATGTATATAGGGTAGATAGTTTGCATAATGTCCTTTCGATGTACTATTGCTTGACCTTCAATAGTTACACATGCTTATTCAATCAGGCAATTACCATGTAATGCAATTAGTATTATTTATTGATTCTATGAATCCTATCTATATGAGGGTTTTAAGTAACCTAGGCTTCTATTTTTACCTTCCTTCCAAAAGGGTGTTTTTAAATGTATTTGCCAAAATTAAATTGGCAAGAAAATAAAAACCTAATTCTCATTTACTGGTAATTATTGGACCCAAAGAATATTCAGATATTGTTTTAATTTAATTTACATTTTTAGGTATTGGAATCTTTTAAATTATTAGGTTAATCTTGATTGGTAAATGAGTAATTGAACTAAGTCAAAGTAATAGTTTTTGGGTTAATGGTTTTGTAACCCACTATATTTACACATAGTATACTATTGCATGTAATGAAACCTATAAAAAACAAAACTTGGCATACTCCTTTATAATACCAACCGATGAAGAGAGTTCACATATCTAATTTGTTGATACAGGGTATTTCAAGCGTGGTTCTAGTAGCTCTGGGATCTTCCAACTGCATCCACATATTCCTCAATGCCGTCCATAGTCAACTTTACAATGCCATTAGAGGTTTCATCTAATGGTGGAGCTCCTTATCTCTGGTCCTCTGGATGCTTGTTTCATCCAATGTCGTCACAAGGTTCTGGTATTCCACAGATTCTGTAATGTCCTCGAACATGGCCGACTTTGCTTCTTCTTGTATAGTCTTGTGCAAAATCTCCACGGCTAGAGAAAGCAGCTGGCAACGCTGCGGATATTTTTGCAGGAGAGTGTACAGGAAGAAGTAGATCCGGCCATGTTCGAGGACATTACAACAGTCTGTCCAAGGTCCATGAGAAGACATTGGAATCTCCAGGGAAGTCACCTTTGGCTTGACCCGGTGTTTGGTATAATGTTGAAATAAAATTTCGATGGGTCAAACTACTGAGGACTTTTGTGCTTTCAACAATGTTTAGTAGTTTTGGTTTTGGTTGCGTTCAATGTACTCGTACCTATGTAAATATGGGTTTTGGGGGGGTATTCTCCCCTGTATGTATTCATGGAGTTCGTTTTGAGTTTTGGAAAAGGAGGAAGGACTTATGCGTTTCTTTTTCTATGAGGATTTAAACGACCGTATGAAGAAACTATGGTTACTGTGTTTCCTTTTAATAGTGCTCTATCAGTCTACCATTTTGATGGAAAATCGTTTATCTCTTTTCCCATGCTAAATGTATGCGTATTATATTTTCTTTGTTCTGCATTTTTCTTTCCTATGGCGTAAGAGAAGTGTATAAAGATGTATAAGTTGTTTGTGCTTCTATCCTATAGCTAGTCGATTTGTATTGCTAAATAGAAACTTTGTATTCGTTGATGTCTGTGGTATTTCCGTCAGTTGACTAGCTTGTAGCGATTGTTTCTGGGCTAAGTGAGCTGCTCCAGGGGTTGATATCCCAACCCGTGGTTAAATTCTCTGGAAGGGATGACTCCTAAATGTTTGTTCTATGAGAACAATGCTGCAGTATCTATTCTAATTTTAAAAGCCTAAATTTATTATAACTGGAAAATTTGAAACAATAAATACTCCATACCTGGCTGCTTGAGTACTTGGTCCCTTCCTGTGGAACCTAGTTGCTTGGCACTTGATTCCTTCCTGTAGAAACCTGCACACTCAACAATAGTTAATGCAGAGCTTGTTGTATCTAGCTAACATGTTAGGATGATTGCCTTTAGATGGATAACTTTGGGGTTGCCTTGTTCCTCCCAACCATGTTCCTATAACCGTTCCTGGTTCTGTATGGATCCCCCCGAGCTGGATTCCAACATGCAAAAGAGATAGAGGACCTGGGGTTACTACTGGTTCAGTTTTTTGGAGCAGAAGTTTTTCCTTTAGTTACCATAAGAGAATGATAATGAAAAGATAGATAATCCTCCAACTTGGGATCTACCCTCTTTACGTAGGGGAGTATTTTAATTAGGACTGTTGAGATAATTAGTTTCTTTAAATTAAATAATTAATATTTAAAATATATTATTTAATTAAATATATAGACCTTTTTGAACTAGGACTTTTCCAACTGTTTAACTATAAGTGATTTTGATTTCAGTTCTCAATAATAATTATATTAACAATAATTATAATAATACTACTATTTTACTTTAACTATTAACACCTCATTAATAATATTTAAACAGTGCATAAGCCATCTATAATAAATATATTTCATAATTAGAAAGTGACACATTATTATGAAAGCTTTCAATAATAACATAAGCCTTGAGGCTTTTATGCATGTTAGTCATAAAAGACTACTGGTAATTATCTTTTATTAGATTATGTAACTTCACATGATACTTCTTTTAATCTTTTAAGGATAAAGTCCAATTCTTTGGATGGTCTCAGTGAGCTTGGTTAGGTACCTCTAGTCTCTCTCTCTCTTTGCATGTCGGATTCCCTCGTTTAACACGGTAGTTCCCGTAGTACTTGATGATAGATAAAATATGAATAATTTAATCAAATAAAATAAGTGTGATGAAAGTAAAAGTGCTATTCAGAGTCCTTCTAAGTCAACACTTTGAGATTCAGTAACCCTGAGTGCTCTTCAGAGATTTTAACTCAACACTCTCACATGGGCGTTACGCTAGTGCAATTCCAGAGCCTCTGCTCAACACTAGTTCTAGAATGTGGTTGTGAGGCACATCTAGAATATTTACGTTTCCTCGGATCCGTATTCGTTTATCAAGCTTGGAGTGCTCCAGGGCTTAGGCCCAACACTCAATGTACCTCAGGGATTACTCCCAGTACATAAAAATTCTTCTAGGTACATCGGGGCTTATGCCCAGTACGTAGGTTATATGTGTGTTTCTGAGTCTACGCTCAACACACTCATAAGTCAAATCATGTAAAATCATAGCTCTGCACAGTAAGTAACAAAAGGTTATCTCAGTATATTAGGGTTTGTACCCATATCAAAGCTGGAGAACATCATTGAAACATTGGGGCCTTCTCACCCAGTATACACTCAAATAAAGAAGTCATTCAGGGTCCATGCCCGATATGTCAATATATAAAAGAGTAAATCGTAGGTGTTAGGGCTTATGCCCAATACTCAAAATAAAACTTAGATGCTAGGGCCGTGGCCCAATATAACAACCAAAATAGTTAGTCCAAAAATTCAGGATATTACAGTGAATTTCTTATGAGAATCAATTTTTCTTTATTGCCATCTTTTTAGATCATCCATACCCATTTCGAGTCCGAGGAAGATTGATATTTTGGATTCTTGGAATTGATTTAATACTAAGAGGGGGGATGGATCAGTATTAGCGCAGTTATCCGCAGTTTTTACCTTCTTTAACAAATTATCCTTAACTTAATATTGATATTTAGTTACGCATTCAATATAAATAGAGTCATTCATCCATATATGCACCAAGACAAAGATCACATAACACACCATATTTTAACATGGAAACCCAAATGGGAGAAAACCACATAATGCTTCTTTTATAGTGGAAAAAAAGACATTCAAGGAAGCACCAACTTCCCTTGTTTACCAACACCAACTGGAAGGAGGCACAAACCCCCTGGTTTTACAGGCACTGACCTGAAGGAAACTACAACTCCTTGTGTTCTCCAACACCAACTTGAAGGAGGCTATAGCCCACTTTCTCCTTACCCCGTCTTGTCGTCCAAATATCCAGTATATGATTATGACTTGTTGAACTTCAACTTCGTGCACACTTATGATCATCTGATATTAATTTTGTTGTCCACAACCTTCATATGCAGATGATTCAATGTCATTGTGTTGCATACATCACTTGAATTCTCATTCCACTCAATTCTTCACTTTTGTTGATGTCTTACTTCGTGTACTATGTGCTTGTTGATTCTGCAGTTTGCATCACAATTTACTTTGTCGTTCTACTATTATGCAACTGCCCTTACCAACTAATACCGTGCTTCAATTAATAGCTTGATGTGCTAATAAAAATGCATCAGTATCATATGGAATTGTGCACTTACTGATGTGTCCATTCTATTTAAGTGCCACAATCTTTTAGACAATCTATGACATGTCGTGCATCAATTGATTCATCCTGTCAGTTTAAGGAACTGATCTTAGATCTTCATCATCATGATGCGCTTACTGGATCCTACTGTTATTGTGTCGTTGCATATCAGATGGTCTTTTAAAATTTTCACACTTCACTTCAGTCTTCCTGTGTCAACCAAAAATCTACGCATCACCTGATATACTTTGGTTCTATCTCCGCGCTTCTGTCTTACAACATCCGTGACTATCTACATGTTGTCTGCAATACCGTCATTCAATATTCACGTAGTTGCACATACTTATGTATTTATTCCTTTCAGTGTTTGCTCAATCGTTATAGATCTACAACATCATTCTGCACACCATCAGTACTTCATTCTGTTTCATGTGCGCACTCAACTCCTTTTTTGATCTGCTGTTTTGTTCTTGATCCCTTGATGCCCCAAATATAAACTTGTATCTTCCAATTGAAGCTCTATGCTCTCGTCATCAAGCTTACTTCAAATCTCCAACTTGCATCTCTATTTATACATGTCCTAATCGAATTGTATGTCCACAAGTTGGTTGTGGCACCCCTTCTTCCATACTTCTTGGATTGTGCATTTGCCACATGTCATCTTATGCACTATTGAGGTGTCATCCTTTGTGGGTCTTGCGTATTCATGGTCCATAAATTAGTGGGACTTACACCTTAGTGGTGTGCTCTTGCACTCTTGAAGTACCATCACTTTGAGGTATGTGCCCATCCTTTCTCTTCAACTCAATGAGTCTTTGACCCTTACTTTACCATCCCTTGTGGGTGTTGTGTACTTGATGTATGAATTCTTTGTGGAATCTGTGCATACACCAACTTCAACTTGGTGAGACTTTGAACTGTGTCGTGTAATCATGTGTGGGACTTGCGCACCTGATGTATCATCAGCTGTGGAATTTTATCATAAAAAAATTCAACTACTGCACCCTTTATTGGAACTTGTGCGCCCTTTACAAATGAAAAGCATCTTCTGGTTTGGCAAGACTTGCATGCTTTCAGGACTGTCCAACTATAATTTATTTGCACACTCTCAATACTTGACCAAGCAATTCTTACGCATTCCAGAGTCTTTTTTCAACATGCTTGCACACTTATACCTTTTCTTAACCAACTCCTTCATTGCTTGTGCACATGTACCTTTGTCCAACCAATTATTTTCCATACTTCCTTGAGAGAGTATGACTTGGTGGACTTGATATATGCATAGGTACCACATGTAGTAGGATACATTACTTATGTGCCTATTTGAACTGGATTTGCATGATGTACTTTCATTATGTACTTATTCAAACTCATCATGCATGATGTATGCTTGGACACACATATTCATATTGAATGCAACTTCCAGATATACTTCTTCTGATTGGCATCCATGTCCTTCACTATCTTGCACATATACTTCTTCAAAGTGGCTTCCTTGTACTTCTTCAAAGTACCATAGGAAAGTTTTATCCACTTTGACATCAATTGACATCAATGACTCAATCTGAAGCAGTTGACATCCTCTTTGACATTAGTTGACATCAATGAAAACCAAGGTTCAACAACCTCCTCCTTTGGCATTGATGTCAAGACATTATGAAGTTGTGTATGATCTTCTTTGATTTGTATACTTCATCTGTACATGTCGCAATGCTCCTCCTATGTATATGCTTCCCCTGATTTCTTTGGGCTTTTGAATTCTACACTTTCTACTGTTAGTACTTCTTCTGCGCATACCACATGTATAGTCATCTTCATGCCATTTCTCCAAGTGATCTGCTTCATGCTATTTCACGTCTTTTGCATCTCTGATGATCTGCTTCACGCTCTTACATGTCTATTGTGCCTTTGATGATCTGCTTCATGCTCTTTTATGTCTGTTGGAGTTTCATGTTATCTCTTCAATTATATTCATGCAATTTGTACCTTTGATGATTTGCTTCATGCTCTTTTACACATGCTGGAGCTCCATGCTATCTCTTCAATGATATTCATGCTGGTTCTTTTCTATTTCATTCTCCTTTATGTACAACCAGCTTCATGTATTTCTCCCAGCTTCATGTCAGCCTCATGCATCTTATGTATCTTCATGCCTCATATTCATGCATCTCTCCCCCTTTGACATCAATGGGAAAGAGGTGCCACTACTTGCACGATGTGACTCCCCCTGACCTCATGCTTCATTTATTTACTGCAATTTTGCATTGATATCCTTTCATAATTATCTTTGATTGCTTTCTTGATACAACTGTTACATTATTCCTTCATCTTGATTTCATGTTCCTGTCATTGGAATACATTAATGTTTGCGCAGTGATTCATGCTGACATTCTTTCGAGTCAACTACGCAGTGCCAATTCTTTTCTTGGTTCTGTCTTGTCATTTCACTTGCTTCCTTTTTGCACCTGAGTGCTTCACCTGTCGCATTTACTGCGCTGTTAACTTGCCTTTTTGCATTTATTGTTGTCGCATTTCTTGTCATGACAACAAAATATATGGCACGTTTTCCATTCATCGGCCAACTCAGCATAAGTGGACATGACACTTAGTTTGTGTGGCAACAATGACATGTCACTTTTGTACTCTAACCTTTTAGGGCATCGTCATCCATCGCATGGTATAATGAATTGAATTTCCACCTTTTGTACTGTTTCCAAAATTCATTAATTCCAACATTTAGTTTTGGCGACTCCACCACCTTCTTTGGATTGCACGATATTGGATGCATATCTCATCAAATTAATTTAATGTGCATGAACATCTTCCATCCAACTCTATAATATTTTCATGAACACTGCCTAGTTCATCACCATTAGCACTTATGCATTTACATATTGTTTTTTGACCCTTCTTCTTTATTTCAATGACATCCTTCTATCACATAATGAGCAATTCCCTTGAGAATGCATGTCTTTCCATTTATACTCAACAGTCTGAGTTTACACACCTAATATTTGACATGGGTACAAGGAAACGTTGGATGGAGAACACTAAGGACCAACATCATTTTTCTTAGTCACAGGTATATCTCTCCCATTTAGATCAAATGACCCTCTTGACCCATCGACTCGATAATATGGAGCGTCAACAAAAAATAATTTTGGACGAGCTGTCCTTACTTCGATAATGACATGCTAAACCATCATCATATGTGAATTTTCAATTTCAACTAGGGGCATAAAAGCCAAATCGAGTAATGAAATTGAGTTCTATTTCCTCCTGCTAGTGTGTTTGGGAGAGGGAAATATGATTGCAATTACCATGCACTCTCGTGGCACAATGTTTGGTCAATGAATCTACCGAACAGGGGTGTCCCTAGCGGTACTCGGATGTCACGAATCTAACAAAACTAACGGTTTTTCCATTAGAGCCTCAGTTTTTGAGTTATGGTGAGTTTGATCTCGCTTCCCAAGGCCATTCAAGGACACTGGGTAAATTTCATCTCGCTTAGAACATTTTTCAAAATCTTACCCCATCGTGTAGAAATTGTACTGCACGTCACTTAGCAAAACCTTAGTTTAGAAAACCATCAAAATAGACAACTTTCAGTCCATGAATTCACCAGAAAAGGGTGTCCCTAGAGGTACTCATATGTCATGAATCCAATGGAATTGATTTTTTTTCCATCAGAGCTATGGTTTTCGATTTATGGTGAGTTTCATCTTGCTTCCCAAGGCCATTTAGGGACACCAGGCAAATTTCAACCGGGCGCATAAAAACCAAACCGAGCAACAAAATTGAGTTCTGTTGCCTCATGCAAATTCTTTTGGGAAAGCATGAGATGACGACGATGGCCACACACTCAATTCCCAAAATTTTCAAAATCTTAGCCTACGGTGCAGAAATTGCACTACACGTCGCTAAGCAAAGCCCTATTTTAGAAAACTCAAAATAGACAACTTTCAGTCCATGAAGCCACCAAACAGGGGTGTCCCTATTGTTACTTAGATGTCATGAATCCACTAAAATAACGTTTTGTCCATTGGATCCATAGCTTTAGAGTTATGGCGAGTTTCATCTCGCTTCCCAAGGCCATTATAGGACACTAAGAAAATTTCAATCGGGCGCATAAAAACCAAACTGAGCAACGGAATTGAGTTCCAATGCCTCTTGAAGGTGTTTTTGGGAAAGGGAAGGATGAATGTGATTCTCTTGCACTCGCTTGACACATTTTTCAAAATCTTATCCTATTGTGCATAAATTGCACGACACATCACTTAACAAAACCCTAGTTTAGAAAACCGTCAAAATAGACAACGTTCATTCCATGAAGCCACCAAACAGGGGTGTCTCTAGCGGTAATTGGATGTCACGAATCCAACAGAATTGATGGTTTGTACTTATGAGCTACGTTTTTCAAGTGATGGAGAGTTTCACTTCGCTTCCCAAATCCATTCAGGGACACCAGGAAAATCTCAATCGAGGGCATAAAAACCAAATTGATCAAAAAAATTGAGTTCTGTTACCTCTTGTAGGTGTTCCCATGCTCTCACTCAACATATTTAGAACATCTTATCCTAACGTGCAGAAATTGCACTGTGTGTCTCTGATGAAAACCCTAGTGTAGAAAGCCATCAAAATAAACAATGTTTGTTCCATGAAATCACCAGATAGGGGTGTCTCTAGAGGTACTTGGATGTCATGAAACCATTGAAACTAATGGTTTATCCATCTGAGCCTCAGTTTTATATTTATTACAAATTTGAACTTGCTTCCCTGGACATTCAGGGATACCAAGAGAAAATTCAACCGAGGGCATAAAAACCAATCCAAGCAATGGAATTGAGTTCTGTTACCTCCTGCGGGTACTTGGATAATAGGATTCTACTGAAGCTTTGTAAGCTTTGTGATTGTTATACCAATGATATGATTAATATGTTTAAAACTATATCTATGATAATATTCTTTTAGTCATGTTTATGAGGGGATATTATCAAGCATGTTATATTCAATTTACTTTTAGATTACAATGTAAACAAGTCATGAACTTGATCGAGAGATGAAAACCATGGTTAATATGCTCTTAAAGATATAGATTGAATAACATGTTATATATATAGATTTAATGATATAACAACTTTAGGAAAAAAAATGGTTCGAAGCGAATAGTATATCTGATATCATACTTTTCTTCATTTTATATATAATCACTAGGATGTCTATTTTTCCTTCCCTCTATGTCTTATTCTTTTGTGATATGAAAATGTATGGTGTACATGTGTGTGTACACGTGAGTGTGTGCTTGGTTTTGGATACACTTGATATGTGTGATTACTATCTATTGATGACCTGATGTTTATATTCATGGTTGGAAAACTCGTGAGGATGCATAAATTATCACACTAATATTTGGAATATAACACAAAATATGCATTATGTATTGAAATTAATACTAATGCTTTCAATTGATTATTTCTTGCTGTTTGCAGAAAAATGGTGAAGATGACTGCGTAGATGATGATCTAGATTATGTTGTCACCAATGTACCAGAGAAAGATATTGTTGATAATGATGCAGATGGATCAGATGAAAATGATGATGGATATGATGTTGGGATAGATGATGATGATGGTAGGCATTGATGCTGCTATTGATATTGTGGATATCTATTGCTTTCTCCATGCTACTAGACACGTATTATTATTTTTGTGATGATCCAAGTTCATATTACATTCTAGGTCATTTTGATTTGTATGGCGGATTCATGTTGACATATAAACTTTGATTACCCTTGATCATTTTGACATTTCTAGATATGGATATCAAAAATAATATTTCTTGTGATATTGGTATTTTCACTATATATATCGTTCACTTGTTTTTTAACCTTAATATGATGATTTGTATGATAGGTTATTGATGTGATGATGTTTTATATTTTCACTTCTTTTGATGAAAGATAATGGTGATGGTATCATTATTATAATGTAAATTTATATATATTAGAAGTTGTCAATGATCTTTTCATGGAAAATTAATATATATGATGATGCTACTACTTTGGATAAATGTTGTCTATTTGTGTTAAATTTAGTCATAAATGCTATGCAATTAATTTCAATAATGGTATATACAATTGATTTGAATCTTTCATTATGTTATTTCAAAACTATGAAGTAAATGTTGTATGAGAACTATTGAAATTAATGAAATAATTATAATAATTTGATATAATAAATAAATTAGCACACAATTGGATATAGTTGTAGATGTTAAATATCAAGCCTAATGTGGTGCTAATAAGGAAGCAAAACTAGGAGCTAAAACGAAATCCCACTGTGTCACAGATCTAGAAGCAACATTGGATGCAAAACCTGGTTCTAAGTTGGAAGTCAATTTTGATGTTATTTTGGAGCCAAAGTAGAAGCTAAATTAGTGTCCAACAAAGAAGCAAAATAATATGCTAAATGGGAAGCTAAATGCGGCATTCATGAGGAATCAAAATACGAAGAAATCCAAGGAGCTTAATGGGAAGCAAAATGTGGTGTTAGTGTGGGAGTAAAAATGGATAATAAATTGGGCACTAAAGTGGTAGTAAAACATGGTGCTAATGTGGACGTCAATAGGGATGCAAAACTAGGTGTTGAAAAGGATGCAACACTTGATGCTAATGAGGAAGCCAAACATGACGTTTATATGGTAGAAAAATAAGACGTTACTTTGGATGCAAAACATGGTTCTACATAGGAAGAAAAATATGGTGAAATGATATAAGAAATATTTGGTGCCATTTTGGTAGCAAAACACAATGCAAAAAATGAAGCAAAAATTGGTACAAATTTGGAAGCGAAAATTGGCACATTTTTGGAAGTAGAACGTGGTGCAAAACGGGATGCTAAAGTGGTAGCACATATGGATGCTAATTTGGATGCAAGTATGGTGTGAATGTAGATGCTAACATGTGCTATTAAGGATGAAAATATGATGCTAATGGGGACGTAATTTCAGAAGCAAAAGAGGATTATCTCTAGGAATCAAAATAAGATGTTATCTAGGAAGCAAATCTCGAGGTTGTTTAGGAAGCAAAATTGGATGCTATTATGAAAGTAAAAAAATGGATGCTATTAGAAAGAAAAAAAATACGTTATTTTAGATGCTTTACATTTTGTACATGACGTGTCCCATTTAGCATCTACTTCGACCATTCAATGTAAAAAAAATTACAACAAAAAGGGATGCTAAATGGGACGTTAATTACAGGATTTGTTGTAGTGTAGGTAGAGAATAAAAGAGGTCCGTGCAATGCTTGTGGAATCGAGACAATCTACGACAATCAAAATAGACTTCAAAAAGTTATCTCAATGAAGCTGCTATCTTTGAATATTAGGGGTGTGTGCAGTCCCTAGAAGATTAGGATGCTAATGAATAAGATTAATAGGGAGAAACCAGCACTTGTCTTCCTTCAGGAGACAAAATGCTCGATTGGAAACATGGAGGCTATAGCCCAGAAGGTTTGTAGGGTATGTGAGGTGGTAGCTGTTTCCATTGGAGGTATGGAGGGGGGGCTTGCGACCTTGTGGAATCCTAGTGTGGTTAGCCTACATAATTGTGTGGCTACCCAAAGAACCATCTCGGCTAAAGCCAATATCTTGGGTGTGATAATGGGAGGAATTCTTACCAATGTCAATGGTCCCTAGGTTCATACACATAAGGTAAATTTCCTAAAATATTTGACTGATCTAAATGAATGGGTTAGGGGTATGCATTAGATCATGGGGGGGATTTTAACATGATCACTTCTCTGGAGGAAAATAAAGGGGTAAGGAGGGTCTTGGAGCCTATCAACCAAAAGTTCAGAAAACTAATGGAGGGTTTGCACTTTTTTGACATGGAAATGAATGACCATACCTTCATTTGGAATAGTAAACAAGGGTGGGTGTGGCATATTTCCTCCTGTATCGATCAATTCCTAGACTATGAATCCATTCTTTTCAATGATGGGGAGCGTAGGAATGGGTCCTCCATGTTGTGAGTTCATATCACTAGCCAATATGCTTGTTGTGGTTCCAAGAGGAGGATGCCTCGAGACAACCCTTTAGATTTGAATCCTTTTAGTTAACCCATCCAGATTTCAAATCTATGGTTAAGTGTTGGTGGAAAGGGGAGGTAGGGGGGAGTGGGTCCTGTATGTGCCTTTTTCAACAGAAGCTAAAATCTATTAAGGCTAAACTAAGGACTTGGAACAAGGAGATATTCAAAAATATTTTTGCGGATAAATGAAGCCTTGAAACCACGCTGGTAGAAATTCAGATCAAAGGAATGAGGGACGATGTTGATGAAAGTATGAAGGTGGAAGAAAGACAGGTTATGGATCAAGTGGATTCCAGAGAGGCGCAGGAGGAGATCCCATGGAAGAAAAAATCAAGGAACAGGTTGTTACAATAGGGTGAGTGAATCACAACTTTATTCCATAGATATACAATCCAATACTGTCAGAGAAATTGAATAGCTTACATCAAGGAAGAGAATGGGAATCGCCTTGAAGAAAGAAGGGAGAAGGAAGGAGAATTGGTGAGATACTTCACCTTTATTATGGAGGAACCAGTATAGGACAGGACCTGAAACATTACCCCAGTGACCCAATTCATCCCTCAACTTGTTTCCCATGTCCATAATGACATTCTAATGAATCCTGTCACATTGACCAAAGTGGAGGAGGCGGTTAACCAAATGGAGGGCGGGAAAGCGCTTGGGCCCAATGGCTTGACTGTGAATTTCTTTCATCACCTTTGGGATTTATTTAAGGAGGAGGTACTGTATATTGTCGAGGATACCCAAATATATGGAGGATTGTTATTAGTTTTCAATGCTACCTTCCTGGCCCTTATCCCCAAGAGAAAGGCAGATGATATCCCTGGTAACTTTAGACCCATCTCTCTATGGAATGGCATTCATAAGATCATTTCTAAGGTTATTGAAAATAGGTTAAATCCCCTTATCCCTTCTCTCATATCTTCGGAGCAGTCTATATTTGTGGAAGGAAGACAAATGTTGGATGGGATTATTTTGGTTCATGAGGTCTTCCATTCTATGAAAACAACCAAGAAACTAGGTATGATGCTAAAGATCAATCTAGCCAAAGATTATGACAAAGTTAGCTGGAAATATATGTGTGAAGTAATGAAGGCCTTTGGATTTAGTAGTGATTTGGTCAGATGGATCCACAACCTTGTGTCAACATAATTTTCTCAGTTTTGGTTAATCGAGTCCCCTTGGCCCCTTTTCGGCCTTCAAGAGGGATCCACCAGGTGGACCCTCTAGCTCCCTTCTTATTTATTTTGATGGTGGAAGGGTTAGGATGGACCATCAAATCCTTCTTGCAGGAGGGAGGCCTTAAAGGTCTTTCCTTGCACCCCCAGGCACCTATCCAAACTCACCAGCAATTTGTGGACGATACGATGCTTATGGGGAATGCCTTGGTCATAGAGGCAAAAGCTTTTAAAGATGGTCTCAATCTATTTGTTAAAGCTTCGGTCCTAGCAGTGAATGAGGAGAAGTCACGTATTTTTTTCTTTAACTCTACTAGGATCACCCAACATAACATTCTTTATATTCTCAGGTTTCAGTGGAGCTCCCTTCCATCCAAATATCTGGGGAGGCCCCTCTCGGTTCAGTAATATGTCAAGCCTCTTGGAGGGATCTTCTGGACACGATGAAGACAAAATTATCTAAATAGGAAATCTTCCCTCTAAAATTCCCTAGCAAGATTAATCTGGTGAAGTTAGTGTTGTAGGCTATGCCAACCTACCTCTTGTCAGCCATGGGTGCACCAAAATCTATCCTAAGGAAGATTCGTCAACTACAAATAAAATTTCTCTAGGGAGGTTATGATAATAGACATAAATTGGTTCTAGTTGGATGGGAGGCATTGTGTCTTCCTAAAAAGCAAGGTGGGATGGTCCTAAGGGATATGGATTCGAGTAGTAAGTTCATGGGAGCCAAAATATGGTGGAGATGGGTTTCCCATGACCAGGAACCCTGGGCTCAATTCTGGCATTGCAAATATGCTATCGGGTGGGAGAAAGGTGACCTTATAAGATACGATGAAGGGGGTTATGGTTCTCATATATGGAACTCCGCAAGACAAGGAAGGGACTTGGTGCAAGGCCATAGTTTTTAGGAAATTCGAAATGCAAAAAGGGAAGATTTCTGGAGGGAATCATGGGAACAATTTCCCCCATTGTCCCGCTTGGAGTTTGTAGTTGAAACCTAGAGGGAATCCACTAGCATGTGGTGGATGGAGGTTAAGGACTATTGGGATGAAACCCAGGGGAGGCATGAGTTTATATCTTGGCGCAGGGTGGATTAATGACACAATTTGAATTAGCAGGAGAACATCCAGCGACTATGGGAAGATATCTAGGAAATGGTTATAAGGTGGAGCGATGACCAAGATAAGTTCCGCTGGGGATATAGTACCAAAGGAATCTTCTCGATGAAAGAATATTACTCAATAACGACAGGCATGAGGGATTGAAGGGATTTTTTGGAGTGGAAAAAAATATGGTAGGCCAAGTTGTGGCCTAAGGTGGTGACGTTCCTTTGGATGGTTTATAAACAAAGGATTGTGACCAAGGAAAATCTCATGAAGCGTGGTTTCTATGTCCCCACGTGGTGTTGTATGTGCATGGAGGAGGAAGAAACAATGAACCACCTTTTGGAACAATGTTCTTTTTCGTAAGCGATTTGGGATAAAGGAGCAGATATTTTTCGAATCTCTAGAAGGGTGAGGGGAAGACCATACATTACCATTAAGGAATAGGCAGAAAACCATTTCAAAAATAACTTAGTTAATTGAATTTGACAATTATTCCTAGGGTTTGCAATGTGGGATATTTGGAAAGAAATGAATCGTGTAATTTTCAGAGACTAGCAGAGGACGTTGGAGGGAGACTAGGCCTTGATTAATGCCCATATTCCAGAAATACTCAAACTCTTGGCTTGGGATTACAACGTCTTACAGGGTGACGAATGGGAAACAAGGATTCTTGAGGCCCGAGGCATCTGGTATATGCCGAATTTCATTGGGTATCTCTTTCCCCCTAGGGGCAGCTCCAAAATCCGTGAAGATAGGATTAATCCACAGAGTGGTTTATTCAAGTTGAATTTTTATGGGGCCTCAAAGGGTAATCCAGAGCAATATGGTTTTGGAGGGGTCATCCACAACCACCTTGGGAACATAGTCTTTCTTTTCTGGGGGTTCATTGGGATATAGATAAATAATGTGGCAAAGATTGAAGGGTTACTTTAGGGCTTGGCTAGTGCTATCCAGAACAGATTCCTCACGATCATCTTGGAGGGGGTCTCTATTGTGATTCTTCGGATGGCAGAAAATATCTAGAATGGAAAACCAGTGTCCAAGATCTTAGCTCACTTGAGACTAGACTTCCATCTTGAGAAGTTGGCTACTGGATTAGATAAGGGCCATGAGATATCCTTTAGCCATGTGAGACGGTCCGAGAACAAAGTTGCTCACTTTATAGCGAATGCAGGGATGAGGAGCAAGATTAGATTATGGGAAGGTACAATGGACATAATGGACGATGAGGAGCTGAAAAGACAATGTCTCCATCTAGTGAACAAGACTATTCTCTCCTGGATGTAGGTGGTGACATGCGAAGGAGGAACATCGTGATGGGGCTAGGTGGCGATCCCAACCCAATGTGTGGAGCATGCCATCTAGTTAATCAAGGGAGGTGGTCTCATTTATGAAGTCTGTGGGGGTATGATGAAGAAGATCTTCATATAAGGCAAGCTCATGCGATGAGTTATTTGGTGGGAGGTTGAGGTGAGGAATTATGCGAGCTGCACATGGGAAGGTACAGTATCCATTATGGATTTTGGTGGAGATATTGTTGATAAAATAGGAGAAAGGAGGTCGAGTATTACTGTTTTTGGGGATTTATCATTCAACGGTGTGCTTGCTGCCTCTAGTCCTTGCTCCTTCTTATGCATTCATTCTGGGGTGGTGCTTTTGGGCATCATGTATTGCGGTGAAGAGGGTCTTCGTCACAAGGTTGGTTTGTGGGGACATTCCTGGTCTATGGGTTAAGAGTGGTATGGATCCTGAAGTGAATAGGGGAATAGTGGGTGCTAGGGAGCGGTGTAGGGTGAGCTGTGAGCAACTTAGAGCGGCTCAATTTGCTTGAACTTACCATTAGTCAATCCCTACATCTATTCATGAAGATGTGAAAATGATGGAGGAGGGAGTGTGGAGGGAGGTGGAGGTTTTGTGCTCGTCGGTGGAGGAGGTAGCACAAGAACCATGGATTCAATATCCTGGGTCCCCGTGGGTGCTAGGGGTTGTATGAGTGGATCGTTATTGTGTACTTAGGGGTGAACAACATGCTCAACAAGGTTCTACTGGAACATGAGGAGAAGGAGCATGAAGACAATGTCACTGTGGCATTTTGGAGGGATTTGTATGTGGACATGCGACTGCTACACATGAATATAGACGTAGATGGGAATAAGATGGGGATCCATTTCGTCCCAAAAATTGAGTATGTCGACCAGGTGAGGGATGGGGTGTAGGTGATGAGCATGCACACCAAGCTGGAGGTTGGTGTAGCGACGATTCGTTTATGTTGGAACCGACTAATACCACGCCCTTAGGGTAGGGATGAGCATGCACACCAGGTTGGAGGTTGGTGTAGCGACGATTCGTTTACATTGTAACTGAGTAATACAACGCCCTAAGGGTAGGGGTTTGACTTCTTCATTTTGGATACTCCTATTTGTTTAGTGGTAGTGGTTAGTCTTTTGTTTTGTTGTGTTGGTGGTCTGTATGGGAGCCCACACGAATAGCTAATATTAAAGTAGATCCCAACGAATAGATAAATATTAAAGTAGATTATTATTAGTATAATAATGGGCATTATTTATTATGCTCTTTGTAATCTCTATAAAAAGACATCTGGCCTCCTAATGAAAGACAAGTTTTATGCGTTCCATTCTTGTGTCTCTTAAGTGTTTTAGGTTTCTAAGTATTGTTAGAGTTTTGAGTGCTTATTGTGTTTCAGTTTAGGAGGTGAGGCTATCCTAGCCTCACCTCTAATCTGTAGCCTGCTCACCTTGCGGATCAATTGGTATCAGAGCAGTTCGCCCCTCTACCTGATCATTTTTTTTTGTAGCTTTCTATTTGTTTTATTTACTGATTAGGATTTAAGTGTTTTGGTTTTTGGTATCAGACATCCATCTCCTGTTCGCTGCATGCCCTAATATCGGTCTTTGCTGCACCCTCATTGTTGCACGCACTCCATAGGCACTCAATCTGCACAGTCTTCATCGCTGCCCTTCATCCTTGCACGCTTTTTCCATCTCTCACGCTTTTTGTTTTCTGCTCTCTGGATCCCACTCTTGCACATTGCTCCTTCATACCTCACGCAGCCCAGCTCATGAGCTTGACTTCCACGCTCTCTCTCTCTTTTTGAGAATCAAAGAAAATAACTTTGTAATACAGTGTGAAACCTGCTCGCTCTATCACACCCATTATTACATGCAACTGCTATCCTCTCGACTTATGGACCTTCATTACTTTTAATTTGCATTAGATGAGCTGCGCATAATCTCAGCCAACATCCTGCACCCAACACTCTCCCAGCAGTTATTCTTCCACTCATTAATCTCTCCATTCACGCAGGCTGCCCACATTCACGTTGTTTTGGACAATCACACTTCACTCCCACGCTGAATCCCACTGCCCAGCATTCACTCCCTCCCTCTATGCTGCTACAGACCCACATCAACGCTTTTTCTAGCTCCTCTCCACCTAACACTCAACTTGTTGCGCCCTTCCTGCTAAACTCTAATACTCCAGCTCTCATTCACTCCTTCCAACGCAGCCCCTCCAACCTATGCACTCCTTCTCTCTATCTCTGCTCATGCCCATGCTTTTCCCTAATCTCTCCAGCAGCCAACCCACGCAAGCCTCCCCTCCCCTTCTCCACGCACGCTCCATCCCCCGTCTGCACACATGCTTGCTGTTCCATCTTCTGCGCCCATCTTCCATGCCATTGCTGCGCCCAGCTCCACCTTCACGCCCAAACGCCCAGCTCCACCTGAATAGGAGAAGGCCTTTCAAATCCCTTCTCGTATATGCCCATAAGTAGCTCTCATTTCAAAAAATAGTCTTCAAATTCATTTCCTTTTGTATCAGTCACATCCTCAGTCATGTTCATTGTTTGAACACACTTTTTTCAAAGCTTCAAATAAACCAGTCGATCATTTTTTGTAATTTTGTCAATCGAGTGGAACTTTTGGCCAAAAAGATCACAGAGTTTGGCTATTCATGCTTTTACATTTATGCAAAGATGCCGCAATCACATGGGAATTGAGTGTTTCACGACATCTTCAACACAGTTCAGAAGTTCATTTGGCATTCACCAACGCCATCTTCAACATGGCTCTCATTTCCTTCGGCTTCAGCATCCTTTTCATAGTGACCCAGTCCCTCTCTGAGTCCAAGCTCATTGCTGGGCTCACATTTTTTTGCTTAGTTTATTTTTCAGCAGTATTTCAATATTAGTTCTCTTTCAGTGGGTTCTATTTCAGTTCCATTCTTGATAGTTTCCAAGTCCTCCAGCAGCACTCTACATAGTTTTTGTTTGCAGAGAAAGTACCTTCATATGTTTCGAGGTCGCTTACAACCTTTTATCAGTCAAATAACACATAGGTGGATACACAAGTCTCCCTCAAGCACAGACCTCCACCTCCAAGATGTACACATGGTCAACAAGATGGACAGAAGCAGCGTGTTATGGGCACAGATCCCCACCTGCTCGCATCTTACACCATCAGCTCGACGCTTCTACTACAATTTCCTTCTCATCTTTGCAAACATGGCCTCTTCAACGTCATTCATCAGCACTTCACACAGTTTTGAGTGTTGTAGCACTCGCCATCTCACTCCAGAGGTTCCTCTTCACTCGTTCATAAGGGTTATCTTTCGCTTTGGGGCAGCCAGGTGTCTCCACCCTCCCCAACTACGCGGCACAACACACTGAGCAGCCAGGTGTCTCCACCCTCTCAGTTTCAGCCGCACTCACTGGGCATCCAGGTGTCTCCACCCACCCATTCTTTGCAACATCAACAATCCGTTTGTTCTAGCATCACTACAACTTCTGAGCAGACATGGCAGTCTGCACTCCATCCACCGTGCTCTAAAACTTCAACCGAGAGGATGGAAAGCAGGGACGCTTTCCACTTCAACCAAGAGGAATTGGTCTGCATGGGAGGCCCACACTCCCCATTAATGTATTAGGTTCACTTTATTGGGTTCTATCCCCATGAATAGCTAAATATTAAAGTAGATTATTATTAGTATAATAATGGGCATTATTTATTATGCTCTTTGTAATCTCTATAAAAGGCATCTGGCCTCCTAATGAAAGACAAGTTTTATGCCTTCCATTCTTATGTCTCTTAAGTGTTTTAGGTTTCTGAGTATTGTTATAGTTCTGAGTGCTTATTGTGTTTCAATTTAGGAGGTGAGGCTCTCCCAGCCACACCTCTAATCTATAGCCTGCTCACCTTGCTGATCAGTTGGTATGTTAGTCTTGGTCTAGGAAATAGTGTTGAGGTCTTGGTAAGCGTCGAGTCTATTCGGTTTTTGTATGTGGGATATGTATGCTGTTATCATAAAGGGAAACTCAATGGTCATTAGCATGTAGGTTCTTTTTTCTTCTTCAAGGGAGGGGCCATAGGAATGCTTGTTATATGGTTTATTAGACTCTCATAGAAGACTATTTAAGATTGCCATGAAAAGCTATCAGGCTGGTGGTTTTTGTAACCTTTTTTGTATATTCTGTTAATATGATATAACTTACTTACAAAAAAAATTACATCATTCATATTTGTCATCCATATTTACATAATTACATTTATGGGGTTAAAAATGGGGTGTTACAATAAGCTATACCACTATCACAAAATCTATGTTATAACTCTCCACAAGCATAAGTTAACTCACTTTATCCAACTTCCTCCTCTTAAACCTAGAAAAACACAAGTTGGTGCACTTGCTGGAATAACCACTACACTTTACACTATTAATATTGTAGACTATCAACTTTAATTATATTCATCAAGTCTTTGAAATAGACTTAATTGAAAGTGAAAAAATGTAAGCAGAAAGATGTATGAGCACTTATCTAAGCACTAGCAAAGATGATGAAATAGGTGAACAAACTTATTTGAAAGTGAAAGAAAGTAAGTACAAAGATATATGAGCACTTAGCCAAATACTAACACATAGGATGAAATAGGTGAAGGTAGCAAAATGGTTAAAACCAATGACTGCAACAAATGGTATGTCACTAATATACTCAAACCATCAACACTGAGCAAGGTGATGTCATCGCAAAGCAAAGGTTGTCTTAATTTTTGATAGTACCACAAACAATTTCTTAGTAATCTAGGAAAAAAAAATAAAAATAAAAAGCCTTTGATAAATTCACTATAATAGCATCTAGAATTAGGCATTAAACTTCTGCAAAATTTGACCAAATTCAAGATGTATCCCTCTAATGTAGGGCTAAAAAATAAAAAATAGTGGCAATAGTTGGGAGAATTGGAGTGGAGCAAAGGTAGAAATGTGGATATATCTAAACTAACCGCTCTCGAGGATCATATAAGATTGAATTAAATATTGAAGAACTCTATGGTAGCTCAGATTCCAAGAGTTGTAGACCAATTTTGTTCATAACAATGGAAGATATGATGTGATTGAACGACAAAAATACCTAGAGGCCATAGGAGGTAATATATCGAACATTCGAGAAGTAGTTGTTGTACTCAAACTACAAGCAAGGTTTAGGGTTCCAACAATGCCCACACCTTGCTTTTTCTCAACCTAAAATATTCGATATCTCTACTTTCCGACCTATAAATTTAGCACTCTTAACAACAGCATTCCAGTTCCACCGTAGTTATAGAACGCCCACCAATCCAATTTGCGACGCTAAGCGAGGATTCAACAATTTGAAGACTCATTAGTTGACAATGAAAAACCCCAGATAAAGAACACAGGTGATACAAACAAGGAGACTAATCGCCAGGCCTGGGAGAATCTACAAGGAAGAGCAACCATCAATTATTGATGATGAAGGTACGATGGAATTAGTCCATTGGGAATTGTAACTTTTACTAATATTGAACAATCAAACGATCAATTGATCCCTTGTTTGGATTCATGAAAGCCTAGAGATGAGGAGATTGGTTAGTCATGCACAAAGACATGGAGCACGCAGGTGAGGTCGCACACAGAGACACGGAGCATGCAGGTGAGGTCGCACACAGAGATGTGAAGTGCAAATCAGGTCGCGGAGGTGTTACTATTAACAGAGGTTGGACGCACAAGTGTATTCCACGCATGTGACGCTCAAGAGAAAATGCATTGTTTAGATGATACTATAAAACTTTCTGAGAAGAAATATGATGACATAAGTAAAACGCAGAGGGGACATAGTTGTAACCCTTAGCAGTGAAAGAAAATACATTGAGAAAAATGAGATTTGGAGTGCGTCTTGGGAAAACTCATCATGCATAGGTATACGCTTAGACTAGCATTAATTCACATAGGGTCACGTGGAGGAAAAATGTGGAAAGATTATGCAGGTGTGAAGGACAACGCTGGAAAGAGGGTATGTACTCAAACAGGACATATCACAATGCTCAGAACAGAGCTGCCAAATGGATAAGTAAGCAAGGAAAAATGGAGATATTAATCTGATGTACATGCAAATACAAGTGATATGATCCTTGGTTTCAGATTTCAAAGAAGTGTCTTAGAATCTGAATCTTGTTTTTAATGAAAAAAACCTGGGCAGAAGTTGTAACAGTTAGATTGACATGCATATATGTGATTAGTGGTGTCCATGTGATCATAGTTAACTATGGGGCTCTATATTATTTTTTTTGTTTTTTTACTTTATGATCCTTACCTTATTTTATAAAAATGAAAAGATTCTAGTGATGCTATTGTATAAATCTTTCCAATCACAACTCCTACAAATGAAAGTGAAAGTGTCCACCTATGATAGATGAGATAGAGGTGTTTTATGTTAGTTTGATATGTTAATGGCAATCTATTAAGATTTTTTGTTTTTCTTATTTTGTACTTATTATATGGCTTTTTCCTCAGCTTCCTGCTTGGCTTTGGTTGCTTCATTGGATGGATTTTTGCTTATCTCTAGCATTAACTTTTTACATTTTGTTTATCTCTAAAAGGCCTTTACCTAAATTTTTCTAAAATTGGATTTTTGCTTAGCTTTAGCATTAACTTTTTACATTTTGTTTATCTTTACAAACCCTTTACCTAATTTTTTCTAAAATATTGAATTCTACCTTTATTCTTTATTATTATGAGTGGCTGTTGCTACTACTACACCTCTACCTAAATTTTTCTAAAACATTGAATTTTACCTTTATTCTTTATTCTTCCCGGTGGTTGGTTGCTACTACTACTTTTCTGTAAGATTTTTCCTTTTTAAACTAATTCTTCTTCTTATAGGCAAAGTCTCTTTCTTTACTATCAATAATGAGTGCTAGCTCATCCAATGAGGTATCTCTATGGTCGATCTCTTCCTTTTTCCAAGCGTCCTATGCTAGGCCATGTGAACTTACATGCCTCGTAAAGCATCATGTCTTATGAATCTCAATTCACTAAAATGGAATAGCTAAAGAGCTTATGATTCTTCCTTTGCAAGTTTGATATTGGGCATGCCATATGGTCCAAAAAATGAATGACAAAGGAGGCCATAATTCTTTCTTTGATGAGAATAACTAACTTATTTCATATGAATTTCGGAAGAATATGTGTGAATTTTGTAATCCCAAATATCCAAATCTAGGAGACAATCAGTCTCGAGTTGCACTATTACTTGCATGGATTTCTCTAAGATATGCAACTAACTAAAAAATCAACATGTACATGGTGCTATGAAAATCTCACAAATATTAGTATAATGAATTTTCAACTTATGCTCCCAAAGAATTTGATAATAGTGTGAACATGATGCTCACTAGGTCTCAAATGCCATCATAGTTATGGGAAACTATTTGAAACATAGGGTGTCCAACAAGTATGAAGATATAAAGAGTGATGGAGGAATTCCTATGGATATGTGTGGCCCTAAAGAAATCATAATTAAAGGAAATTGATAGTAACTTGGTGAATTAGAGGAGCTCAAGCTTCTTTAGATGGTGTGTGATCCTCTTTACCATAGAGTTTGCTTGTCAATTCAACAATAATCTTGTAGAGAGTCCTTAAATATTTGGTATGATAAATACGAGTTCTTCATTGTCCTAAAATATTTCTTATTAATCCACCAATTCTTCGACAGATGATGATAGTTGATAGTAAATTGTGATACCCATTCATCAATTAAATCTACATTGGAACTAGGGGATTTATAACATAAGTGTGAGTTTGAAAGTTGGAATAAAGAAATGGCCCTACCTAATGCATCCCTAATTAGAAATCCCTATTAAATTAGTTTTCTATATCAGCATTGTCAAACAAGATATAGGCCAAACATTGTCACCAACCTTAAATTCAATGAACCCAACTATGAATTGCCTTCCAAGCAACCCACATGTAATGAAAGATGATGGAATAAGACACTTCAAATAGACTAGGAGATGACATGATATGGCACAATTCAATGAGATGTTTGTTGATTGGGACCTCACTTGTATAAATACATATTTCATAGTGAGTGATCATGAAACTAACTTTTGGTTAATAGGTTTAGATAGCATCCAAGATTGGATCCATTTATGTGGGGGTTATATTAGACCTATTGTAATTGCACTATATTTGGAGATTCATTTTAGAGTTGGGTGGGTTGTCATTAGTGTGAGGTTAGTGTACATATCTTATTCAATCTAATCACATGTATTACTGTAACAATTTCCTAATGCCAATTTTAATTTAAACAAGAAATGAGAAAATAAAAAATTGAAATAAAATAAAGTTACTTTTACTTACAACTTATTTTAATAATTTGAAATTTAAAAAATTGTACAATTTTAAATATTAAATAAATGTTAATATTTTAAACATCTCCAATACATAAATATGCATCTCTAATTTGAAGAAAAAAAATTGAAAAAAAAATATAAATATCTTTAACAATTAAATATTTCTATACAATATTATAAATTTATAATATTTTAATAATAACTTTAAATAGAGTTGAATAATATACATGTATACATCTATACAAAAATATTTCTTTAAAAAATACTACAAAATATTAATGCTAAAAAATTACAATCTTTAAACAATTTAATAATGTTTGTAACAATAATATAATTTTAAGATTTAAACAAATCTATTAATATTTTGGATTCTATCATTTCCTTGTATGAAGGTATCGTTAAAATGAAGATAAAATAAAAAAACATTATTCATTTTTTGAGTAGACATCATGTTATTTGATTTTCTAATGTGGATTCTTTATCACATAACTTTTATTTAAACAAATAATGGAATGTTATCACACCTATTAATTTTCCAAATAATTCAATTAGTTGAGTTTTTATCAAATATATTATAACAATATATCAAGGAATATATCAAATAATTTAGTTGGTTAAATTAAAATCTACTAAAAACTTCAACTTAATTATTTTGTTGAAAATACATATAACTATTCTTTACAATAACTATTCTTTGAAGATACATATAGCTATTCTTTATAATAACTTAATTATCCTTCAATTTTTTTTGTATATAACTATTTTGATTTTCAATTTTTTTACAATAGCTATTCTAATTTCTAAATTTTTTATAATAATTATTATTTAATTCCTAATAGGCTTAATTAAATGCCATCATAGATCCTTGTTAACTCTTCTTCTATCAAGGACCAATATACATCAAATCCATTAACCTGCACCTTAAATGATTTGATCCTTCTTGAGTTTCGATAGACAAAAATTTAAAGATAGATTTATGTTGATTTATACTATTAAAAAATATTGTATAGAAAACAAATATAAATGTAAACCATTTTTCTAATATGATTGTGAGTTTTGTTTATCCAATAAGAACACAATCCATGGTTGATTTTGTTAATCCTTTTAATGTTATGATTGTATATTTTGGTAATGAAAGCAGTGAATAGTTGATGTTGAACAATCCATTGTTGATGTGGTTAATTCTTTTAATTTTGTCCTTCTTTAATATGATTGATTTTATATTTTTGGTAATGAATGTTAATTGTAGAAAAAATTGAAAGAGATTTTAACACATGTAATGTAGGTTTGTTTAAATGAAGAAACACATTAAATGCACACTCTGTTTATAACCAAACCAAACCATGGATGAAAAACTTTACGTGCAGAGGTTGCTTAAAACATTAAGCCTCCCTATTCAGAACCGTTTGTTCTACAGCCAAAAACATAAAGGGGTTAATAGGGTTTTACCTATGTTTAAAATCTGTGCTAACACAGTTGCCTTGCACATGTTTCCTCATTATCGGCAACAATAACCAAGACATCCAATTACCATAAAAACATGTTTTCAATGAATTCGTTGTGAATAATGAAAATACATTTCCAATGAATGCGTTGTAAATGCATCCAATTACTATAAATTCTTGAAATCTTTTGAACAACTATGAAATTTTCTTCTTGAAATTTTGATTTTGTTTTGTGGGTATGTGCAGTATATCGTTCCTATGCTACTACGGTCCCTTTGTAGATGGTTTAATGCATTTATCCGGAGGCCCACTGCTACGAAAGAAATCTGTTTTCCCGTAATCTCAATATGGTATATGAAGGTAATTCGATTTTCTATTTTTGTGAATGTGTGAAGGTAATTCTATTTTCTATCTTTGTGGATGTAACTCTATTTTCGGTTAGGGTTTCGCTAAACATATCACACATATTTAACTCTATTTTTCGTTAGGGTTTCGCTAAACATATCACGCATATTTAAAGAAAGAAAGAAGCCAATTTTTAACATTACTTTGCCAAACTGTCCAGGGTTTGGCAGAAGGTTAGTATTCCTGTTAAGTTCAGCAATACAGGGCGGTTCAGTAGTAGTGATCCCAATAACAATAGCACAAAAGGGTATTAATGATCCCAATAACAGTAGTAGTTATAAAATTTTATATGTATTTGATTGATTTTATTTGCATATCAAATTTTATTTGCATTTAATCTATTCTAAATTTCTATAAAGATTTTTTATAAATCTAATTATGAATCTTAGTATTGTGTCCATACGATTTCATAGCCCATCATATTTTACGGATATGATTGCATGTAATAAACCTATAAAATGGATTGACATACTCCATTGTAATAAAGCTGGAGATGAGAACTGGAGCTTACTTGACTGGCTTGGCATGATATTTTACGAATATAATTGCATGTAATAAATCTATAACATGGATTGACATACTCCATTGTAACAAAGCTGAAGATGAGAACTGGAGGCTTACTTGACTGGCTTGGTAGAATTGGGCCAACTCAACAAACATCTTTTTGACTGATTTTTCCCATAAAGAATTTGCAAACTAAATCATGTTGTATTGTGTATGCATGATTTATGATTTTCTATTGTTGCTTTATTCTCTTTCCATTGCATTATATGCTGATCGGATTCATAATCTTATGATTGTGACCAGTATATAATACAATGGAAAAATAATAAAGCAACAATAGAAAATCATAAATCATGTTATACCATAGAACACATGATTTAGTTTGCAAATTCTCTATAGTAAAAATCAGTCAAAAATATATTTGTTAAGTTGGCCAAATCCTACCAAGCTAGTCAAGTAAGCCTCCAATTCTCATCTCTAGCATTGTAATATGGAGTATGTCAATCCATTTAATAGGTTCATTACATGCAATCATATTGGTAAAATACTATGGGCTATGAAATTCTATGGACAAATACTATGGGTTACCAAAACAATGGGCCCAAAAACCACCTACTTTGACTTAAAACAAGATTAGCTCTATGACTCATTTCTAAGTGCGAAGTTAACTTAATAATTTAAGAAACAAAAACCAACAGCCTTGACCTAAAACAAAATTTATTCAGTTCCCTATTCTATCAAAATTAGTTCAATTCGGTATTCTATGAGCCAATATTAACCTAACAATTTAAGAGATTCCAACAAATTAACATCTAAATTAAATTAAAAAGTTACTAAATTTATTTGGCATGTTATAATCTAACTAACATCTTACACTATCAAATGTCATTTGCATTTAAATTTTTTTAATCAAATTAAATTCCATCACTCTAAATTGCAGCATTTAGGACCATCTAATATGAATTAAAAAATTATTAAATTTAAGTTAGTCTAACAACTTCAAGTTTAAATTAAATTAAAAAAATATTAAATTTAATTGACATTTTATAATTCCAATAACTTTAAAATATTAAATATCAAATTTCATTTGCATGTAAATAATTCAAAAGTCAAATTTTATTAGTTGGCATTTAAGCAATTCCACTAGTGTAACATTCAAGGGATTTATTAGCTAGCTTTTAGGCAATTTCACTACTGTAAGTTTGTAACATTCAAGGGATTCCAGTTATTTGACATTTAAATTTAATTAAAAAGATATTAAATTTAACTGATATTCCACTACTGTAACATTCAAGGGATTTTTTAGTTGACTTTTAAGCAATTTCACTACTGTAAGTTTGTAACATTCAAGGGATTCTAGTTATTTGACATCTAAATTTAATTAAAAAGATATTAAATTTAACTCATATTTATATCATATGTAATGAATAGCTTTTAATATCTTTATTTCCTTACACCATTTTATTTGACTAATATTTGAAATTTCAATTTAAACCATTAAAAATGAAATTTCATTTACATTAAGTTGATCTAATTAAATAAAATTGTACCTCCTTCATTTCAACTATTCCATTATGTAAATTTGAATCTAAGCTATCTCTAATAATTTCATCTAGTAGTTGATAAAGTTAATCTTGATGACATAAATTAATATACCAGCATGAGAAATCTCAACAAACTTCCTCACATATCCTGGATGGTAGGTAGAGCAAACCGTCACCAGGTAATCCAAGCCATAAGATCTCTCAACGGAATTAAACCAGGGTGGTAACCACACCAAGGACCACTGTATCCTTGACAAACCTATATATACATATTGATCCCCAAAGCCAAATACATAATACATTAGCACAACACCTTATCAACTGTGTTGTTAAGATTGTCTAAGACTTCTTAGATATTGAAAGGTCTAAGACTGTGCTTTTCAACTGTATTGTTAAGATTGTCTAAAACTTCTTAGATATTGAAAGGTCTAAGACTATGCTTTTCAACTGTGTTGTTAAGATTATCTAAGACTTCTTAGATATTCAAAGGTCTAAGTCTTCTTAGATATTCAAAGAAAGATATGGATCCTCTCCCCCAAGAGACTCTGAAAGGTCCATGGTACCACTTCCTAGGTTTACGGGATGAGGATCAGGACCATCCAGGTCCATGGGATGACATTCTGTAGCAAATTTTACTGAGAGAGATTCTGCACCCCTCCAAGGAGCCCCTAGGAAACAAGTACATCGACGTGAATAATACCAGATCTCTAAAGTGGTCGAGTCAAATCCAATACAAGCGTTCAAGAATCTGGTTGGGAACCTTCCAACTTCCTAAAATGGCAGCTCTAGCCTACGATGCAGCTACCATAGGGTTACGAAGTGAAGATAGGCAAAAACTCAACTTCCCACTCAACTTCCCAAATTTAAAAGAATTATTGCCACGAGCACGTTCTATGGATGAAGGAGATATAAAAGAGGCGGCCAAGAAAGCAGCTGCTCTCGCTCCGCAGCTTTTGCAAGAAGAAGCAAATCCGGTGACGTTCCATGACATTATGCAGTGTGTGGAATACCAGACTGTGGATGTTCCTGTTTCGATTCGGCAAGGTCCATGGAAAGACATTGGCCCCTTGATGCCAGAGATCCAGGAACAAGATGCTCCACCATTTTAATGGAACCAGTAGCTCGATCGTACTTTTATTTTGTTTCTTAGATTGGAGCTCGCATTTCAGTTTGGAGTTCACATTTTGATCTCATTTTGTTTTTCATTTTGTTTTTCAGAGTTTTGAGGATGTGAAAGTTTATTTTCAGTTGTCAAATTTTTATGAAATTAAGTTTTTTTGTCAGACCAAATCAAGGTGTCCAAATCGTTATTATTAGTACTTTGCTTCATTTCTTAATGTTATAATTATTCTGTATTTCCTCATGTTATAATGTTAAGAATAATAATGTTTGATTGGATTTCCTTTATTATAAATGTTTTTAATGTTATTATTATGAAAAGCTTATTTATAAATCATTATTATTTTTTTTTTTTATAGTAATGGTTGGAATATATATATTAAAAATCGAAAAGAGGTTACAAAATGAGGGGGGACTGTTCCCAAAAAAAAAGAGGGGGAGTTCACCTTTGTCCTAGTCTCAGAAATTCGACTTCACCAAAAATTGATAGTAGAGGGAACAAGACACCTCTGTGCTTTTCAGAATTACATACCGACACCTATAAACTCACTTCCAGACCCACTAGATATTTAGCATAAGAGGGGAAAAGACACCTCATAAAATTTCTTAACTTTAGACATAACATAATTGGACCTTACATAGCATGCGAGGGAAAATGACACCTCTATAAAATTCTTAATTTCAGATAGATGAATTGGATTTTTATAAAAACAAGACATGGAACAGAGCAACTTCACAGGTAACTGGACCTTCATTATATTCTGGGAGACAGGTTTTTCTTTTTCTTTTTTTCCGACCGCAGCATCTTCATTGTCTTCTATGCCTAGTAAAACCACTGGGCTGTTGATCCTGCTGGTGCGAATGTAGTCAACCTTGGCATCCATTATCCTTAACCCACTGTGCAGAGTATCCATTTTGCTAACCGGCCCTTCAAAGAATTCCTACATTTTGACCATGTTGCCTCTGATGTCCGAATTACATATCTAAACTAAGGTGGCTAACTGTGAAATGGCCTTCTTTATGTCCTTGCTTTCTCCCCTTAACCACCCAATCTGAGCATCAATATCGTGCAAATGCGAGAGCACTCCTCGTGGAGGGCTTTCCGGGCCGCGAGGAGAATCAAAGTTCCCAAAGCCTCCAGCACTCCCATTCACATTCCAGAGCTTGGTTTCCCCGGGATTTTCATTGACCAGATGCAGAGCTAGATTCTTCTGGTGATCGAGACCTTCCTCCATGTTTTTCGAGTTCTTTTCACTCTCCTCCTCATAGCCAATGTATCATGCATTGAGACGCAGCCTTTGCCTCTGAGCCATTTTCATCTGCTTATTACCTCCAACAATTTCGCTGTTTGGACAACTAACACGTTTGGATGGAATGCCCAAATCCCCCTGCAAATATTTCTCTCCATTACTTTGAACCGAATCTATAGTTAACGGGAAACGTTGCGTCCCAGTTCCTCCCGCAGATACCTGCAGATTTGCCAGACAATTCTTGCACTACATTGTCGGAAGGCATAATCCTGCATTGCTCCTGACATTCCTTCTGTCCATCTTGGGGCATCTAACCACAGAGCTACCAAAACACAAAGATGGAGGGAAAAGAAGCAACAAAAGGATAATCTCGACCGCCAACGTTCCCCTGATAATAAACCACCTTGCCTTCATGTCAATTAAACCTCCTGCATGCGGAACAGGTGTGGCCTGATAGGCCATGCCATCTCTTTGTGCTTGGGAATTCTTGATCAAATCCAAAGTGGATATGAATTTAATGTTACTCTATCCGCGTTGTACATGTCGCCTATTCCACTGAGGCATCCAATGGTTCCATTCATGCCACTAAGGCACCCACACCAATGTTTCTTGTGCTCCATTTCTTATTAAGACACTGCAATTTTTCCTAGCCCCAAGGTTGGCCATGATATCGGCTGCAGCGTTGTTCTTTCTTAAGACATGAAAAAAGGAGAGAGAGTCATAATTGTAGGAGTTGATCAAGCGAGCGAGCGAGAAGGGTCTGATATTTTGAAGTTGGAATTTTTTGTTTTCTTATGATAGCCCTGGCAGTTTTGATGACAATGAGAGAGTCGCCTATCACAACAAGCTTTTGGATATTCTTCTGGTGTGTGATATCAAGGCCTTTGGTCATGGCCTGCCACTCCGCCTGATTGTTGGTTTGTTTCCCTATTCCCCAAGCGTACTCTTCCACTTTGCTTCCTTTGGAGTCCATCAGAACTTTCTCTACACCTGCCAACCCTGTATTTATAAGTCATTATTAATAGTGAGCTTCACTAGATTTATTTATTAGATTTACTTAATGTTATACTCCTTCACGACAAACACTATTAAGCCCGTTGCAAGTTATTTAATGAAGTTGCAACATGCCTGTTAAGTGTTGGATCTCAAGATGCTTGAGATCCAATGGTCAACAGACCTGCTACAACTGCATTAAATAACCCGTAGCAAGCTAAATAGTATTGGTCCTCTATCACAAAATCATTAATAATAAGATATTAGATTTCAAGGCATGTGCCAATTAATCTAATTAAGTTTCCCATATTAATAAGAAAAAAATTAAAAGCAAAACCACAACTCAAATAGTTGGCTCGGTTAATCAAATTCCCTTTCGAAATAATTGTCTCCGTTAAGGAGTAATTTCCAAAGAATCTTTGGCTCCGTTAAGTAATAGCACATAAGTAAATGCAAAGCATGGTCAAACGGTGGTACACTTACCCAAATTCATGTGCATAGAAGATGGGAGGAAATATGGTAATGTTAATTCATATTTCTTTGTAAATTAAATAAAAATTGTTGGTTTATTTTTTTTAATATTTCTTTGTAAATTAAGTAAAAATTGTTGGTTTTTTTTTTAATAATTGAGTTAGAGAAAATATACTAAATGTTGAAAAGGATAGGGATAGGTTAATGTCGAAAGGCAGTCCATGTAAAATTGATATTATCATATAAATAAAATTTTAAATTTTGGTCTCTTCATATTTTATTACACTTTCTTATTTTTCAAAAGAAGCATGTTTTCAAGCATATGTTGTAATCATTTACATAGGCATTACAAAAATGTAAAGTGTGGAGAAGATAAGCTCAAATGTGAAGAGAATGGAGCTATCAAAATATAAAGTGTAGCATAAGATTCCTTAGTGATGAAAGGAAGAGAAACCCTAAACCAATGTTTATATATTGTATTAATGGATCATTATTAATAATGTTGTATTGAATTTTTTTAATATCATACTTTATCATTAACAATAAAAATATTATTAAACTTTCTTTAACAATAAAAATAATTTATTTAAGTTCACACTCAAGTAATTTGACTATTAAAGTCTGTAAAGGTGTTCGATTTTCTTTGGATTTGAACTTGTGACATATTAAGAAGAAATACACATTCTTAACCATTAACTCTAATCAAATTATACTTCATTGTTATGCCTTCGCAAAATCTTTTAACATTAATAATTTATAATAAATTTTATTATATTTGGATAATAATATAATTAATAATAGAATTAAATATAATATAATCAATTCTTCGAAAATTAAGAATTTAGAGAGAAATTGAAAAATTAATTATAATGAAAATTAAAAACAAAATAAAATAATAAAAGCATGGCTCCGTTTCGTTAAATAATAATATCGCTGACTATAAAATAAATTTTAACTTAAATATTTAAACACACAATAAAACAAATTTCACTATTTTCACTATTTTGGCATTAATATTGGAGTTACTTCACCTAAGTAGACACAAAGCAGGATAAAACTATGACATACAAATTAAACGAGAAAAACTAAGTTAATGTCATGACCAATGACCAAGATATTGAATTAAAAGAGAAAATGAATAATATGTCAAATCATACTTGATTTTTATGTCTCAAACTTTACTACCAAATTCAAGTGTATTGTAGTGTTATTGTTTGAAGTCTGAAAAAAGATGTTCAACATAGTCACATTGATTGGAATTTCTTTTTAAATTCAGTAGAAATTATGGGCACACTTTTGTTCATGATTGACATAGAAAAAATGGAGGATTTAGATATGTTGAATAGAATAATGTCAAAAGCTAATTCATGTGAAAAAACATCACTTTCATATTATTATATAATTGAAATTTGGGTATCTTCAAACATATCATATTTTTTTATTTATCAAAAAATTCACGTTTTTAAGCATTTTGCACTAATCATTCACATACACATAGCTATGACAAAAATGTAAAATGTGGACATTGGTTGACATAAGCTAAAGTGTGGAGAGAACCAAGTTAAAAAAAATATAAGTTGTAGCACTAATTAGGCATGGAACTCTTAGTGGACAACATTAAGAGAAACCCTAAGCCAAGGTATCTCTTAAAGTGAAATTTCACCAATTGGGTCGTTTAAGAAAAATAATGATCAATTAGATTAAAAGTTCCCTTTTTTTAAAGTAAGATATGATTAAATTGATAAAACTCATTATACGTTATAAGTTTTAATTGTAGATTTTATTTTTTTTATTGAATATCGAGTTCTAATTGTAGATTTTACACTTTTATTGAATATCCGCATATATATCTATATCTATAATTTTTTCAATCCAAATAGTTTCCTAGAATACTATACATAGATATAATATTTGACTCCTAAATATACCCCACCATAAACTGTCCAAAACCCTAGCCTAAACCCTAATGGAAACAAGTAACCCCAAAATCATAATGGAGGTGTCAATGAATGGTTATGCAATAATGGTTTCATTGATATGCCATGTGATAGTAGAAGCATAAGCCATTGTTAGAATATTTTAAAAACCAACATAGATCCATCTTAAACTTGGATCTATCAAGTACCGAGAGGGATCCAATTTCTTGAGGTGTAGTTTTTTTTATCTTACACTCAAGAAATTTAATTCCTCTTTTCGGGTTTGAATTTTAATTTTCTATTATGGACAAAGAATTTTTTAATTACTTTTAATTAATTAATTTTATATTTATTTTGTAAACTCACATGGAATTTTTAATTACTTTCCATAATTTTTTTTTTAATTTTATGAGACAACATGAATTTTTTTAATTATGGTAACAATACGTTACGTTACAACATCTCCCCCATACTAGGTTGTAGAGCACCTCGCTCCTCTCGGTGCAATAAAATTCATTATAAGTTATAAGTTTTAATTGTATATTTTATGTCTTTTTATTAAATATCTGCAAATATATCTATATCTATAATTTTTTCAATCCAAATAGCTTCCCAGAATACTATACATAGATATAATATTTGACTTCTAAATATACCTCACCATAAAGTGTCCAAAACCCTAGCCTAAACCATGAAGGAGATAAGTAACCCCAAAATTATAATGAAGGTGTCATTGAATGGTTATGCAATAATGGTTTCATTGATATGCCAAGTGATAGTAGAAGCATAAGCCATTGTTAGAATGCTTTAAAAACCATAGCTATATGTGTGATGTGGGAGGAGGTTATGTTCATAATTCGGTCAAAAATATTTCACAAGTTTTCAATAATGGAGAATGTTATGCTCTTGATTATAATGATATTGTACATCGTGTTTCAAATGTCCTAATTCTTCTTTAATGTCAAGCTAGGGCATAATAAATGGTTAGCTTGTGTTATCGAACAAAAGGTTTGGAATCTTTGCATAAGGATTTTACTACAAGACATAACTTGATAGTTTGATAACAAGTTTATGACTCTATCAGAGCTATGAAATGGACAAATTTGAAAAGGTTTTACCATAGTATTGATATTTGTGATAAGGTATGCCAAGGTCAAGGATTTAGTCATTCCTATAACACCATGGAGAACTTTGATTTGGTTTATTATGAGGTGGAGATTGGATCTCTAGGTATAGAATTTAGGTCAAAATAGTAGGTTCTAGACTGGTGGAAATGTGAAGAACAATTAAGGGATAACCAAGTTGCAACAAGTTAAAAAAAGTCATGAGAACTTGGATTGACAAGTGGCGGGAAAGCAAGTTATAATCCTATGAAGGATGACCTTGGCCCTTTATATTCCTTGAAGGGAGATATATACAAAATTTTGGAAGAAAACCATGTTACTCAATCATGTAAATGTTTCATCTCCATTATCCTTTGCATCACACAACTAATCTTTGTTGTGATGTGGGATTTTAGTCTCATGATCAAATTTCCAAAGGTAGGAAAGGGGAATCGAAGGGTATCTTGAATAGATTGAATGTTAAGTGAAAATATGAGAACACTTTATCATTTTCTTTGGCAATTGACATGTGGTTAAGGGTCTAGCAGAGAAGAAGATCATTGTAAGAAATGTAGAAGCATGTACTTAGTCAACTCTAAAGAAGTGTTGAACGAAATTGTTATGTTAAATCCATAAAAGGGAAAAGTGGTGATAGATTTATATGTCAATATGGATGTAATATCCCTCTTTTTCCCCTAGGGTTTATGCAACAGAAAGTGCAATTTTGTACCCACCGATGTCAAGGAGCTTAAGGAAGAAGCTCTGCAGGTTAAACTTTGTAAGTATGGTTATGTTTTCCAAAGTTGTAAAGTGAATTTGTAGACTTAGGAGACTGAAGGCTTTATGCAACAAAACAAAAGGTGCATGGAATCCACTAGGGGGAGAGGGTGAATGGTTTGGTAGCCATGCTTTTTTATGAGAATGGTCATCCTAGTGCCATAAGCACTTGAAGTAGACTGTGATGTTCACTGAGCAAACACTTAAGTTTATAAGCATGAAGTTAATAATTAGTCCTAGATAAGGACAAGAAAATTTTAGTTGCCGCAAGGCAGTAACAAGTTCCTATGACATAACTATTAGCATGAGGCTAGCCAATATTGAGTGCCATTATGTAAAAGTAAAAGTAAGGAGTTAACTTAAAAAACATTGATATCCTGGCCTCGACAAAGGATTTTGTTAAACTCCTAATTGGAAAAGGGTTAATATTTTTCCTAATTATAAATTAGGAATAAAGATAAAATGATTATTATACCAAGAAAACATATTTGTCTTTATAAAAGAACTATTTAAATGTTATTACAAATAAGTTAAATGAAGTAAGTTAGATTAAAGCAAGACTGATTGTCTTTGATTAAAATTAAATGCTTTAAAGTATTAAAAGGCTATAAAATCTTATCTACCAAAGTAGAAAAGATATAACTAACAACTAATGCATGGGTATGCATGGAAAAGTGGCAGCTAATGCATGGATAACTATATGAGAAGATACTAGAAGTTAATAAGTTAAGTTGAGATTAATTATCTCAAGATAATTGATCAAGAAAGTTGAATAAAGATCTTGAGTTAATTAGTTAAGTTAAATTAGCTATCTCAAGACAATTGGCTAAGTCAAGTTAATTAATTAAAGTTAGCTAAGTAGGCTAACTAGGTAAGGTAAAGCTAAAATTAGCTAAGTTAACTAGTATAGATTTGCTAAGTAAGTTGATCAATTAAAATTAACTAAAGTTAATAAGTTAAGTTAAAGATAAGATCCAACAAGAACTTATCTTGGAAATTCAAAGTACAGAAAGTAACATTGACTATAAATAAGAGGCCAAGGTGTTCATAAAAAGGGGATCTTTGGAGGTGAAGAATCAAAGGAGAGATGAATAAGATTGATTTGAGAAAATGGGGTAATTCTCTTGCACCCTACTAGATTTGTTCCCAGCTCGGGGGTTGTCCCTCGGCGGGAAAACCTATGTCAGACATAGATCAGTTGGATGGGTGGAATGTTGCAGTCAAGTTTTCAGTTGCCCCATTCTAATTGCTAAGATAAGTGTCTTTTCCCATTTTTTTTCAAGTAAGAAAATTCTTTTCGTATATGCTTATAATTTTTATGAATGGCATAAAGTATTTTAGGTAGATTGTTTGACATACTTCTCCTTATTCATGTATGCAACAAGTGTTATTGGTACTAGCATAGTTGAATAAATATTTATGTGGTTTATATAGAGTTTAAAGAAAAATTATATATAATTCTCAGCATGGAGAAGTAATTTTATTTGGTTGTTATCATTCCTTTTCTTGATGTATATACATGCACTAATCCAATTTAAGAAGCTAGTTATTAATGGAATGAGCACTGTCGATCTGTTCATGTATAGAATCTATAAGTTTAATATGAGAGATAAAATCTTATTTAATGTGGAAAAGACTCGGATATTTTATGAAAATCAGTCGGTTCTGGGAATCGATTCTATCATCACTTATGTAAAAGTTTGTCTCCTTCAGTATTATCCTCTTGTCATTGCTACTCTCTGGCCCATGCCTATACATAATATTTACCATGATGATAACTTGGTATGAATGGTAGTATTGACTCTGGATTTCATTTTGTGGCTGAAGGGTGTAATTTTCTGCAAAATCCACAATTGACACTATGGTTCCAACAGGAAATGTGTCCCTGCATTTTCTGTACTGCTCATCTTGCCATCACGCTACATGCACATGTTGAACATACTACTTTGTTTTCTTGTAGAACTCCATCATGAAGTCACATACCCGTACCTGCTACCATGAAAACAAGGGAAATATTACAATGTGGCCTTTGGAAAAATGTATATGTAATAAATTGAACATGTAATATGAAAAATATGCAATATTCATTTGTACCTATGACTTCACTAATGGAATCCTTTTACTTTCCCTGGCACTGTTTAATTGATAGGTTACGTACTTGAAGCTCTGCATCTCCACGCCCATCCTGCCAAATTCATGCTCGTCGCTTTCATGGATGCAATGGTTCAAAAGAGAAAATCAACTGCACCTAGAACATATCCCATATAGACACGATTTTTTATAATATTTTTGTCCTTCGGTCCTTGGACACATGATGCTGTGGATAAAGTCTCTTGATACATTCGGTGGTAGTATGGATTCATTGCAACCCTGCACAATGTTAGTATGCAAATCACAAAATATATGTTTATATGTGTCATAATAATATTCATATTCTACATGGTATCTACAGAAAAAGGTGTTTTGATCAATGCATATACGAACGTACTATGGTTTGCATTTCTCAAAGGACCTTTGGCCCAGGTTCAATTGTGTGTGCTCATTCTTGAATCTCTCATAGAGTTCAGTCTGTGTGGTGTCAAGGAAGTGTTTAACATGGGGTTCACGTTCAGTAGAACCTTTTCTCAGCTTTAGCACATCTCTTTGGATTGATGAAGGTCTAGTATGATCATGCCAAAAATTTTGTACTAACTCCTTAACAACATCAATTAGCTTCCTATCTCCACGAGGAAACCTACCAACAAAATCCCAACAATCTTTTCCACCCGGAGTGTCAAGATTTTCTCTTTTAACAGAGTACTTTTTAATAGTTTTTCTATTTAATCTAAGCATGTGATAAGTGTGTGATAGCAGGTGACATTGCCTTGTGGACTTGCTTACAACTGATTCTGCTAACACACAAGGAGCCACATAGAGATATTTTGTACGAGACATCTTCCAAATCGCAATAAAAGCAGATTGGAGATTCCTAACAATATGACTGCTAGCCTCTGAAATTTTAACCATCTTTATGCTCAAAATTCTCTTAACAACAACTAAACAATGTGACTTTAACAAACATAGCAACAATATGACTGCTAGCATTAGCTTTGGATTCAAAATATTCCTTGACAATTTTATTGCATTGCCATTCGATAGTGCGTTCTGTAAACTTACCTTCAAGGCCCGATAGAGCACTTTCATCCACATGAATACGTCTAGGATTTCTTCTTCTTGCACTAGAGAGACGAGCTATGGAAGGTGGACATGAGACATGAATACTAGAGCTTGTTTGTTGTGGTGCTTTGTTCACACATTGGGCCATAATGGGAGTGTGCTCGACATGGTTGTGGTCTTCTTGGGGAGATTGCAAATTAAGCACTGCTTGTATGTCCATCTCTACACATGCAACATCTCCCAATATTCATGTGTCGTGAGGAACTTCAGCATGACTCATTGATGGATTGTTGGTTGGAGATTGTGTTGATGTTGGAATTTGTGTTGGGTTCGTTAGACGAGACCACTTTACCTGTGGTTCTGAACAAGAGGTTTTCATGTCAACAAGTGTGTTAGGATCAGTGGTAGGATCTGGGGCAGTGACAGGACCATGTCTCACTCTTTCCATTCCCAACCTGGCCTTTTCTCTTAATTCATTGACCTTTTCAATGGGCAGATTCCTCCTATATTTTTTTGTTCTGTTACGTGAGTTTCCCATCTCCAAAAGTCTCTTTAACAAAACTACCAAGCCTACCCCTACAAAAGAAACAACAAATAAGATATTAGTTCCATTATACAATGAACTTGACACATTCCAACATAACTTACCACTTTACAAATTAACACATACAACTACAGACTATGTTGGTTTATTTGTGTTATAATAAACATCATTATCCCTTACAATTCCAATCAATATAGATGATGGTTGGTCAAGTGTAGAGTGGAGAAACTAGTGTCTTGCCTAGCCATGAATTCATCAAAATTATGGTAGTAACACCCTACAACAGAGATGGCTATAGATGCCTTGGTAATAGTTTGATAGTTTTTCTACATCAAATAAGGTAAAGAGAATAAGTTTACTAATTACACAATTAGGATGTTGCAAATTCCCCCAAGGAAGGAGAATTCAATGAGGTAGAGGCAAGTAGTCAAGCTCAAAGGCACGATATTAAAGAAAAATTACAATAAACATAGCATGAAGATGAGAGCATGGACAAAATTACATGAACTAATCAATTTGGACCCTCTCCCATGATTGCTTCTTAGGATTTTATTTAAATTGAAGAGGCTCAAGAGAGAACATCATCACAGATGGGAATGTGTGGGGGAGGAATAGTTTGATAGTTTATGCTATAGGTTTTTCTATGGTGTACAATGTGTAAAAGATGGAGGTTTATTAAACCATTTATTTGTATTTTCTTCAAATGAAAAAGAGTTTATGCTAGAGATGCCTTGGGAATATTTTGATAGTTTTTCTACATCAAATACACATAGCATGAAGATCAGAGCATGGACAAAATTTCATGAACTAATTAATATGGACCCTCTCTCATGATTGCTTCTTAGAATTTTATTCAAATTGAGGAGGCTCAAGAGAGAACCTCATCCATACCATCCTTGTGTGAAATCAAAATATATTCGTGGTAATAATTATTGGTTTACATTGCATACCTTATCTTGTCTAGTGTTCATATGAGTTTTTTTAGATGTGAACTTGGGAATTATTCTTATCAAATTCATTGTTTTCTATGCATGGATATTGCTGTAGGCATATGAGAAAAACAAAAAGGCATGGGAGAATCTCAAATCTTGTGAATGAAAAGAATTATTTACAATTCACCATACCTATAGAAATGATCTCCACTTGCAATGGAAACTGATAGCTTGAATGTATCCACTAGATTCCAAGAGTGATTTTGTGTCCAATAGATCAATGAGTGTCCAAACGATCAATGAGTGTGAGAAAATAAGCAACCTGTAACAACTTGAAACCCACAAACGAAAGAAATCCCTTGTTTTTTTGGTAGAATTCCCGGGAACAGAGAAATCTATTTTTTTAACCAGCAGCAGAGACGCGCACTCGGGTTTAAACGTGTGCACACGTGTTTTTAGCGCATACACGTCACTAGTGCGCACACATTAAAACACGCGCACGCACCCCTGCATAACGTTTACACCATTTATTACCCAACATTTACACCATTTAATGCCAAACCTCCCCCCACTTCGGACTCAGTGATGAAATTTGAAGGGTGGGTCTCAAAATTTTATTGGAAGGGCATTTGTTCTTGGATTCCTTCAAAGATGAAGGGAAATTTAAATAATTGTACTTCAATTGACAAGTATAAATTAACTAAACCCTTCCCCTAAAAAATGCAAAAAACAAATATTTCCCATCCAAATTTTTACAATCTTAAATAATTGAGCACTCCTTAATATCTACATGATAAAATGGTATCTTTTCAATAAAACTGAATTTGAACACATTAATTTGGCATATATGTAACATTAATTTTACAGTTCATTAAATTAACAATTGTTTTGTTGTATTTTTTTGGTTTAGACCACACTTCATTGTACAGAAAACGACTTAGACTACACAATAACCATATTGCGTCATCTACATGATCTTATGCATAGTGCAAGATGTTGTAACTAGATATAGTCTTAAAATAAAACTAGAACCATGAGAAAATTACTTATTGTTAACTATGTACAAAAACAAGCCACTAAGCAAAACGAGGCTATAATAAACCTACAACCAAAATATACATATAAAGCCAACCAAAACCTTAATTCAAACCGGAGAGAGGGAAATCATCCAAGCTTGAGAGATGTAAGAATGATGGACATTAAGTGCCTAAGAAAAAATAATACATAGCTCAAAAAAACATTAAAAAAAATCCTCCATACTAAGCAAGTTTGCTAGCATCATAGGGGCATCAACATCAAAATTTGTTGTTCAAGACTTGTCATGAAAACATACAGGTATGGGATGGAGGGGAAATGGAATCAAGCCTAAGTCAACTGGAGCCTTGCGACTAGCTACATGTTTGAGTCTCGACAATCTACCTTTTAAATTGAACCAGAATAACAAAAGAAGTTTGTTAATGGTTCGATTTGCAAAAATTCTAGATACATGAGTAATTAAGAGCTCGAGGCTCTAAAATTCAATGTGTTTTTTAACAATCCATGATTTGGTGAATTCATAGTCATTGGCATTAAATTTAAGTTATTTAATGAAAGAATTAATGTGTCTAGCTCTATGTCGAAACTGTTTTCCATGTTGATGCTGTCCACCGCCTTCCTTGTTGTCTTACCAAAAGGCATGAGAATGAGGAATAAGACTTAAAATTATGGACCTCACCATCAAAGAATCCTTACAATCACACTGGTAAGAAGTGATAAGAAGATCACAACAATCCAACATGTCAAATATCAGATGATAGTGTCAATTAAAGACTTATATGGTAAATTTAATATAAGACTTAGTTATAGTTGTCTCAGGAGCTTACTCTATGCATTTGGACACATTTGATCATTTATGGTTGTCTATGCGGCTTGATCCAATTGATATTATAATGTGAGGATGTGCATGCATAATAATCCTTATTTATCACTATGCGATGAGGATTTAAATGGAAGAGGATGTAAAGACATGTTATTTTTATACGTATTTTGGTGGCGAGTGTCGAAGAGAAACCTGGTGATAAACCACATATGTTTGGAAGGAAGAAGGGAGATTACATGATCATGATCATGCCACCCATCAAATTGAAGACAATTCCTGAGCCAAATAATTTTTTGTTTTAATTTTATTAATAACCATTGTGGTACTTTGGTCCAAATGTTTTTTCTAACTCATTGTTTCTCCATATTGTGTGCCTACTTCCACCTCTCTGTATTAATGCATAAATCAACCTCTGCTTGGTTTGTGGTTGTAGTTGCATGCCATTATTTTTAGTTTCATGACATTGAGTGTTGTTTAGCGTTTTCGTGAGTCTGTGACATTCATGCAATAAATCAAAGTCTTGTAGAGGAGGACTCATCAAAGAGGCAATTTGAATTTCATTTTGACAAAAAACATATTTTGTAAAGATCAAATGCCATGAATGCATCCTCAGACTACCATGCAAGACCATGTATATGTTGCAAAGCATTGAACATCATCGAAGAATGAAAACAGGTTCCTCGAGATATTATTGAAGCATATTGAGCTCAATTGAATTCCACTTGAGCATTAATTGAAAATTCTAGACCTCAAGTGTCATCAACAGCACATAGAATCCATGACATTATCCCTCTACAAGGAGTCTTTTTCATATGAATTGAATATTGCTGTCATTATAATGTCTTGGGTGTCAAGGATTTATCTTGGCTCCTTAACCATGGTTAGTGGAGGGAAACAAGATCCTCCAACACTAACTCTTGCTTATTAGGCACAAACACCATGAATGAGTCCCTGGACCACCACATATGAAATCTATAGGGTATTAGTCAACTTCAAGTGTGTTATGTGTGCCATGACTAGGTTAGTTGTGAACCAAAAATGGGTCTCGAGGTCTCACCAAGGTATATGGACAACAAGAAGCTCCTCATGCCTTAAATGAAGCTTCTCAAGCTCAAGCACCATGAACGACACCTACAACTTAAGAAGCTTCTTAGGATATGATGTTGAATGCATCTTCAAACCACCACACATAACCCTTGTGGGGTATCTCTAGCAAATGTAGAGGGATACATATACCATGATTAGGCTACATTGCATGCCTTAAACAAGATGATGATGAAGATGATGATGATGATGATGATGATGATGATGAAAAGGATGATGATGATGATAATCATAAATAATATCATCATCCTCATCCTCATCCTCATCACCATCATCAGCATCATCATCATCATCATCATCATCATCGTAATCATCGTCATCATCATCATCATCATCATCATCATCATCATCATCATGAACATCATATTCGTCATCATCATCATCATTATCATCCTCATCATCATCATCATCATCATCATCATCATCATCATCATCTTCTTCATCATCATCATCATCATCATCTTTGTCATCATATTCATCATCAACATCATCATCATCTTCATCATCATCATCATCATCATCTTCATCGTCATCATTCATCATCATCATTGATGATGATGATGATGAAGAAGAAGAAGATGATGATGATGATGATGATGATGATGATGATGATGGTGGATGATGATGATGATGATGATGATGAATATGATCATCCTCCTCCTTCTCCTCATCATAATCATCTTTGTCATCTTCATCATCATCATCATCATCATCATCATCATCATCATCATCATCATCATCATCATCATCATATTCATTTAATGTCATCATGATTCATCATCATCATCATCATCATCATCCTCATCATCATCCTCATCATCCTCATCATCGTCATCTCCCTCATCATCATCATCATCATCATCATCATCATCCTCATCATCCTCATCCTCATCCTCCTCATCATCATTGTCATTATCGTCATCACCCTCTTCCTCCTCCTCATCCTCATCATCATCATCGTCGTCGTCGTCCTCCTCCTCGTCCTCCTCCTCATCATCATTATCACCCACTTCCTCATCCTCATCCTCATCCTCATCCTCATCCTCATCATCATCATCTTCATCATCATCTTCTTCATCATCTTCATCATCAACATCAACATCATCATCATCATCATCATCATCATCATCATCAAGAAGGGGGAATCAAGGTTTGACCTAGAGTGACCCCTTTTAATCATTCCTAGAGTTATGTTGTTTGTGAATCAAAATTAAGCACTCCAACTAACTATGGGCCAAATCACAAGGTTGGGTCCCAAGACAAAACCTAGTAAGTAGGAGGGTTCCCCAAAGGGTCTAGTAGAGTCAAACTAATGATTAAAGTTATTATATTGAAGAGGAGGCAATATCAAACCCTACTTAAGCACTAGACATCATAAGGAATTCATGCATATAGGGTAAGGTAAAGTGACTCAACAGATATTTATCTAGCACATAACAATTTTTGTATGAAGAAAAGAAATATCAATGTTAATAATGGGTAGGTCATGTTTATCAAGGAAATGGAAGTAGGAAACACACTAGTACCTCTAAGTAGGTAGGTGTATGTGAATACTAATAAATGCACACACTACAATCACTCTTATTCCCATGTTTTGATTCATTCAATAGGATGTTTGTATGGATGCATATGTGCAATTGAGCTATGGTTTGGATGACTTAAAATAATGCGCACTTGCCATTTAAATTTCTAAGTTTTGGTGGGCAATTCCTTTCCCATCAACGTGGTGGATGACTTGGCCGCTATGGTTTTAGGTTCGGGTTGCCAAACCAAGTGGCTTGGATTGTGTTATACTAAAATACATCCTATTCTATAACTTCTTTTGTTTCGAGCATGATTCTGCATATGCTACACTTGTCCATTGCTAATGAAATTGCACACAATTCTAGAACTATGTGTGCAGATTCCGAATATGTAATCTTTTTATTAAATCTATTATTTGTTTCTATTTTTTAATTAATTTTAATTGCATTAACGTCAATCTTACGCAAAAATTAGGTTATTTATTTTGTCTATAACTTTTGATTGGCTCACCTATTTTGAAAACAAAAAAGAACCCACACAAGTGCACACAAAGACCTACATCCTAAAAAAAAGTTCATTGAGTATGTTAAGACCATGAGGTTGGGGACTAATGCTTGACCTAGTCATTTTAGGGCTTGCCTAACTTCCTTAATTAATTTTTTTTTAAAATTAACATAAATAAATATGGAAAAATAGCGTTGCACTAGAACGCCCTGTTATCTACGACTGTATATAATTTTTTTCACAAAATTCGACCATTTGCATACCAAACCAGGGGACTAACGCAAACATATTCATTATGTTTTCTTTAAAAAGTAACATACCAACCTTAGGAGAACCCCATTTTTTGGGAGTTATACTTAATTTCCATAAATAATATTTATATATTCCGGAAGGTAATCAGATTGTCTACGTTTCATCTTCTTGTGCCATATTCCAAAAAGTTATGTAGGTAGCTCTAATATTTTTTTTTGACGTTCATATTTCTATTTTTCTAGGAGTCCATTGCGACTAACGCATCATGAGTGGCCAGCATTAGCTTGCACCAACCCATATCTATATGTTGGTTCATATATCCATGATTATTGATTGATTGCGCATATGCTAGGATGATATATTGTATAAATGTATGTTGGTTGTGTATTACCTGTTGTGGAGATGGGACAACTGAGAGAGCTGATCCCATTCCATCCATCATCTATGGATAATCTAATCCTTGCATAGGTTTTATGATTTTCATGTTGGGTATTGCCTATATCTTATATGGTTATATATCCTCTGCATAAAGTTCTAACTCTACTATCATGTTTATGCATTATTCTTGTTCTGCATGTTGTGACAGTGATGGTGATAGGACGGTTGAGAGAGCCCGATTGCAAATCAATTCCATCATTTGCGTATAGTATATACGCTTTGCATAATTTGTGGTGTTAATACTTATTATTGGTATGTGATGGTTGGGGTATGGTAAACCCTTTGCACATAAAAATGTAATTATTGGTGTATATAAACTATATGCTAGTCCAGGTAGGGAAAACCTTGTGCATATGTCCGGTATATATTATATTTATGTCATAGAACCCTTGGGGAAGGGAAGGTATGCCAATTTATATATTATAATGATTTGTTTAGCGTGGGAGAGAATCCCTGTAGCGCTTCTAAGATAGATGTTTGAATGTTTTGAAAATTCTCTCTATGAGAGAGACTGGAGAAAGTGGAAAGTAAATATTGCAACAAGCAGAATGTACCCCCTCTATTTTTGATAAATAGCAATGTGACATTTCTTTGTGGATGTAGCCCATAGATTTGGGTGAATCACGTATATTGGTCTCTCTCTTATTTGCACCTTATATGTTTTTATTCCACTTGATAATTGCGATCTAAAATGTTGAGTGATTTCACTAAAGAATCTTAAATGTCTATTACATAAGTTTACATTTAAAATGTTACTTTGGATGTTTGGTGGTATAATAATCATGAGGATTATTCGGGGTTTACAGTTTTATATTGTTGTGTACAAATATACAAATTTTTAGAAAGGAAGGAGCATAGGTTGAATTAGAAGTAATCTTTATACACGAATGGCTAATCATGTTTAATGTATAAGATTTATGGATTGAGAAAAAGGTGGTGATTGAACAAGTGATTATATGCAATACCACTTATGACTGAAGTACATATATGATATTATAAATAATATGACTAATACCTTGATTGTTGATGTCGAGGAAATTTTTTTACACCTCATTACAAATGTTAAACATGGAAATTGGGTCTGTTACATCATGGAAAGTAGAGTGGAAGTATAGTTAGCTCTTGGATATAGATTTTGAAAGAAATATATATAAGTGTCGTATATTATTGAATAGGGATAAATTGATAGGATATTCTAATCCATAGTTAAAATAAAGATATGGTTTTGAACATATATAAAAGTGTTATATATGTGTGGATTAGAAGGTTTATATACATTGGATATGTATTTGAAATTCCAATTGAAAAGATATTCATATATTGGATATATAATTGGATTATAATCCCTTAGTAATATATTTAATTTAGATCTGGGTTGGTAGGTGCGGGAGGGGTCATCTTTGACCCTGGGGGAAACCGAATGAATGACTATGCCTGAGGGATTGGAAATAAAACCAACAACGTTGCCAAATGGCTAGCTTTGATTAAAGGTTTGGAAATTTCCATCAGCATTGGAATAAAGGACTTGACACCCGTTGGGGACTCTTTATTGATCATCCGTGAAGCTTGAAAAATCATCATGAAATGAAATATTTTGTCCACTAAATTTCAACATCTCCTCAATTTTCTCAGCAGAGAATTCAATTCCATCAACATCCTCCACATTCTCCACTCAAACAATCAGCATGCCTATGAAATGGCAAACAAGGGAATGCTTCTAAGCCATGGTTATATGGTTCAAAATGATAAGCTTCCACTACTTTGTTGGTTTCCCTAACCCTCTTCACCCTTGGGGTGCCTCTTCCCCCTATAAACGATTTCCTAACCTATACTCCACTACCACCTTAACAAACGTCAACTCCCTCCTTTTCATGCACACAACTGTCTCTTGGTTTTCGGGCTGCACGCTCCATTTATGGCCTTCACATGGCCCTATCTACCACCATGATTCTCTCTTTTCCCTTGCTGTGATCATCTCCTTCCTTAGACGGTTCTCTGCAAGTCGGCATTTGGATCTCATCCAGGGTATGGGTGATTATCCTTCTACGTCCTTAGCTCCCACCTTGGGTGTTATTACTCCACCTCTCGACCATCCATTTTCCTGTTCTCTCTGTAACAAACCTCTACCTCTGCGTTCCACTCACGAGCATCTAGACATCTGTCTCCTTGGCCCTCTGTTAGAAAAAAAGGACTGCAGAGCAATAACGAAAAACAGAAATGCAAATATAATCACACATACACATTTCAAGAGAGACACAGATTTATCGTGGTTCACCCAACTTGGGCTATGTCCACACTGAAGTTGCTAGTCCTTATTATTATTCCATCCAACAAAGTAAAGGGATACAACCTGCAGCACAACCACTGCACTTCCTCTTCATTGTCTCACAGTCTCCCTTCCTAATCTCAGAGATCTTTACAATGCATAAAACCTAATACATCAACCCTAGCCGTATTACAATGTCTTTCTTTGATAAGGGAAATACAATGGGAAAATACCACAGGTTACCCAAAACCATGGACCCGAAAATTGTTGGCGAAAACAACCCCAAAAATTTCCCTCGGGGGTGCTAGCCCCCAGACCCCCTGGGGATCGTGTCGGGATCATAACCAAACCTGGGCTATGGACACTGCTGAATAATAATATCTCTGAATCTGGAGATCAGGCTCCACAACCAACACCCTTTGCGTTCTCTAGTTGATGACCTCTCAGCCCTTAGCTTGTGTGCAAGAAGTGAACAAACCCTGGACCCTACTTCCCCCCTGTCTACTTAGTGCACTCCGGTAGATGCAATGGAGGATCAACAGCATTTGGTTAGAGCGAAGAACTCCGAAATCAAAAGGACCTTGTCCATAATGTACACTCTTATGCACTCCATCAACACAGAAATAAGGAATAATAGCAATCTCATGAATGGTCGTATCTCTTCCATCTCGGATACGGTGGACTTCACTGCTATCATCATTGCAAATGTGGATACAAAAGTGGATGGCAATTACAGGAACATCTCGGATTTGGACGGCAAGCTGGACAAACTAAGGGAGGATTTAGCGCGTTGCATTCCTTGCTTCCATGACAATACAGGCTCAAGCAACAACCTTGAGAACTCTATGGAGATTCTAGAACCACTGGACCAGCATCAAATCTAGCTCTACAACTTCTTCTGAACATCTGGGTCATCTGTCTTCTTTTTTGCTATAGCTAGACTAGACATAATTTTGGATAATAGTCGTCTAAATATGAGTCTTATGGATCTGAAATCCTATTTTTGTAATGTATTGCTTCTGCATACTTAGTCTGGGACAATTCGTGAAGGTTTATAGTCATCTTAGTTTTAGTTTTTTAAGAATTAAAAGAAGTTTCAGTGAAATAGATGAGAAAAGTTGGAATTCTGGCACCTCTCAGAGGCAAACTAGAGACTATATTTCTATAATTTTTGATGACTCTTTTTAATACAAAACCCTATAACCGTTCTTGTTAAAAAAAATATCTTTAATTTAGATGTATTATATAAAGAGTTTCATATATTGTTGGTTTGAGGTGTCCTCATTGAGTTAAAAGAAAAATATATAAGTGTTGTATAGGGAAAAATTGATAGGACATTATAATCCATAGTTGAAATAAAGATATTGTTTGTACATATATAAAAGTTTAATATTGATAATCTAACTATATAAGTTGTATTTAGATTCTTGAAAATGAAGAAATTCGATTAAGGACATTCAATATCCTAATATGTATGTATGTATGTATATTGAATAAGAGGAATTCGGGATATGGATATTCTAATTCCAATGTTAATTTAGTTGATTGTATTAAACATAATTAGTTGCATGGAAACAACAAATTGATATTTGAAGGATTTGGATTATGATAGATTTATTAATATACTGGAAGGATATAATTGAGTGACCAAGAAGATAATATTTTAAGAGAGTTCTTATGATGTAATAATAAGTGTTTTGGTTTAAAATCCTCTAGGTTGAAGAAATGACTTTTACTCTAATATTTAGCATAAGTTTTATCAACGATTCACTTGGGAACTAATCTTCAAACACTTAGCTATGATCTATATGCAAAGGCTGAATTGGGAATTATGATTAAATGCTCAAGTCAAGTTAAGTACCTTAGTGACAATAATTCTTCAACAGAGGGTTATGTGATAATTAAGTTAAGAAACAATTATTAAGGATTTAAAGTAAGCCTTAGTATGATGCGCAAATATTATGAAGGGCTTACCTTCCGTTCGATGTAGAAGCCATTGATTATATATCAAGAATGCCAGTAACTAGTATTATGATGCTATCATAATACTATTCAATAAGTGAGAAAATATGACTCTTTGGATGTAAGTGAAGCTATTAGGATATAAACAAGAAAAACGTAAAAAAAAACCTACTGGTACTAAAGTTAATAAAGGAGAACATCAACTAAGTTATCAATACTGAAGTTAATTCACGTAAACCTACGACAATATGAAGACCCTTGAGAAAACAAATGAGGGTGTATTTTGAGGGACATTACAATGTAGGAGGTGAAAGTTCATATGAAAAAATATCCAATAGGTCAATTTATGGGGGAAACAATGACTTGGGAATCCTTTAGAAATTGGATAAAAGAGCATTGGATACCCATCCTTAGATATATCCATGTCTTCCATGTGCTAGTTCAAGGATGGATATGCTTTGTGGTGAAGAGTTATTAGGATGATCCTAGATAGAGCTTGCGTGAAGAATCAGGAACTTGTTTTGATCGTATAAGGGAGCCATCTTTTTTGCAGTATGTTTATGTACTTAACTTAGGAATTCCATTTGAGCTATGAAAGTAAAAAAATGTATAAAGGGTTGGAAACACCATTGGCTGATTCATTTCCCTGGAATATAACTTCCAATCAAACTTTTATATGTGAGTTCTAACATTACTAGTATAAATTGATTTGCGTGAGAAATTGCTAGTGGAGGTTGAGATTGTATTAGGGGAAATTGGGCCATCCATTAGAAAAGGGTGGTCATGCCATCGACTATATATGGAAATATTATAATTATCCAAAAAATGGTTTTAGGTAAAAATAAATGAGTATTGGTGAAGAAATATCGGTGAGTCAAAGATGATCAAGTTAATTTAGAATATAGAAGTGATTCATAATATCAAATCTCAAAGTGGGGTTAAGGCAGATCTCGAGTAGGATCTCTATCGGTTAAGAAGTAATGAAAGTAGTCTCTTGGAACTGCAGGGGTCTTGGTGGGTTGAACAAAGTCGAAGCAGTTGAAGACATGATAACATTCGAAAAACCTGATCTTATGCTAATCCAAGAGACTAAAATGATGGACGTGGAGGTCATGGCTCTCTCACGCTCCCTCTGGAAGGATTATCAAGGAAAAGCTCTTAGTTCTCATAGAGCATCTAGGGGAATTGCTACTCTGATTTCTCACAAATACTTATTAAACTCTACCAAGGAAAATCAATACTGGTTGCTAACTGAAATACAGGAGAAAGGTAGTAACAATCTCATATTCATCTGCAATGTCTACGGCCCCACCCATTACAGGGATAAGACCAAGTTTTGAGAAGACCTTAACAATTTAAAGGAGGATCTGAGTGGAAAAAATCTCATCTTTTAATGCAACAAAATCTCCATAGAAAAAGCGTGGAGATAGTATTGTTCATGACCCTTTCAGCGAAACACTGGAAGACTTAATTGTTGATTTTCACTTGATGGAAATACCCCTGAGAAATGGAAAATATACGTGGAATAATAGAATATGTGGAGTAGGACATATCGTGGCTAAGCTGAATCATTTTCAGGTAAGCTCTTCCTTCTTTCATTCCGATCTCCTTGCTTGTTTGCACTCCATACCCTCCGCCGCCTCCGACCACAAGCCCATTGTTTTATCCGTCACCTCTCCGGAAAATTTTGGACCTATCCCATTCCATTTTAATCCTCTTTGGCTTCATGATTATGTTTTTTATGATCTTGTCCAAAATGCCTGGAACTCTCGTTTTGTTGGATCTCCCAGCTAGATTTGAGAATCCAAGCTTAGAGTTGTGAGATTTGTGCTCAAGAGCTAGGCTAAGAATTCCTACAAAAATCCTAGCCAGGTTAAACACTATATTCAATCGGAGCTTGCTAATGTTCACCTAAGAATGGGGCTTGAGGAGGTGATGCCTTCCTCTCTCAGTCAGGAAAAAGATTTAAATATGAAAATTCTCACAGCGGCCAAGGATGAAGAAGAAATGTGGAGAGTTAAGTCTTGACAGATGTGGCTTAAGGGAGGTGATAGCAACATGGATTATTTTCATAAACAAGCTAAGGCCCACCTCAGTCTTAATTTCATTAAGGAGTTGAAGAATCAAAATGGAGAAAAGATAAGTGGGCAGGAGGATTTAAAGCTCCACATTTTTAACCATTTCAGTGAACTCTTCACTAACAACGGAGAAACAGACCCAGAAGCACAAGTGCATATTCTCTCTGGAATCCCTAAGATTGTCTCGAATAACGAAAAATAGAGATATCTCCAAACCGATCTTGGAATACAAAATTGTGAACGCCATTTGGTCCCTTTAGGAAGACAAAGCACCAGGTTCAGATGGGTTCACCATTAATTTTTACAGGGAAGCATGGGAGATTATAAAAGAGGACCTGAAATGAATGCTCAATTGGACCAGGAAGAAAGACAAAATAGGAGGGGTCACCAATTCCTCCTTCCTAGCTTTAATCCCTATAGAAAAAAACCCCGAGCTCTATTGACCGCTTCAAACCGATCTCTCTTTGCAATATCTCCTACAAAATCCTTTCTAAGATCCTTTCTACCAGAATGAAAAAAGTAATGTGTCATCTCATCTCAGAATACCAAGGGGGATTCATCGCTGGTCATCAAATCCTCGACAATATCATTATAGTGCAGGAAGCGATCCACTCTAGCATCGAAAAAAAGCATTAAGGTATGGCAGTTAAGCTTTATATGGCCAATGCCTTCGATAGAGTAAATCATCCCTTTCTCTTTGAAATTATGACCAAGTTTGGATTCTCAAAAATATTTGTTCGTTGGGTTAAAGCATGTATTAGCAGCCCCTGGATAGCCCCCCTTGTCAATGACAGATCCACTAGCTTCTTTCAAGCTTCAAGAGGACTTTGCCAAGGTTATCCAACATCTCCCTTCCTTTATCTCTCATTTACTGAGTCAATGAGTAGGAAAATTCACGATCTGCAAGATTTGGGGGAATTAAAAGGCCTAAAAATTGTCAGAGGGTTCAAATCTGTCAACCATGCTTAGTTTGTCAAAGACACTATATTACTTGAGGGAGCCTCCTCTATCATAGCTGAAAGATTCAACAATGTCCTCTCCACCTTCCTTAAAGATTTTGATGGAAAATTAAATTCAGTCAAGTCCAAGTTTTACGGCTGGAACTGCTCTCCAGGGGTGTTAGACAAATTTGCTAGAACCTTTGGTTTTGAAGGAATCGTAAGCTTGAATTCCTTTAATTATCTCAGAATATCTATCTTTAAAGGGAAAAAAGAGTTGCGGACTAGAAAGGATTGATAGAAAAAATAAAAAAAAAATAATTCTTGCGATTCTAGATGGCTCAATCCTGTGGGAAAACTAGTTCTTATCAACTCTATCCTTTCAGCCTATCCCCTCTATGCTTGCTCTATCTCTCTAGCCCCCAAAACAGTAATGAAGGAAATAACTAAAGAGCTCAGAAAGTTCTTATGGAAAGGAGGGAAGTCCAATCACTCTAAAGAGTTTCATTTGATCAATTGGGACACAGTGTGCAGACCCAAAATGTATGGTGGTGTGTTGGGATCAAAGATCCAACGATTATGAACCTTGCTCTTAGTGCCAAAATCCTGTGCAGAATTATTTCCGGTAAAAAGGCATGGTGGAAGGAAATCCTCCACAAAAAATACATGGCTGGTAGCAGAAGAAACTGTGTGGAAAATATTGATCGGGGAAGAAGAGGGTCTTCAATCTGGAATCTTTGTAAGCAAGCATCTTTCATAATTCAAAGCCATCATTTTTGGATCCCCGGCAACAACAAGCAAATTAAAATATGGAAGGATAACTTTGGATCAATATTCCTTGCAAATATCCTGAATGATTTCCATGATTTAAAATTCTGGATGGATCAAGCTAACATCCACACTCTATTTGATCGGTCCTCTTGGTCTAATCAGGGAATATGGGTGGGTTGGATCGAGTTGGAGCTTCCGTAGAATCTCTCTCAAGATTATAATTCTCGTATTTCATTGTTCCATGGTTCACTCACCGTTCACAAAAATATGAGGGACAAAAGAGGTTGGGGAAAAGCGGGCAATTACACTGTCAAGGAGGGATATCATTTTATGGATGACGTTGACAACCTCCGAATAAAGGATACTAAGTGGAGAAGAGTTTGGGGAAAGGATGGTCTCCCAAATTTCAATGCTTTCTCCTAGACTCTCGCTCATAGGAAGACTTTAACTGCCGATAATCTCAGAAAAAGGGGGATCAAAGGACCGACTAGATGCATTCTTTGTAAGGAAGCTGAAGAAACGATTGAGCATCTATTTTTGGATTGCACATTCTCTTAGGAGGTTTGGAATCGTGCTTATCGAGAAATTCAACCCAATTTTATACTCCCAACAAATTGGAATGATATTTTTGCTTGCTGGCATGATTACTATCATAGTTCGTTGTTCAGGAATCCAGATTTCAAAAGAGCTTGGGTAACTTTTCCCAAATTCATTTGTTGGAAACTATGGACTTCCATGAATACATAAATCTTTGAAGACATCAGGACCACCTCAGGTAAAGTCCTCTCTTCTGCAAAGGCACTTTGGATCGACTCCCTATCCACGAGAGGTATGAAAAATATTAACAAAGAACCTTTAAACACAAAAGAAAAAATTTGGGTGGAAGATCTCCTGACCTTCCCCCCATATTCTCTTTTGGTCCAATCTTATAAGAAACATAACTCCCAAAATTGGCAAATCAAAATGAAACCGGAGGACCTTCAGCTCTGGATCAATAAAATTGGTTGTTATATGTTGTTCTTTGATGGTGGCTCGAAGGGAAACCCTGGGTTGGTAGGTGCAGGAGGAGGCCTTCTCAACTCCGAGGGAAACAAGGTGAAATATTTTGCTTGTGGAATTGGTAGGAGGACCAATAATGATGCTGAGTGGCTCACATTGATAAAAGGAATGGAAATCGCAAGGAATGACGACATCAAGGATCTGGTTTCGTTTGGAGACTCAATGCTGGTCATTAAGGAAGCTAGAAATTTGGCCACAAATCGATGAAATCCCATCTCTAAGTTCCAACACCTCTTCAATTACATGGCTGAAGACTTCAACTCGACAAAATTTCTTCATGTTCTTAGGAACAATAACCAGAAAGCAGATGTCATGGCCAACGTTGGTGCTGGTCTAGATTGTGGAATTACAGTCAACAATGGTCAAGAACTTGGCATCAATTGGGTTCCCTAATCTCTAGCCCCACCTAGTTTTGATGATGAATCACAAGCATTCCCTAAGTTTTGGGAAGTGGCATTTCCTCTTGGCATGGGATTTCCTTCATTTTAATCCTATGAACTATACCTCCTTAAGAAATTCGATTTTCAGTTATTACAAGATCTCATTGGGATCCTCCTCCATTCCTCAGAACTCTCCCATGTCCTCTCAACGTCCTTGGATCCCTCCACACGCCAGACACACCTGTCTCACATGCATGCTTGTTAAAATAATTACATTTTTAATAATATATTATATGTTTTTTTGTTAGCTAAATTTTTTGTGTTTTTATATTAATTTTGGAAGGCAAAAATTAACATGCACATTTCTCATTGTGGTGTCGGTTCACCAAAATGGAGACTAAGTCTAAGTTGCACAAAACTATTACAAGTTTTGTTGACTGCCCTAAAATGGGAAATAATATTTTACTTTATCGCTAACAAGAAAAAATAATTTGATTCTACTTAATAATTATAATATTCTAATTTTAGCTCCAAGGGGCGTGCACCAAGTAGCCATAGAGTGTACTATTAAGACATTCCTTTCAATTTCACATGTTAATCTTGCCCCATCCTGCCCCACTTCCTCTGTAACCTATTCAAAAGAAATACACATTCTTAACTATTAACTCCATCGAGACTACACTTTATTTTTAATACGCATTCTAAATCATTAATTCTACCCTAATTTCACTTTATTGTTATGCATTGGTAAAATAATTTAACATTATATATTATATATTGATGACAAAATTTTGTTTAAATTTCATGAAAAAAACAACATTTTGTTAAATTTCAATAAGAATACAATTAAAATATAATCCAATCAAAATTTCTATAATTAAAAATTTAAAAAAAGGTTAAAAAAATAATTACATAAAATATTAACAATAATAATAAAAACATGGCTACAATAAATAATAACATCATTGACCATAAACTAAATTTGAGTTAAATAAAAGTATAAACCCATTGTAAATCAATTTCCATTATTTACCCACTAACATTGAAGTTATCTTAACCTAACAAAGTATGTTTTGATTTAAATAAAAATGTAAACCCACAACATAAATCAAATTCGGTGATCTGACCATTAACATTCAAGAACATTGAAATTACGTTAACATAAGTAAGTGTAAAGCATAGTTAAATGGTGCCATGTCAAATGAATGCAAAGCATCATAAAATAGTGGCATACTATTTAAATCAAGAAAACTAAGTTAATGCCATGACCAAGAGCCAAGATATTGAGATTATAAAGGGGAATCTATAATATGGTGAATGAGACTTGGATTTTTATGTCTCAAATTTTATTAATGAATTCACGTCTATAGTTTATAGAGTGGTGTTATTGTTTGAAGTCTAATAAAAGGAGGAAAAATGGTCATATTAATTGGCGTTTGTTTTTAAATTTAGTGGAAATTATGGCCACACATCTCTTTATGATTGATGTAGAGAAAATGGGCTTCTTTGTTGGATAGAATAATATCAAAAGGTATTTCATGTGGAATGATAGCATTATTGTGTTATTATGTAAGTGAATCTTGGGTACTTTTAGACACTATCCTACTCTTTATTTGTCAAAAGATGCATATTCGCAAGCATTATGCACTAATCATCCATATAGCCACCATCATAGATCCATCTTAAATTACGATGTATCAAGCATCGAGAGGCATCCTATTTCTTGAAGTTTTATTTTTTAATGACTTTTTATTTGGTTTTAAATTTATTTTATGAGTGGATATGGATTTTTTTAATTATTTTTTATTTGGTTTTCATTTTTTATTTATCAGTGGACATACTTTTTTTAATTACTTTTTATTTTTGGTACATAACATCATTACATAACGTTACACATCTCCCCCATACTGGGTTGTAAACACCTCGCTACTCTCGGTGCAATGATAAAGATGTAAAAAATGCACACCATAGCTAGAGTGTGGAGAAAGCTATGTTAGAAAATTAATGTGAAGAGAAAAACTAAACCAAGGTATCTTTTAAAAATATTTTTTTTCCTATTGGTTCATTTTAGAAAAAAAAAATTGTAATTTAACTTAAAAGTTCATCTATTTTTTACATAAGATGCAAGTAAATGAATAAAATATGTCAAAAAACAAGTTTGAATTGTATATATTATGTTTTTATTGAATATTCTCCTATATATCTATATTATATTTTTTGGAATCCAAATAGTTTCCTAGATTTTTATTTATTTTATTTTATTTTTCAGCCGAAAGTTCACCTCCCTGCTATTCCGAAGGAATCAAGGAAAGCTAACATGCACAATAAATATCGACAAAATTCCTCACATAGCGTGGATGGTAGGTCGAGCAAACCGTTAGCCGAATATCCAAGCCAGAAGACGTCTCAACAGAATTGAACTCCGGTGGATGGAATGAAATCCATCTATCCCCACCAACGTACCACCGTATACATAGATATAATACTTGAATCACTAAGAAATACCCCACGATAAACTATGCAAAACCCTATCCTTAACCATGATGGAGACAAGTAACCCCAAAATCATTGTGGAAGTGCCAACAAATGGTTATGCAATACCTTATGTATGGTGTCAGTGATATTCCAAGTGATCGTAGAAGCATAATCCAATGTTAGAATTTTTTAAAAACCATAGTTATGCATAAATTTATGTATAAAGAGATTATGGGTGTGTGCAAGAAGATGAAGGACCATTTAGATGCAATCCTAGTTTTTGAAAACACGTTCGTGTTACATAAAAATATAATGCATTTCTGATAACTAGCACTTGGTATGGTAAAACCCGAGCCTAACATGTCACTAAACATGTAGTATAGGTAAACATAACGCGTACGCATTATAGAACTGCAAAACACATACACGTTATGTAGTTACAAAATGCGTACGTGTTTTGTAAATCTAAAATCAATATAAATACACAATCCCGACCACCCCCGATCACCCGCGACGCATTTCACGCATCAGAAATGCGAATTCGAGCTTAGACGACGTGCCCTAGAGTATTGTAGGAGTTGGATTTCGTTGGAGGGGAGGAAAATTCACTGGTGGATTGTCATCTAATCAGGTAATTCATTCGCCCATACCATTTATTTGTCAATTCTAAACCTAAATTACCGTATTTTTATAGTTTAAAACAACCTAATTTTGTAATATTTATCAAATTGGAAATAACCCAATCTCTAATTAAATTCACATCTCCCTCAACCAAGATGAGTGAATTATTACAATGAATCCCTTTTCAAGAACTCAAAAATTCCTAATGCAACCAAAAATAAAAAAAAATAGAACTCCTCCCTTTCTACAATGTATCCGTCCACATGAAACCCAAATTTCCAACCCTCAAAGGCCATTTCCCCATGATACTAATTGAATAATTTTCCTCGGAAATGGCCATAACAAGAGCCAACAAAACGCATGTAGGAGCCAACGACATGCAATCTTGCTGCTCCGTTTGCTTTTTCGCTCCTGAACCGAAAGTCACCAAGTGTCTGTGAATGACATTTTCATGCGACTTGCAGCTCAACATAACTCGATAACCGGAGGTCGTATCGACGAACCGTCAACTCCATTGGTCTCCTGGTGTGTGATTACCTCTAGGGGGCCCTCTCACTCGTTTTCTCATGGCCTAGTGACTTCATTGTGCATTCATTTCGTAAACTAGGGTTTTGCTTAGTTTCCTTCAATACAATCTCGCATTGTTGGGTCAACTCTGCAACACCCTCCACTGAGCCAATGTTGGTAGTGTTCCCACATCGGGATTGCCCATACACACTTGTAGGAGCCAACAGCCCGCAATCTTGCTGCTCCGTTTATTTTTTCGCTCTCGGATTGAAAGTCACCAAGTGTCCTTGAACGACATTTTCATGCGACTTGCAACTCGACATAAATCAGAAACCGGAGGTCGGATCGATGAACCATCGACTCCGTTGGTATCCTGGCATGCGATTACCTCTAGGGGGCCCTCTCCCTCATCTTCTCATGGCCCAGTGACTTCATTGTGCATTCATTTCGTAAACTAGGATTTTTACCAGTTTCCTTCAATGCAATCTCGCATTGGTGGGTCAAATCTGCAAAACCCTCCACTGAGCCAATGTTGGTAGTGTTCCCACGTTGGAATTTCCCATACACACTTGAAGGAGCCAACGACATGCAATCTTGATGCTCCGTTTTCTTTTTCTCTCCCAGACCGAAAGTCACCAAGTGTCCGTGAATGGCATTTTCATTCGACTTGCAACTCGACATAACTCGACAATCGGAGGTCGGAGATGACAATGATGATGAAGATGTTGTTGATGATGATGATGGTGATGATGATGATGGTGATGATGATGAAGATGTTGATGATGATGATGATGGTGATGATGATGATGATGATGATGAAGATGATGATGATGATGATGATGGAGATGTTGATGAGGAACCTAGAGATGACAATGATGATGAAGATGTTGATGATGATGATGATGATGATGGTGATGATGATGAAGATGTTGATGATAATGGTGATGGTGATGAAGATGATGATGATGAAGAAGAAGAAGATGATGATGATGGAGATGTTGATGAGGAAGAAGGAGATGGCAATGATGATGAAGGTGTTGATGATGATGATGATGACGGTGATGGTGATGAAGATGATGATGACGATGATGGTGATGAATATGATGATGATGATTATGATGAAGAAGAAGATAATGATGATGGAGATGTTGATGAAGAACCTAGAGATGACAATGATGATGAAGATGTTGATGTTGATGTTGATGGTGATGATGATGAAGATGTTGATGATGATGGTGATGATGATGAAGATGATGATGATGATGATGATGATGATGATGAAGATGATGAAGATGGAGATGTTGATAAGGAACCTAGAGATGACAATGATGATGAAGATGTTGATGGTGATGATGATGAAGATGTTGATGATGATGGTGATGGTGATAAATATGAGGAGGAGGAGTGTATCCACCTTCTCTCTATATTCTCAATTATCCAGGTCCCTATAGCACTCTATCCCTTTGTTCTCCCTTAATCGCTACCCCTATTTGCCTTTATCCCTCCCCCTACCCTCTCTCTCTCACCTTGTAACCCTCCCTCTATGTCTCTTTATCTAGATCTATCCCTGGATCTGTCCCTCAGTCCCTTTACCTCCCTCTCTCTATGTCGCTTTCTCTCCCTTACACCATCTTCATCCCTGCAACCCCACTAATTCCTCCTTCCCTATCACACACACACACACACACACACAACCTCCCACTTTCTTTGTTGCTCACACCTCCCTCTAGTCTAGATCTCTCCCCAACCATCAATCTCTCTCTCTCTCTTTCTCTCTCTCTCTCTCACACACACACACACACACACACACACACACACACACACACACACATTATGTCCCTTTCCATTCTCAAACCCATTCCCTCTCCATCCATATATGTCTCCACCTTTCTCCATCCATCCCTCACCCTACCTTCTCTCCCTCCGTCTCTCACCACCTCTCTCTCTCTCACCTTCTATCCTTCTCTCATGTTATCTTTCCCTCACCCTATCCCCATATCTCCATCACTCCCTCTCTCTCTCTCTCACTTTATGTCCCTTCCCCCTCCTCTCTCTCTCTCTCTCTCTCTCTCCATCGCCACTACTCCCTGCCTTTCTCCCGCGAACAATTTATGTCCCTCCCTTCTTATCTCTTTATTTCGTTCTATCCACATATATCTCTCACTCCCTCTAAATCCATTCCTCCCCATTGTCCCTCTCCCTCCCTCGCTCTATGTCTCACCCCCCTTGTATTCTTTCTTTCTCTTTCACATCCCCCTTGCTTCCATCCATCCACCCTTGTCACTCAAGTCTCACTTTAAAATTCTAACCCTATACCTCTTCAGAACCTCTTGTACTCCTAATAGTGCTCTCAAGCTCCACTGGTCTTCACCCCTGTAGCCCATCATATTCTCATTCCCTTCATATCTCCCCACTCAAGCTTCCAACATCCTTCTAAGCTCTTGTCCCTTTCCCAACCCTATTAAAAATATTAACCATAGATTCCCTTGACCCTTCCCCACCCCTTCTCAAATATTAACCAAAAATGCCCTTGAGTCTTCCCCACCCCCTCTCAAGTATTAAACATAGATTTTATAGTTTACATAACGCGCACGCGTTATGTAGTTATATAACGCGCACGCGTTATATAGCAATATAACGCAATCGCGTTATGAAATTCTAAAAGCACGGCAATATTTTTTGAATTTAAACAGAACGCGCTCGTGTTTGTTAGAGCCTAAGCCAAGCCTACTCACTTGCTCGCATGTCAACCATAATCCTATGTGTATGCTTTGGTAATACCAAACATGTGTTATGGTAATGATAAACCAAAGCTAATTGGGTATATTTCTTCCAGTTCCTGGAGAATCCTGTGCTTACCCACCCATTACAGTATGTTACACACACTCATTTTTGACAAAATATTAAACACAAATAGCATTTTTTCTGCAGATTCCAAATATGTAACTTTTATTTAAAAATATTATTTTTTCCTATTTTCTTTCAATTTCTTTTGTGTCCTACCTCCTTAACTCGTAAAAGACACTATTAGTGTTTCTTCCATAAATTTTTCAATTATTGATCATGTCAAAAAACAATTGTATGGTGCACAAGTAGATACTAACCTCCACGTTCTATCAAAAAACCCATTTCATGATTTTTGCATTAAGACCTTCAAAGGCTGCACCCACAAAAGACGTACTATTTTCAAGGTTTGATCACTTAGACAATTATAAAAAAATTATAAAATTACTAATTTAATTTTCGAAAAATAATGGCACACTAGTGCTATATGTTCTCTACATGCATGCCCATTTTTGTAGCTTTATTCTATTATTTAGGCCCTCAAAGGCCACACCCTGAAAAACATATACCTTATCATTTGCCTGAAAAATAAAAAAGTGTCTTTTAGGAAAAATGAAACTTGACATAGCTATGTAAATTTTCAATACATAAATGTTATATATTCTGAAACGTGATTCAATTTCCTACATTTCATCTTTTTTACTCAATTCAATATATTTTGCGTAAGTATCTCAAAAAATCCAAGTAAGTTGAGGGATGTCTGTTTTTTCAGTTTTCTATTGCATCTAACGCGCCAAAAGTGACCCTCATTAGCTTGCACTGACCCTTATGTTCATAAGTCGATCAAAATATTTGGTAGGTTTTCAATAATGGAGATTTATTTTTCTTTTTTGAATGTATTGATATCAGCCATCATGTTTCAGTTTCCTTCATTCTTCTTTAATGTCAATCTAGGACATAACGGATGTTTAACTTGTGTTATCGAACAAAAGGCGTAAAATGCCTCGTATATGAAATCATTTTTGTCTTCTACAACACAAAATCCTATTGCATATTAGTATTTCAATGCTTCATATTCCATTAAAAATTACTCAACATTATAAATGAGAACTCCATGTAGTCATACAAGCTATCAAACAATGGAAGATAATCATATAGAAACATTATTGGCCACATATGTACGATCACATTGAATACTTTTGTGAATATTTGAAGAGAAAATATGAAAAAAATTATATTGAGCAAGTTATAGTGCAATAACATAAGTTTAAAATAAAATCTAGACAAAGTAGACAATCCTTAAATGGCCTGTCAATGTACATGTATCAAAAAGAACAATGATGTACATGTATTATAGAGTTCATATATCTTACACTACACATCAAAACTCGATCTTCCTCTCTTTTTTTTTTGACTTTGATGCATCATGCCTCTATTTAAGACCCGTGTGCATCTTTGGATTGTACAAATCAAAGATCAAATTTCATGATTAGTTAACTGTACAAATACATTAACACTAATAAACTTAAAAAATTAAATTACGACTCAATTAATTACAACAAAAACTCAAAGATATAGATGTGTGTGATGTACTCCTTGAAAAAAGCCTTCCTGTTATCGTGCTCTTCAAATAAAATAAAATATATTTCAATTATTTCAACAATTATCAACATGTTCATGTAGAAGTAATAAAACACTTTGTAGTGAATGAACTTCTCATCGAAAATATAGACTCTATGATAGGATATTGGGTTTCATTCGTATCAAGTGAATCCATAGGTTCAACATCAAGCTCAGTCGCATCCACAAATGGCCTAGAGAGGCCATGCATTACTTCTTCTAATAGCTACAGTCACCAAATGCTAAAATAGTTCAACATGTTTGAATAAACAATCTAATGTGAATAAACTATGTATGTACACATATTGAAATAGATACATCTAAATGACTTCTTCCTATCGTTGATACATCAATAACTATTGCATCAATGAACTTGTTGAGCTCTAGAATGGAGGATTGTCCAGCATGATGATGTAAACATGTGAATTAAACATTAAGAAAAAAAATGCATGGAATTGATAGTTAGTCAACAACTACTATTATGTACCCAAATTCCACATTAATATATTGGGAAATGGGGTATAAAAATTTTCCTCAAAGATTGTCCAAAAAAACTAAGTTAGTCTCATTGACCTCATGGTGATCTGATGATTAACACATCACACTTCTCAAATAAAATATGTACTTAAATGTATGTTTGAACATAATATCAAGTGCATTCTCTTCAATCTTGTTCTTACTTACAAGAGACATTTCGTTAGTATAAATACTTTCCTATTAATGCCATTATGCAACATGCATTAACATACAGTTTATCTAGTAATCAAGACTAGAACGATTAATCCTCGTTGCTAGATATCCCTTATGAATTTAAAGGAATACTTACATCAATATCTGTCCACTATCACTCTTAGCAGGATTTCAAGCATATAAGTAATATAATGTTTTACTCTTTCAAACTTAACAATGATTTAATGAAGACAATTATTCTAGGATAACTTAAATATTCAAAGATGTAAAATAATTTCAAGTAGGGTCCCAAAATTTAATATTTAGTTCCAATATATCAATATAACACTTAAAGTCATGTGCAAAAATGAATGACAAAGGAGGCCATAATGCTTTCTTGGATGAGAACAACTAGATTATCTCATATGAATTTTGGAAAAATATGTGTGAATTTTGTATCCAAAGTATCCAAATCTAAGCGACATTAGTTTTTATCGTTTTTATATATCAATAGCTAGTTGCACTATTTACTTGCATGGATTTCTCTGACATACACTACATGCAAGGGACTAGAAAATCAACATGTGCATGGGTGCTATTAAAATCTCACAAATATTGGTAAAATGAATTTAAACTTGTGCTCCCAAAAAATTTCATAGTACACGTGAACAAGATGCTCACTAGGTTTCCAATGCCATCCTAGCTATGGGAAATTATTTGAAACACACAATGTCCAACAAATATGAAGATATCAAGAGTGATGGAGGCCATCCTAATTATGGGAAATTATTTGAAACACACAGTGTCCAAAAAGTATGAAGATATAAAGAGTGATGGAGGAATTCCTATGGATATGTGTGTGGCCCTAAAAACATCCTAATTAAGGGAAATAGATAGTAACTTGGTGAATTAGAGGAGCTAAAGCTTCTTTAGATGGTGTATCATACTTTTCACCATAGAGTTTGCTTGTCAATGCAACAATAATCTTATATAGAGTTCTTAAAAATTTGGTGTGATAAATACCAGTTCTTCAATGTCCTAAAATATTTCTTATTAATCCACCCATTTTTCAAAAGATGATGATCGTTGATAATAAATTTTAATACCCATTCATTAGTTAAATTCACATTGGAATTAGGGAATTTGTAACATACATATGAGTTTGAAGGTTGGAATAAAGAAAATGCCCTGCCTAATTCATCTCTAGACATCTCTATTAAATTAGTTTTCTATATCAACATTGTCAAATAAGATATAGGCCAAACATTGTTACCAACCTTAAATTCAATGAATCAGACTATCAATTGCCTTCCAAGCAACCCAAATGTTATGAAAGATGACTAACAAAACACTTGAAATAGATGAAGAGATGACATGATATGGCACAATTCAATGAGATGTTTGTTGATTGGGACCTCACTTGTATAGACACATATTTCATAGTGAGCGATCATGAAAGTAACTTTTGGTTAATAGGTTTTCATAGCATTCAATATTGGATACATTTAGCTTGGCCATAATTGCACTATATTTGGGAATTCGCTTTGGAGTTGGGTGGGTTGTCACTAGTGGATACCAAATGTAGGAACTCAATGGTAATAACCGAAATATTTTTTATTTTTTTACTCAAATTTATTGCTCCAAGTGTACACTCCTAAGTTATGGTCCATTTGACTTCCAAGTAAATGACCTTTAATAATTACTCCAAAGATGTATTAACAAGGAACTCCTTCATAGTTGAATTCTAGCTAAAGGAAGTATGACGCCTATCATTTATTTTTAAAGGTGAATTTATACTTTTCTACTCTTTAGGCTACATCTTAACCATCCACATTAGTTCGATTATATCATAGGGTTCCTTTATATGGATTATAGTTGCCTCCTTTGGCCAACATGGTCCCATAATAAATGGTGTACATATCTCATTCAATCCAATCACATGTACAACTATGACAATTTATTAGTGTTTAATTTAAATAAAAAATGAGAAAATAAAAAATTTAAATAAAATAAAATTATTCTTACTTATAACTTATATTTAATTTTATTTTTTTTATAATTTTAAATATTAAATAAATGTTAATATTTTTAACATTTTCAATACATATATATGCATCACTAATTTTGAAAAATAATAACAACAATATAAATACTTTTATGCAATTAAATATTTTTATATAATATTATAAATTTATAATATTTTAATAATAACTTTAAATAGAGTTGAATAATAAACATATATACAACATGACCTGGGAGATTTTCTCCATTGAAAGCAATTTAGAGCCTATGAAGCAGACAAATAAAGACTAAGGAGCAGTTGAGGCAACCCGGAACACCGGGTCTGCAAAAAAGAAATCCCAGGTCAAAAAATACAGAGCTTCGGCTCCTGCAACACGCGTTCTCTAGGTTCTCCCTCTCCAACTCTGCCCCCTCCAGGGAAGTTTGAATATTTTTATGCTGCTTGCCCCATTGTCGAGGAGGAACCAGAAGAACCATGGGCTGCCATAGCTCCCAATCATCTCTCATCTTTGCGACTATGAGATTTTTTGTTTTTATCTTCTGCACAGTGTAGTTTTAAGTTTTTCATTTTGATGAAAATCCCAATTTTTCAATGGGCACACCACACTCAGAGCGTCTTAATTTTGTATTATGTCAGTTATTATAGTATCTTTGAGCAATTGGGATGGTGGCTTCAACATATGAGGCCTCTCGGATATGCAAAACTCTCTTCGACTCTAAATGTACATTTGGCTTCTGTTACTTAAATTCTTCTCTACAACTTACAAAAAAAAATAAAAAAAAATATATACATTTATAAAAACAATATTTCTTTTAAAAATATTACAAAATATTAATATAAAAACTACAATCTTTAAACAATTTAATAATGTTTCTAACAATAATATAATTTTAAGGTTTAAATAATCTCTTAATCATTTTCGATTCTATGTTTTCCTCTATTCCATTAAGGTATGGTTAAAATGAAGATAAAATAAAAAATACATTATTCATTTTTTGAGTAGAAATCATGTTATTTGATTTTTTACCCTAGATTCTTTATGACATAACTTTTATTTGAACATATAATGCATTATAAATATTATCAATGTTGCCACACCTATTAATTTTCCAAATATTTTAATTAATTGAGTTTTTATCAAATATATCATAGCAATATATCAAATAATTTCGTTGATTAAATTAAAATCTAGTAAAAATTGCAACTTAATTATTTTGTTGAAGAAACACTTAGCCTCCTTCAGTTCTTTTACATATAGCTCTTCTGATTTTCAATTTTTTTACAATAGCTATTCTAATTTTTAAACTTTTTACAATAACTGTTATGATTTAATCCTTAATAGGTTTAAGCAAATACCATCATAGATCTATGTTAACTCTTGCTCTATCTAGGATCAAGAGAGATCAAATCTCTTAAAGTGCATCTTAAATGATTTGATCCTTCTTAAGCTTTGATAGACAAAGATTTAAATATGGATCTATGCTAGTTTATACTATTCAAAATATTATATAGAAAAAATCCTAATATGATTGCTAGTTTTGTCCATCCAATAAGAACACAATCCATTGTTGATTTTGATAATCCTTTTAATATTATCCTCCAGGAATAGGATTGTATATTTTGGTAATGAAAGCAATGAATAGTTGATGTTGAACAATCCATTGTTGATTATGTTAATTCATTTAATTTTATCATTCCTTAATATGATTGATTTTATGGTTTTGGTAATGAAAGCAACAAACAGTTGTGTTAATTGTAGAAAAAATTGAAAGAAATTTTAAACATTTCAATTTAAATGTTTCACATGTAGTGTAGGTTTGTTTAAATGTAGAAACACATTAAATTCGCACTCTGTCTATAACCAAACCAAACCATGGATGCAAGAACTTTAAGTGCCGAGGTTGCTTAAAACATTAAGCCTCCCCATTCAGAACCGTTTGTTCTACAGCCAAAAATATAAAGGGGTTAATAGGGTTTTAACTGTGTTTAAAATCTGTGATTTGCCTTGCACATGTTAATAAACAAGACATCCAATTACCATAAAAACACGTTTTCAATGAATTCGTTCTAAATAATGAAAAGACATTCTCAATGAATGCGTTGTAAATACATCCAATTACTATAAATTCTTGAAATCTTTTGAACAACTATAAAATTTTCTTCTTTATAAATAGCCTTGATTGTATTGTATATGCATGATTTATGATTTTCTATAAAGACATTCTCAATGAATGCGTTGTATTGTATATGCATGATTTATGATTTTTTATTGTTGCTTTATTATTTTTCCATTGCATTATATGCTGGTCAGATTCATAATCTTATGATTGTGACCAGCATATAATGCAATGGAAAAATAATAAAGAAACAATAGAAAATCATAAATCATGTTATACTATAGAACACATGATTTAGTTTGCAAATTCTCTATGGGAAAAATCAGTCAAAAATATATTTGTTCAATTGGCCAAATCCTACCAAGCTAATCAAGTAAGCCTCCAATTCTCATCTCCAGCATTGTAATATGGAGTATGTCAATCCATTTTATAGGTTCATTATATGCAATCATATCCCTAAAATATTATAACTTATGAAATCTATGGACATATACTATGGGTTACCAAAACAATGAGTCCAAAAACCACCTACTTTAATCTAAAACAAGATTAGCTCCATGACTCATTTATGAAAGCAAAGTTAACCTAATAATTTAAGGGACAAAAAAAACTGCCTTAACCTAAAACAAAATTAGTTCAGTTCAGTATTCTATCAAAATTAGTTCAATTCTGTATTCTATCAACCAAGATTAACCTAACAATTTAAGAGATTCCAACAAATTGACATCTAAATTGAATTAAAAACTTACTAAATTTATGTAATATCCCTCCTTGTATCCCTATTAGAATTGTAAATGAATATTGTGAACTATGATACTAAGGTCTAGTTGTTTTTATGGTTAAGTCATAAAAAGTGAATATCATAAGTCTTGGCATAAATGCCAAGGAGCTCTATGGAGTTAAATTTTAAAGGTGCTATATGTAATAGTCACCTTAAAATTTAAGGGAGAAACATCATAAATACTATATGTTGCTATATATATTTAAAGCATATTATATATGAAGTATTTATACTTCTAGAGATTGCCGAAGTAGTAAGAAGGGAGATATTATAGCCAAAGCAATTCTACTCGAATATATTATATATATATAGATGTGTGAGATATGCTCAAAAGTTTATTAAAGATTATATGGAGAAAACACCTGAAAATCTTATATTACTCGGGATGCAAACGAGTACCTAATATTAAATAGTTTGGCGTGCGATGTCTTAGGGCCTTTTGTATCACATCCTACCATAAAGGTGGGTTAAGTTTAATTTATAATATTGGTACCTGTAAGGGTATGTTACAGAAACAATTTAGATATTTTTTTCTTGAAAATGAAAGGATAATAGGCGATGATAATCCAATGAGTAGAAGGAATTATTATTATAGTTTGATGAGAAGTATTTAAGAGAAAAGGAAAAAGAAACCCTAGTTGGGGACAAGGACTTGTGTATATGTCCTTCAAAAAGAGGACTATAGTTTAATAGGAGGTAATACATACTAGGTGTTCTTGTTTACAAACCTATACACTATTGGTGAATAAAAAAATAATATTTAAATCATCGAGTCATGATATATTAGCCTTCCGTTTGAATAAAATTATATCATGTATCTTTTATAAATAAGACTCTTACCACGTACGTTGAGGGGATACTCCATCCGCCACTTGGTGAACTTTAACCACCATTTCGGAAAGGAAACTGTTTCCTATCTGCCACTTGGTGAAGAGAATCCGCTGGAAGCTAGGCGGACTTACCAAGGTAAGCAGGGAAGTGAGGTGATAGGAAGGGGGAGGTGCACGAGATATAAGGGGACATCGGCTGAAGATCGAGAGGGGGGAGATTAGAAAACTCCGTCTGGATCTGGCGTGTGCAGGAGAAACCCCGCTACCTTGGCTGAAGTTTTTCTGGAGGAAGTCGTTACACCTAGGCGATGGACAGGAAGAAGATCCCGTTGTGGATTAGTAAAGTTCTCTGCAAAAAAGAAGTTCGGCGGTTCCAGACAACTGCCATGGGAATGTTTGGGTAAGCTCATAGTAATTTTCATAGTTTACTTGAAATCATATATAGATCTCAGTATATTGAACTGTACATAGATGTTTAGAAATAGCTTCGTAGATCCGAATACTTTGCAAGTATTTTTCTAACATCACTTTCGATTTGGACATTCGCCATAGCTATTTTATTATAGCGTGAATACTCCTTATCTTCAGAAGATTGGTATTATACCCTTTGATCGATAGAGCTGGATTCGTGATATTTTTGCTCCAGATTTCATGGCCATTGACCGATCTCTTGTGAGAAATATGCATTTTATTTATGTGTGGATTTGGGTTGAACAGAGTCGTAACTTGGTAGCATCCTTCGCACTTATGAATAGATTTAGTTTGATCGCTAAATTCACAATAGGGTACTAAAGATTTTACTGGTAATAACTCAATATTAGAGATAATGCAAAACGACTAGGAATTGAATTATCAGATCGATATTTCTGTAGAATGCATTTATGCCGAAAATCGCATCTAAATCTCTACGATTATGCTATCAACGAGGGTACAATCTTTGTGTTTTCCTTTTTATATTATACTGTCGAGTTATGTGATACTACCAAGAGCAGAATTGATGCGTAGGGTGTCGGTATGGATATTGATTCTACATTTATATACTTTGCTAATGGGTCTGCTAGTGATTGCGATTTTCATAGGGTTGTAATTGGTTATTTGGACTTCCATAGTCTACTTCTGAGTTTAATTGTGGATAGGAGTATTATCCCTATGTTTAGATGTTGACAGAGTTATCTCTGAGTCTAATGTGTTGACAGAATGTTATTTTGCTTCTAAGGAGGAAGCCGTAGGCTAATCCATGCGTTTATCATCTGGTTATATATACCTCTTCATAATAGGTCATCTTTGCGGTACACGTATTCAATCCTTTACCTGGTATTGCACTTTAATAATGCAAATTCCATCTCTCGCTGACAGGGACGCCATGGGTATTTCCATTCTATAATTATGCGTTTATATAGGAAATTTGCTGGCACTATTTTATTGCATCATGTTGATGCATATTACCTAGACCCAATGCCAAAGTTGGATCTCTGCTCTGATCGATGGGATCGATCTTCACCATCAATTGCACCCGGTTATGAGTTTTACTCACAGACAATCCGTTTTTATATTACTGCATAGTCGTGGTTGTAAATCCAGAAATAAATACAGATCTGATTTGTAATTCGTTTCAGGTGATCGATTGTGCATAATCTTTGTGGATAGCGAGATTGTTGCATTCACGTTATTATTATTTTTATACATTGCTGATTGCATATGCTTGGAGGGAAGATTATTAGCGTTATTAATATGCTGCATATCTATCCCTCATTCTCATTTGGAAATTCGCAGATCCCTTGGTTTTATTAGTATGCTGAAGTAATTTGGGTTTATCTCATTGCTATGTTGTTATTCTTTTGAATTAATAGATCTATGGATCTGTATATGGAGACTCAGTCATAAGTTTTATTTTGACATTGAAATCGGTTTCTTTTTGCTACACCTGATCTGCCTTCATGAAAGTCGTAGATCTCGGTTGTATTTTTAAATGAAGTCGAGCTCTTTGGCTGCGCAGATAGAATAGGCTGGGACCCCTTAGTGAGGATCGCCCCCTTTCAACTCTAAAATTTCTAGTGATGTGAGGGTTAAGAGATAATTATTAACTTATAAATGTGCTTTCTGAGCCGATCGCTGCAAGGAGGCTTGAGGGATTATATTTGGAGTTGAACTCTGCTATGTAAAGTTTTATATTTTATTAAAACAGAGTAATAGTTCACTGACTGAGGCGTACTTAGTAACATATAACTGTATCCTCTGTAACGATTGCTGCTATAAGGTGTGATGGGTATAATTCGGATTTGATCTATATCTGTTTGAATCATACTTAAACACCCAGCTTAGTAATATCTCAGGTATCATGGTAATGGCTTAAATACCACTACTTTTATCTTGACCTCTGTACCGACCAGAGTTAGCGCCTAGATTAATGGAATGGGTGTGTCGAGGTATTTTGTTTGAATGCCTTTGCTTTGTTTGAAGATTGATATCTGTATGATCAAAGTTAGAGTTGAGCTCCATGAAATCTGTGTGGAAAGAGTGTCGTTGTTTGTTTTGAACTCTGCCGTTCAACATAAATTATTCATTAGTTGTTGGAATGATGTATGTTTATGATTGATCTCGGTTAAGGAGAATGGAATATAGAATTATACTTGCAGAATTGATTCCGCTCAGGAAGAATCTTGATGTTTATATACATATTATGTTAAGTGATTTCCAGGTTGATGTTTATATATATAATATCAGAGATGATCGAATACTATGTTAAGTGATTTCCAGGTTGATCGTTGTAACATTGGGGTTCGATATCACTATAGACTTTTTGTTGTTTGGAAGATACTCTCCATGAGAGAGAGGTGATGAGGAAGTGGCAAAAGTTATGTCAAGCAAACTTGTTGCCGAATGTAATCCTTTATCTTGGCTTAATAATATATGAGATGACCTTATTTTGTGGACGTAGCCCAATAGGGGTGAACCACCTGAAATTGTTCTCTTCTTATGTGTATGTGTGTAATTGTTGTTGATATGTAATTGATGGGAATTCCTTGATGTCATGAGATTAAATGTATGGTTGAAGGAGATAGTGGTTCACTTAATAATATAAAGGATCAAGGTAGGATAAAGACTTTGCCATGGTACAAGTTCAATGAATAGTTAACCAATATTATGTTTAAAAGAATTAGTATAAATATGATCTTACCTTTAAGAAAATAATAGAGTGTCGGAATTTGAGGTATGTTACAAGGTGTTCCTTTGAAAAGTGTGAATTTGGTTAATGGCTATAGGAGCAAAGAAAATTTTTATTTTCTCAAAATAATACTAACAAATTCACGGAGATGTTACATATGGTATCAGAGCATTAGGTTACAACACTAGGGCCTAATGAGCTCAACATGCGATAAGTAAGTATGAAGGTTGTTAAGTTGACTAATCAATTATTTGTGTTTCATTTTGGATGCATGGATTGTACTGGAGGAGGGGAAAATGAATCTCCAAGCTCGACTTCAAGTTTCTTCCGCCAGAGCACAGGTTGCAAACACTTGGACTTATTGAACTCAGTTGGAGAAGAACAAATACCAGTTGGTCGGACTAGAAAAGGAGCGGCATTCTATAAGCCAAGAATAAAATGTTCACTTCCAAAGAATCGTCAAGAGGTAAGCGACAAAACTTCTTGAAATTGCAAGTAAGTACGTACGAGTTTACTGAAGAGTTATAATTAGGGTATCTATTTGTGAACATTACATAAGTTCATTTGAATGATCTCCTATGGATAACACTAGACGATGAATATCTCCTCACCCTTTACAATTACTTTCATTGAATGACAAGAAAGTACTCTTTTAATTAGTTAGATTATTGGAGTTAAGTCGTTATGAAATGGGTACTTGTAAGTAGAGTAAAGGCACGTATTGGAATTTATCCTAACTATTTCACAGTGAAGTTTATAGGCTAAGGAAGTCTCCTAATTTGGTTGACCTTAGATAACTAAGTAAACTTGATTGACCAATAGTCTAGATTTCCAAATATGAAATTTAGATGGGAAATGTAAGCAACTTAGATCTGTTAAAAGATCCATTAAGTTCAGATCAAAAGTAAGTCTATATGTTAAAAGGTCCATTAAAGATTTGATAGTTTGGGTCAGTCTTGGGTTTTGAACTACGTAAGAAACGATCAAGTTCCGTTTACATATGAGTTACCTTAAATAAGAAAGTTTATAAATTTATAATGAGGTTGACCCTAGTAGTAAAATCTGTAAAGGTGCATGCTGTAGGAGGAGTCATTGTGAATTTAATATTTCTAGTTATGATGAAAGCATAATTATGTGATTTTAAGTTGTTGTTTTATTCCATAAGAAGTATAGTTTGGCTAGACTAAGATGTATGGTTTCTTTTAAACAAAAGGAAAATGGTTATAATTACATATACCTGTGAACATTAATCAGTTAATACATATGATGAGCATGCATGAGTACCTTTTATATATACCTCTTATTTCAATAATTTCTACTAAGATAGACGTGGGAAACAATGAGCAATAGTGATACTTTTATTTGCTCAATATTTATGATGACTTGCTATCCATGTACAACTATATGTTTTCTCAAATTGATTACTTTGTTAACGGACAAATTATTGGAAACCTAGAACCAACATGAAATAAATACAGGTTAGTAGGATGCTATAATCTTCTGACGTCCTTAGGTTGCCACAAGGAATGACTGTTTTTATTTTATGTGTTAAGGAAACATTGATGACATGGAAATTTGCAGGGTAGATCGGAAGTGATCTTTGGGACAGTAATCGAGGTATAAGCTTTTATGAAACAAGTAAAAATGATGTTTGAACATATGTTATATATACGATTGTCCTTATGATTTAATTATCTTTATACGACCAACACTTTGAATGTTGTGGTCGAGCAAATGTTATTTTTCCACACAACACTGCCTGACACCCATCAATGGGTAAATGGGGGATATATATCGATTCATGTATAATACTAATGCGTGATGATGCAAGTAAACTGGAACCTCGGCAGATGAAGGTGAGCTATGCGGTCGCTTTTACAAAGGTACATGGTTATCTGTGTAAGGATGTAATTTTGTTTTAGACAATTGGTTATCTCTAATATTATGTTAGGGTATACAAAAAGGGTTGTATAACTAAATAGGAATTGTGTTGAAATGGTGAAAGCTAAAGTGCGAGGTTAAATGATCATAATGTCCATGGATCATCATAGAAAGAATGTTATATCGTGTTCAAAGCATTATGTAATCTTATAAGCTAGATATGTGTAGTAGGAAATGACATCTTAGATGATTACATATGGATATTTTATTAAGAAAGATGATTTTCTGTTTAAGGAAGGGATCTTCTTACAATATTTGACTTTGTATATAAAGTGATACTAACAGGTGGAATTTGGCAGATGGTGAAATTTCTGTGAAGCTTGTGGAAAGACAAGAGCATAAATGTTATGCACGGTAAAATAAGGAATGAGGAATTAAGATTCACATCACAATTGTCACTTATTCTTTTAAAAATGTTGATAATTATTATTGAAACAAAGCACTAGACCCAGATTGGTCAGAATAATCGTATGGGTACAGAATGTAATATGACAAAATAAATTGATTAAATTGAAAGAGATTTTTTTTCTAGACTCAAACAAGGTGGCTTGGGGAAAATAAATTCCGGGACTCAAGCGAGAACGCTTGGGGAAAATTGTGTAAGGAGTGTTGTAATGGCATTGAAATACTCCCTAAAATGAGGGATTGAACAGCCACTAGGATTCTTGGAGAATCGGCTGGCTGTAAGACCTAGGCAAGCTATAAGCAAATGTATATGTGGGAGGCAGGACGCTGCTTAGTATGCATAAAAGAAATGTTTGCTGCGTGAGCACTGAGGTGTTAGGCAAGACATGAAAGAAATGTTGCTGCGTGAGCATTGAGGTGTTAGGCAAGACATGAAAGAAATGTTTGCTGCGTGAGCACTAAGGTGTTAGGAAAAACATGAGAGAAATGTTTGCTGCGGGAGCACTAAGGTGTTAGGCAAGGCATGAGAGAAAAGATTGCTGCGTGAGCACTAAGGTGTTAGGCAAGAACTTCCTGGATCAAGTTAATGCTGTTTATTGATTTAGTCAACAGTATACAATCATGGAGCGCTAGATTTATCCCATATATTGCAAGTGATATGTACAGTAAAGAACTCATGATTTATGTTTCTAAGTTTGATTATGAAGTTGATGATAAAGTTTTTATTATTATTTTTCGTTTCCTTGAAACCCGGTTTTATAGTCGAAAACTCAGGTGTGATCCATAACGACTTGCGAGAAAATTCTTGAAAGGCCAGAAAGGGTCAAAATAGAGATGACGAAGCAAGCAAACTGCTAAAAAGTATGAACACCGAGGACGGTGTTATTTTTAAGGGGAGGAGGATGTAATATCCCTCCTTGTATCCCTATTAGAATTGTAAATGAATATTGTGAACTATGATACTAAGGTCTAGTTGTTTTTATGGTTAAGTCATAAAAAGTGAATATCATAAGTCTTGGCATAAATGCCAAGGAGCTCTATGGAGTTAAATTTTAAAGGTGCTATATGTAATAGTCACCTTAAAATTTAAGGGAGAAACATCATAAATACTATATGTTGCTATATATATTTAAAGCATATTATATATGAAGTATTTATACTTCTAGAGACTGCTGAAGTAGTAAGAAGGGAGATATTATAGCCAAAGCAATTCTACTCGAATATATTATATATATATATATGTGTGAGATATGCTCAAAAGTTTATTAAATATTATATGGAGAAAACACCTGAAAATATTATATTACTTGGGATGCAAACGAGTACCTAATATTAAATAGTTTGGCGTGCCATGTCTTAGGGCCTTTTGTATCACATCCTACCATAAAGGTGGGTTAAGTTTAATTTATAATATTGGTACCTATAAGGGTATGTTACAGAAACAATTTAGATATTTTTTTCTTGAAAATGAAAGGATAATAGGCGATGATAATCCAATGAGTAGAAGGAATTATTATTATAGTTTGATGAGAAGTATTTAAGAGAAAAGGAAAAAGAAACCCTAGTTGGGGACAAGGACTTGTGTATATGTCCTTCAAAAAGAGGACTATAGTTTAATAGGAGGTAATACATACTAGGTGTTCTTGTTTACAAACCTATACACTATTGGTGAATAAAAAATAAATATTTAAATCATCGAGTCATGATATATTAGCCTTCTGTTTGAATAAAATTATATCATGTATCTTTTATAAATAAGACTCTTACCACGTACGTTGAGGGGATACTCCATCCGCCACTTGGTGAACTTTAACCACCATTTCGGAAAGGAAACTGTTTCCTATCTGCCACTTGGTGAAGAGAATCCGCTGGAAGCTAGGCGGACTTACCAAGGTAAGCAGGGAAGTGAGGTGATAGGAAGGGGGAGGTGCACGAGATATAAGGGGACATCGGCTGAAGATCGAGAGGGGGGAGATTAGAAAACTCCGTCTGGATCTGGCGTGTGCAGGAGAAACCCTGCTACCTTGGCTGAAGTTTTTCTGGAGGAAGTCATTACACCTAGGCGATGGATAGGAAGAAGATCCCGTTGCGGATCAGTAAAGTTCTCTGCAAAAAAGAAGTTCGGCAGTTCCAGACAACTGCCATGGGAATGTTTAGGTAAGATCATAGTAATTTTCATAGTTTACTTGAAATCATATATAGATCTCAGTATATTGAACTGTGCATAGATGTTTAGAAATAGCTTCATAGATCCGAATACTTTGCAAGTATTTTTCTAACATCACTTTCGATTTGGACATTCGCCATAGCTATTTTATTATAGCGTGAATACTCCTTATCTTCAGAAGATTGGTATTATACCCTTTGATCGATAGAGCTGGATTCGTGATATTTTTGCTCCAGATTTCATTCACGGCCATTGACCGATCTCTTGTGAGAAATATGCATTTTATTTATGTGTGGATTTGGGTTGAACAGAGTCGTAACTTGGTAGCATCCTCCGCACTTATGAATAGATTTAGTTTGATCGCTAAATTCACAATAGGGCACTAAAGATTTTACTGGTAATAACTCAATATTATAGATAATGCAAAACGACTAGGAATTGAATTATCAGATCGATATTTCTGTAGAATGCATTTATGCCGAAAATCGCATCTAAATCTCTGCGATTATGCTATCAACGAGGGTACAATCTTTGCGTTTTCCTTTTTATATTATACTGTCGAGTTATGTGATACTACCAAGAGCAGAATTGATGCGTAGGGTGTCGGTATGGATATTGCTTCTACATTTATATACTTTGCTAATGGGTCTGCTAGTGATCGCGATTTTCATAGGGTTGTAATTGGTTATTTGGACTTCCATAGTATACTTCTGAGTTTAATTGTGGATAGGAGTATTATCCCTATGTTTAGATGTTGACAGAGTTATCTCTGAGTCTAATGTGTTGAAAGAATGTTATTTTGATTCTAAGGAGGAAGCCGTAGGCTAATCCATGCGTTTATCATCTGGTTATATATACCTCTTCATAATAGGTCATCTTTGCGGTACACGTATTCAATCCTTTACCTGGTATTGCACTTTAATAATGCAAATTCCATCTCTCGTTGACAGGGACGCCATGGGTATTTCCATTCTATAATTATGCGTTTATATAGGAAATTTACTGGCACTATTTTATTGCATCATGTTGATGCGTATTAGCCAGACCCAATGCCAAAGTTGGATCTCTGCTCTGATCGATGGGATCGATCTTCACCATCAATTGCACCCGGTTATGAGTTTTACTCACAGACAATCCGTTTTTATATTACTGCATAGTCGTGGTTGTAAATCCGGAAATAAATACAAATCTGATTTGTAATTCGTTTCAGGTGATCGATTGTGCATAATCTTTGTGGATAGCGAGATTGTTGCATTCACGTTATTATTATTTTTATACATTGTTGATTGCATATGCTTGGAGGGAAGATGATTAGCGTTATTAATATGCTGCATATCTATCCCTCATTCTCATTGGGAAATTCGCAGATCCCTTGGTTTTATTAGTATGCTGAAGTAATTTGGGTTTATCTCATTGCTATGTTGTTATGCTTTTGAATTAATAGATCTATGGATCTGTATATGGAGACTCAGTCATAAGTTTTATTTTGACATTGAAATCGGTTTCTTTTTGCTACACCTGATCTGCCTTCATGAAAGTCGTAGATCTCGGTTGTATTTTTAAATGAAGTCGAGCTCTTTGGCTACGTAGATAGAATAGGCTGGGAGATACCCCTTAGTGAGGATCGCCCCCTTTCAACTCTAAAATTTCTAATGATGTGAGGGTTAAGAGATAATTATTAACTTATAAATGTGCTTTCTGAGCCGATCGCTGCAAGGAGGCTTGAGGCATTATATTTGGAGTTGAACTCTGCTATGTAAAGTTTTATATTTTATTAAAACAGAGTAATAGTTCACTGACTGAGGCGTACTTAGTAACATATAACTGTATCCTCTGTAACGATCGCTGCTATAAGGTGTGATGGGTATAATTCGGATTTGATCTATATCTGTTTGAATCATACTTAAACACCCAGCTTAGTAATATCTCAGTTATCATGGTAATGGCTTAAATACCACTACTTTTATCTTGACCTCTGTACCGACCAGAGTTAGCGCCTAGATTAATGGAATGGGTGTGTCGAGGTATTTTGTTTGAATGCCTTTGCTTTGTTTGAAGATTGATATCTGTATGATCAAAGTTAGAGTTGAGCTCCATGAAATCTGTGTGGAAAGAGTGTCGTTGTTTGTTTTGAACTCTGCCGTTCAACATAAATTATTCCTTAGTTGTTGGAATGATGTATGTTTATGATTGATCTCGGTTAAGGAGAATGGAATATAGAATTATACTTGCAGAATTGATTCCGCTCAGGAAGAATCTTGATGTTTATATACATATTATGTTAAGTGATTTCCAGGTTGATGTTTATATATATAATATCAGAGATGATCGAATACTATGTTAAGTGATTTCCAGGTTGATCATTGTAACATTGGGGTTCGATATCACTATAGACTTTTTTTTGTTTGGAAGATACTCTCCATGAGAGAGAGGTGATGAGGAAGTGGCAAAAGTTATGTCAAGCAAACTTGTTGCCGAATGTAATCCTTTATCTTGGCTTAATAATATATGAGATGACCTTATTTTGTGGACGTAGCCCAATAGGGGTGAACCACCTGAAATTGTTCTCTTCTTATGTGTATGTGTGTAATTGTTGTTGATATGTAATTGATGGGAATTCCTTGATGTCATGAGATTAAATGTATGGTTGAAGGAGATAGTGGTTCACTTAATAATATAAAGGATCAAGGTAGGATAAAGACTTTGCCATGGTACAAGTTCAATGAATAGTTAACCAATATTATGTTTAAAAGAATTAGTATAAATCTGATCTTACCTTTAAGAAAATAATAGAGTGTCGGAATTTGAGGTATGTTACAAGGTGTTCCTTTGAAAAGTGTGAATTTGGTTAATGGCTATAGGAGCAAAGAAAATTTTTATTTTCTCAAAATAATACTAACATATTCACGGAGATGTTACAATTTAATTGACATGTTATAATCTAACTGACATCTTACACTATCAAATGTCATTTGCATTTAAATTTTTTTAATCAAATTAAATTCCATCACTCTAAATTGCAGCATTTAAGATTCATCTAACCTGAATTAAAAAATTATTAAATTTAAGTTAGTCTAACAACTTCAAGTTTAAATTAAATTTAAAAAATATTAAATTTAATTGACATTTTATAATTCCAATAACTTTAAAATATTAAATATCTAATTTCATTTGCATGTAAATAATTCAAAAGTCAAATTTTATTAGCTGGCATTTAAGCAACATTCAAGGGATTTATTAGTTGGTTTTAAGCAATTCCACTATGGTAAGTTTGTAACATTCAAGGGATTCTAGCTATTTGACATCTAAATTTAATTAAAAAGATATTAAATTTAATTGATATTCCACTACTGTAACATTCAAGGGATTTATTAGCTGACTTTTAAGCAATTCCACTAGTCTAAGTTTGTAACATTCAAGGGATTCTAGTTATTCGAAATCTAAATTTAATTAAAAAGATATTAAATTTAACTTATATTTATTTCATATGTAATGAATAGATTTTAATATCTTTATTTCCTTACACCATTTTATTTGAGTAATATTTGAAATTTCAATTTAAACCATTAAAAATGAAATTTCATTTACATTAAGTTGATCTAATTAAATAAAATTGTACCTCCTCCATTTAAAAAATTCCACTATGTAAATTTGAATCTAAGCTATCTCGAATAACTTCATCTAGTAGTTGATAAAGTTAATCTTGATGACATAAATTAATATACTAGCATGGGAAATCTCAAAAAACTTCTTCACGTATAGTGGATGGTCGGTCGCAAACTGTCACAAGGTAATCCAAGCCAGAAGATCCGTCAACCTAATTAAACCAGGGTGGTAACCCCACCAGCGGCCACCGTATCCTTGGCAAACCTATATATACATAATGATCCCAAAAGCTAAATCCCTAATACATTAGCAGAGCACCTTATCAACTGTGTTGTTAAGATTGTCTAAGACTTCTTAGATATTGAAAGGTCTAAGACTGTGCTTTTCAACTATGTTGTTAAGATTGTCTAAGACTTCTTAGATATTCAAAGAAAGATATGTATCCTCTCCCACAAAAGACTCTGATCAAAGGTCCATGGGATCAGAATCTAATCAAAGGTCCATGGGATGAGTATCAGGACCATCCAGGTCCATGGGATGACATTCTGCAGTAGATTTTACCAAGAGAGATTTTGCACCCCTCCAAAGGGTCCCTAGGAAACAATTACATCGGTGTGAATAATACCAGATCTCTAAAGTGTCAAATCCAACACAAGCGTTCAAGAATCTGGTTCGGAACCTTCGCACTTCCAGAAATGGTAGCTCTGGCCTACGATGCAGCTTCCATAGTGTTACGAAGTGAAGATGGGCCAAAAGTACGTCTCAACTTCCCAAATTTACAATAATTATTGCCACGAGCACGTTCTATGGATGAAGGAGATATTAAAGAGGTTGCCAAGAAAGAAGTTGCTCTCGCTTCGCAGCTTTTGCAAGAAGGATCCAGTGACGTTCCACGACATTATGCAGTCTGTGGAATACCATACTGTGGATGTTCCTGTTCCGATTCGGCAAGGTCCATGGAAAGACATTGGCCCTCTGCTGCCGGAGATCCAAGAACAAGATGCTCTACCATTTTAATGGAACCAGTAGCTGGATCGTACTTTTATTTTGTTTCTCAGATTGGAGCTCGCATTTCAGTTTGGAGCTCACATTTTGATCTCATTTTTTTTTTCAGAGTTTTGAGGGTGTGAAAGTTTATTTTCAGTTGTGAAATCTTTATTTTGTTTCTTAGATTGGAGCTTGCATTTCAGTTTGGAGCTCACATTTTGATCTCATTTTGGTTTTCAGAGTTTTGAGGGTGTGAAATTTTATTTTCAGTTGTGAAATCTTTATGAAATTAAGTTTTTTTATCCGACCAAATCAAGGTGTCCAAATCGTTATTGTTAGTACTTTGCTTGATTTCTTAATGTTATAATTATTCTGTATTTCCTAATGTTATAATGTTAAGAATAATAATGTTTGATTGGATTTCCTTCATTATAAATGTTTTTAATGTTATTATTATGAAACGCTTATTTATAAGTCATTATTAATAGTGAGCTTCACTAGATTTACTTATTAGATTTATTTAATGTTATACTCTTTCAAGGCCAATATTATTAAGCTTGTTGCAGGTTATTTAATGGAGTTGAGTCATTCATCCATATATGCATCAAGACAAAGATCACATAACACACCATATTTTAACATGGAAACCCAAATGGGAGAAAACCACAAAATGCTTCTTTTATAGTGAACAAAAAATACATTCAAGGAAGCACCAAATTCCCATGTTTACCGCTATGAATATTTAATTAATATTATTTTTTATATATTAAATAGATTATTAGGTTAATAAGCGAAATAGTGTAACCCTTCGCTATTCTTGTTCAAGCCCTATAAAGGCGAGCTTATTGTAACTTTATCATCATCTATCAATACAATATTATCTTTTTATCTCAAATATGGAAGACGGATTCGCTTCTTAACTTAGTGAACGGATACGTTCACTGCATTTGGTATCAAAGCTCGGTTTCGGCTCTCCCTTCAAATCCAACCGGATATGGTTGTGGCAATCTCGCTCCTCTGAGCTCGGTTTCGGCACGTTTTGGCTCCAGTACTCACTGCCTGAAGTTTTCTCGGCCGAAATCTATTCTAGGGTTCTCCATTCCACACCAGCGATCTCCACCAGCCATTTCCATCTCCACTCCACTCCTGCTTTCCCAACATACCACTCCTGCCCGCACTGCAACACTCCACCGCCCAGCACCTTCCCCATCTCCCTTCTGCACTCGTCCATCTCTGCTCTTTTTTGTGCGCCCACGCTCCCGCCACCTCCACCATCCGCTTCTGCAGCTCCCACCTCCGCCTTCCCTCCTCCTTCACGTGACCAGCTACCCATCTCTTCCCTCCCTCCTCCAGTCCGCGTACTCTTATCCCTCCCTCGTCCACTCTGCCTTCCCTCCCTCCCTCACGACCTTCCCACGCAGGTCCCCCCCGCGCGCTTCGTATTCCCCTCTACCCCCAACTCCACCCTGCGCTCTGTGTTTCCCTCATCCCCCGTCACCACCACTCCACGCCAGGCCATCCCTTCGCAGCACCCTCCTCCGTCCAACTCCACGCTTCCACTCTTCCTCCCTTCACCCATCTCTCGACTCATCTTCGTCACGTTGCACCACCTTTCTGCAACCCACCATTCTACACCCCATTCCGTAACCCTAATTGTTAATAAAAATTAAATACTATATTAATATTATTATATTAATATTTAATTTTATTGAAAATTACATTTCCAAATTATATATATATATATATATATATATATATATATATATATATATATATATAATAATTATTGTCTTTACAATAATTCTTATTAACTAATTTAGTCCTACCAAAATCGATTCCAAATATTCACCTCCCCACATCAGGTCAAGAACCATGGCCGAGTTACGAGACCGACTAGAAAAATGAGAAAAAGACCAAATTAGAGATTTAAAAATCCTCGAAGTTCTAAACTCCAGAATGGAAAAACTTGACAAAGTGTTTCAAGATGATTTAAAGGAAGAAATAAAAAATTCCAATGCAAAGCTTAAAAAAGAAATCAGAGATGAAGTTGTTCTTGTACTAGAAAGAAGGTTGAGTGAAAAATTTGACACTATGAACGAAAAACAAAAAGACTTCGATGAAAAAATCAGTGCTATGACTCAAAACATAAACACCATAACCCAGAACTCGAGCACCATGACGCAAAACCATAATACATTAATAGAGGTGTTACAAAGACTAACGCCTAAGACAGACCAAGGCAGTAGTCCAGACATGCTAGATGCCTCATTTCATATTTTGACACAAAAAGCACTTGCCAAGAATCAAGAAGAATTTCAAAAAGAAATAAAAAGTAACAATGCGACGCTTAAGCAAGAGATAGAAACAAAAGTACTGCCAAATATGGAGGAATGATTAAATAGCAAAATAGAAGCTATCAGTAAGATAGTAGAGAATAAAAAAACTAAAAATCACCGCCAACAATGAAGCAGTTCAAATATGTCATTTACATCGTCTAGTAGTTATGATCCATCATCAAACCATAAAGAAAAAGGAAGTCAATTTCATCCTTATATAGTGTACCCACCTAAGGAAAAAATAGAGTTATCGAAATACAGTGGAAGTGAAGACCAATGCATTGCTTGGCTAAACAAAGTGGAAGAATACTTCGACATTTACAATATTCAATCTGACGAGGAGAAGGTGAAATATGTGTCAATGCATATGGAAGGGTACGCCTATAATTGGTACTTATGGTGGAAGGGAGACAATTTTGCATACACCTAGAACTTGTTCAAAAATATTTTTTTTTAATAGGTTTCAAGGAATCCAAGAAGATGAATTTTTCAGTAAACTTATTAGATTACAATAGGTTGGAAGCGTGGAGGAATTCACACATCAGTGGGAATCCTTATTGACACGAGTATTTGGGTTGTCAGACAAACAAAGACTCGAAACCTATTTAGGAGGTCTTAAATCGTACCTCCAAAAAGAGTTAAAGTTACACGACATACCTAACGTAGAGGTAGCAAGACATAAAGCAAACGCCGTAGAATGCAAACTGGAAGGAATAAAAACAAGAGGCGATAACCATTATCGACAAGAAAAAGAGACACAATGTAGGTACTGTGAAGATACTTGGTCACCCAGCCATCAATGCCACAAACCTCAACCATATGCCTATGAAATGGAAAATAGATCAAAGTCATCTAACAGTTACTCTGATAATAGAAAAAATAAGAAAAACACATGTCATCGATGCGGTAATGATTGGACCCCAGGCCATAAATGTAGGAACAATCAAACAATATAGTTCAAAATCATCAATGGGAAGGAAGTGCAAGTCTCTACACAAGAAATCGCATCCGATTCTAGTACCGACACTGAATCTGAATGAAGGACAACATTAGCAAAATACTCAAGCTTTGAGGACAAAGTTTTCCAAAAGGGGAAGGCAATGCTGTGAATATTTAATTAATATTATTATTTATATATTAAATAGATTATTAGGTTAATAAGCAAAATGGTGTAACCCTTCGCTATTCTTGTTCAAGCCCTATAAAGGCGAGCTTATTGTAACTTTATCATCATCTATCAATACAATATTATCTTTTTATCTCAAATATGGAAGACGGATTCGCTTCTTAACTTAGTGAACGGATACATTCATTGCATTTACCAGCAACAACTGGAAAGAGGAACCAATCCCCTGGTTTTATAGGCATCGACCTGAAGGAAACTACAACTCCTTGTGTTCTCCAACACCAACTGGAAGGAGGCTACAACCCCCTTTCTCCTTGCTTCGTCTTGCTTCCCGGATATCCAATATATGATTCTCACTTGTTGAACTTCAACTTCGTGCACACTTATGATCATATGATATTAATTCTGTCGTCTGCAACCTTCGTATGCAGATGATTCACTGTCACTATGCTGCATACATCACTTGAATTCTCAATCCACTCAGTTATTCACTTTTGTTGATGTCTTACTTCATGTACTGTGTGCTTGTTGATTCTGCAGTCTACGTCACAATTAACTTTTTCATTCTACTACTATGCAACTGCACTTACCAACTAATATTGTGCTTCAATTGATAGCTTGTTGTGCTGAAAAAAATGCATTAGTATCATATGGAATTGCACACTTACTGATGTGTCCATTCTATTTAAGTGCCACAGTCTTTTAGAAAATCTACGACGTGTCATGCATCAATTGATTCATCCTATTAGTTTAAGGCACTGGTCTTAGATCATCATCATCATCATGCACTTACTGGATGCTACTTTTATTGTGTCATTGCACATCAGATGGTATTCTAAACTTCACACACTTCACTTCAGTCTTCCTATATCAGCCAAACATCTGTGCATCACCTAATATACTTTGGTTCTGTCTCTGCGCTTTTGTCTTACAACATCCATGACTATCTACATGCTGTATGTAATTATGTCATTCAGTATTCACGTAGTTTCACATACTTATGTATTTATTCCTTTCAGTGTTTGCGCAATCATTATAGATCTACAACCTCATTATGCACACCATTAGTACTTCATTCTGTTTCATGTGAGAACTCAGCTCCTTGCTTGATCATGATGTTTTTCCTTGAGCCCTTGATGCCACGAATATAAACCTGTATCTTCCAGCTGAATCTCTATGCTCTCATAATCAAGCTTACTTCAAATCTCCAACTTGCATCTCTATTTATACATGTCCTACATGGATTGTATGTCCACAAGTTGGTTGTGGCATCCCTTCTTCCATACTTTTGGGATTGTGCATTTTCCACGTCATCTTATGCACTATTGATGTGTCATCCTTTGTGGGTCTTGCATATCCATGGTCCATGATTTAGTGGGACTTACACCTTAGTGGTCAGTTCTTGCACCCTTGAAGTACCATCGCTTTGAGGTATGTGCCCATCCTTACTCTTCAGCTCGATGAGTCTTTGACCCTTACTTTACCATCCCTTGTGGGTGTTGCATACTTGATGTATGAATGCTTTGTGGAATTTGCGCATACACCAAATTCGACTTGGTGAGACTTTGACCCGTGTCGTGTCATCATGTGTGGGACTTGCGCACCTGATGTATCGCCGTTGTGGAATTTTATCATAAACAAAAGTCAACTACTGCACCCTTTATTGGAACTTGTGTGCCCTTTACAAACGAAAAGCGTCTTTTGATTTGGAAGTACTTGCACACTTTCAGGACTGTCCAACCATAAGCTATTTGTGCACTCTCAATCTTTGACCAAGCAATTTTTACACATTCCAGAGTCTTTTTTCAACATGCTTTCACACTTGTACCTTTTCTTAACCAACTCCTTCGTTGTTTGTGCACATGTACCTTTGTCCAACCAGTTCTTTGCCATACTTCCTTGAGAGAGTATGACTTGGTGGACTTGATATATGCGCAGGTACCACATGTAGTAGGATACATTACTTATGTTCTTCTTTGAATTGGATTTGTATGATGTACCTTCCTTATGTACTTTTTCAAACTCATCATGCATGATGTATGATTGGACACACTTATTCAAATTGAATGCAACTTCCAGATATACTTCTTCCGATTGACATCCATGTCCTTCACTATCTTGCACATATACTTCTTTAAAGTGGCTTCTTTGTACTTCTTCAAAGTACCGTAGGAAATTTGTATCCACTTTGACATCAGTTGACATCAATGACTCAATCTGAAGCAGTTGACATCCTCTTTGACATTAGTTGACATCAATGAAAACCAAAGTTCAACAACCTCCTCCTTTGGCATTGATGTCAACACCTTATGAAGTTGTGTATGATCTTCTTTGATTTGTATACATCATCTGTACATGTCACAGTGCTCCTCCTATGTATATTCTTCCCCTGATTTCATTGGGATTTTGAATTGTGCACTTTCTACCATTAGTACTTCTTCTGCGCATACCACATGTATAGTCATCTTCATGCCATTTCTCCAAGTAATCTGCTTCATGCTCTTTCACTTCTGTTGCATATCCGATGATCTGCTTCACGCTCTTTCATGTCTGTTGTGCCTTTGATGATCTGCTTCATGCTCTTTTATGTCTGTTGGAACTTCATGTTATCTCTTCAATTATCTTCATGCAAGTTGTACCTTTGATGATCTTCTTCATGCTCTTTTACATATGCTGGAGCTCCATGCTATCTCTTCAATGATATTCATGTTGGTTCTTTTCTGTTGCATTCTCCTTTATGTACAACCAACTTCATGTATTTCTCCCAGCTTCATGTCAGCTTCATCCATCTTATGCATCTTCATGCCTCATATTCATGCATCTCTCCCCCTTTGACATCATTGGGAAAGAGGTGCCACTAGTGCAATGTGAATTCTCTTTCCTTTTTATTTTTTGCATTGGTCTCTACCTCAACTGTTTTCAAGGATGAATCCCCCTGACTTCATGCTTCATTTATTTACTGCGATTCTGCATTGATATCCTTTCATAATTATATTTGATTTATTTCTTGATACAAATGTTACATTATTACTTCATCTTGATTTCCTATTCCTGTCATAGGAATACATTAATATTTGTGCAGTGATTCATGCTGACATTCTTTCGAGTCAACTATGCACTGCCAATTCTTTTCTTGGTTCTACCTTGTCATTTCACTTGCTTCCTTTTTGCACCTGAGTGCTTCACCTGTCACATTTACTGCGTTGTCACCTTGCCTTGTTGCATTTATTGTCATGACAACAAAATATATGGCACGTTTTCCATTCATCGGCCAACTCAGCATAAGCGGACATGACATTTAGTTTGTGTGGCAATAATGACGTGTCGCTTCCGTACTCGAACCTTTTTGGGCAACGTCATCCATCGCATGGTATAATGAATTGAATTTTCAACCTTTGTATTGTTTCCAAAATTCATTAATTCCAGCATTTAGTTTTGGCGACTCCACCACCTTCTTCGGCTTGTGCGATATTGAATGCATATCTCATCAAATTAATTTAATGTGCACGAACATATTCCATCCAACTCTATAAGAGTTTCATGAACACTGCCTAGTTCATCACCATTAGCACTTATGCATTTCCATATTGTTTTCTAATCCTTCTTTATTTCAATGGCATCCTTCATCACATAATGAGCGATTCCCTTGAGAATGTGCGTCTTTCCATTTAGACTCAGCAGTATGAGTTCACACACCTGAGAGTTGACATGGGTACAAGGAAACATTAGATGGACAACACTAAGGACCAACATCATTTTTCTCAATCACAGATATATCTCTCCCATTCTTAGCAAATGAACCTCTTGACCTGTCGACTCGATAATTTGGAGTGTCAACAAAAAATAATTTTGGACGAGTTGTCCTTAATTTAGTCATGACATGCTGAACCATCATCATATGTGAATTTAAAACTTCTCCCTGTGCATCCATCTTTAGAGTGTACTGCACTGGTGCCAGTAGATTTGGAGCTTTGTCTTGTGAACCAGCCAAATACTAATCTTGACCTTGAGATACGGCTCTAGAACATTTTGGCGTGTCTCAATTTTTTCCACCTTTTTCTTGTATACACCTTTTGGCCTTGGCATCGAGTCTTGACTCATGGAATTTTGTAATCTCATCCATTTTTGAATATAATGAAAAGATCCATTTTCATTAGGAAGCAAAATACAAAGAAATCCAAGGATCTCAGTAAATGGGAAGCAAAATGTGGTGCTAGCGTGGGAGTAAAAAAGGATGCTAAATTGGGCACTGAAGTGGTATCAAAACATGGTGCTAATGTGGCCATCAATGGAGATGTAAAACTAGGCATTAAAAAGGATGCAACACTTGATGCTAATGAGGAAGCCAAGCATGACGTTTATATGGTAGAAATATAAGACGTTACTTTGGATGCAAAACATGGTGCTACATAGGAATAAAAATATGGTCAAATGATAGAAGAAATATTTGGCACCATTTTGGTAGCAAAACATGATGCAAAAAAGGAAGCAAAAATTGGTACAAATTTGGATGAGAAAATTGGCGCATTTTTGGAAGTAGAACGTGGTGCAAAATGGGATGCTAAAGTGGTAGCACATATGGATGCAATATTGGATGCAAGTATGGCATGTATGTAGATGCTAACATGGTGCTATTAAGGATGAAAATATGACGCTAATGGGGACGTAATTTAGGAAGAAAAAGGGGATGATCTCTAGGAAGCAAAATAGGATGTTATTTACGAAGCAAATCTCGAGGTTGTTTAGGAAGAAAAATTGGATGCTATTATGAAAGTAAAAAAATGGATGCTATTAGGAAGCAAAAAAATACATTATTTTAGACGCTTTACGTTTTGTACATGACACATCCCATTTAGCATCTACTTTGACCATTCAATGTAAAAACAATTACACTAAAAAGGGATTCTAAATGGGATGCTAATTCCAAGATTTGTTGTAGTGTAGGTAGAGAATAAAAGAGGTAGGTGCAATGCTTGTGGACTCGAGACAATATACAACAATCAAAATAGCCTTCAAAAAGTTATCTCAATGAAGGTGATATCTTTGAATATTAGGGGTGTGTGCAGTCCCTAGAAAATTAGGATGCTAACGAATAAGATTAAGAGGGAGAAACCAACTGTTGTCTTCCTTCAGGACATAAAATGCTCGATTGGAAACATGGAGGCTATAGCCCAGAAGGTTTGTAGGGGATGTGAGGTGGTAGAAGTTGCCACTGGATGTATGGCGGGGGAAGGGGGGCGCTTGCGACCTTGTGGAATGATAGTGTGGTTAGCCTACATAATTGTGTGGCTACCTAGAGAACCATCTCGGCTAAAGCCAATATCTTGGGTGCGGTAGTGGGAGGAATTTTTACCAAATTCAATGGTCCCTAGGTTCATACACATAAGGTAAATTTCCTAAAATATTTGACTGATCTAAATGAATGGGTTAGCGGTATGCATTGGATCATGGGGGGATTTTAACATGATCACTTCTCTGGAGGAAAAGAAAGGGGGAAGGAGGGTCTTGGAGCCTATCAGCCAAAAGTTCAGACAACTAATGGAGGGTTTGCACTTTTTTGACATGGAAATGAATGACCATACCTTCATTTGGAATAGTAAACAAGGGTGGGTGTGGCATATTGCCTCCCGTCTTGATCAATTCCTAGACTTGGTATCCATTCTTTTCAATGGGGGGGAGAGTAGGAATGGGTCCTCCATATCACTAACCAATATGCCTGTTGTGGTTCCAAGAGGAGGATGCCTCGAGAAAACCCTTTAGATTTGAATCCTTTTGGTTAACCCATCTAGATTTCAAAGCTACGGTTAAGTGTTGGTGGAAAGGGGAGGTAGAGGGGAGTGGGTCCTGTATGTACTTTTTTTACCAGAAGCTAAAATCTATTAAGGCTAAATTAAGGACTTGGAACATGGAGTTATTCAGAAATGTTTTGCAGATAAATGAAGCCTTGAAACCAGGTTGGTAGAAATTCAGGTCAAAGGAATGAGGGACGACTTTGATGAAAGTATGAAGGTGGAAGAAAGACAAGTTATGGATCAAGTGGATTCCAGAGAGGCGCAGGAGGAGATACTATGGAAGCAAAAATCAAGGAACAGGTTGTTACAATAGGGCGAGTGAAACACAACTTTATTCCATAGATCTACAATCCAATATCGTCAGAGAAATCGAATAGCTTACATCAAGGAAGAGAATGGGAATCACCTTGAAGAAAGAAGGGAGATGGAAGGAGAATTTGTGAGATACTTCACCTTGATTATGGAGGAAATAGTACAAGACAGGACCTGAAACATTACTCCAGTGACCCAATTCATCCCTCAACTTGTTTCCCATGACCATAATGACATTCTAATGAATCCTATCACAATGAGCAAAGTGGAGGAGGCAGTTAACCAGATGTAGAGCGGGAAAGCGCTTGGGCCCAATGGCTTCACTGTGAATTTCTTTCATCACCTTTGGGATTTATTTAAGGAGGAGGTACTGTAGATTGTGGAGGATACCCAAATAGATGGAGGATTGTTATCAGTTTTCAATGCTACCTTCCCGGCCCTTATCCCCAAGAGAAAGGTAGATGATATCCTTGGTAACTTTAGACCATATCTCTATGGAATATCATCCATAAGATCATTTCTAAGGTTATTGCAAATAGGTTAAAGCCCCTTATCCCTTCTCTCATATCTCTGGAGCAGTATATATTTGTGGAAGGAAGACAAATCTTGGATGGGATTATTTTGGTTCATGAGGTCTTCCATTCTGTGAAAACAACCAAGAAACCAGGTATGATGCTAAAGATTGATCTAGCCAAAGATTATGACAAAGTTAGATAGAAATATATGTGTGAAGTAATGAAGGCCTTTGGATTTAGTAGTGATTTGGTCAGATGGATCCACAACCTTGTGTCAGCATAAGTTTTCTCAGTTTTGGTTAATCGAGTCCCCTTGGCCCCTTTTCGGCCTTCAAGAGGGATCCATGAGGGGGACCCTCTATCTCCCTTCTTATTTATTTTTATGGTGGAAGGGTTAGGATGGACCATCAAAGCCTTCTTGTAGGAGGGAGGCCTTAAAGGTCTTTCCCTGCACCCCCAGACACCTATCCAAACTAACCAACAATTTTTGGACGATACGATGCTTATGGGGCATGCCTTGGTCATAGAGGCAAAAGCTTTTAAAGATGGTCTCAATCTATTTGTTAAAGCTTCGGTCCTAGCAGTGAATGAGGAGAAGTCACGTATTTTTTTCTTTAACTCTCCTAGGATCATGCAACATAACATTCTCAGATTTCAGCATAGCTCCCTTCCATTAAAATATTTGGGGAGGCCCCTCTCGGATTCAGTAATATGTCAAGCCTCTTGGAGGGATCTTCTGAACATGATGAAGAAAAAATTATCTACATAGGAAATATTCCCTCTAAAATTCCCTAGCAAGATTACTCTGGTGAGGTTAGTGTTGTAGGCTATGCCAACCTACCTCTTGTCCGCCATGGGTGCACCGGAATCTATCCTAAGGCAGATTCGTCAACTACAAAGAAAATTTCTCTAGGGAGGTTCTGATAATAGACATAAATGGGTGTTTGTTGGATGGGAAGCATTGTGTCTTTGTAAAAATCAGGGTGGGATGGTCCTAAGAGATATGGATCTGAGTAGTAAGTTCATGGGAGCCAAAATCTGGTGGAGATGGGTTTCCCATGACAAGGAACCCTGGGCTCAATTCTGGCACTGCAAATATGCTACCAGGTGGGAGAAAGGTAACCTTATAAGATACACTGAAGGGGGTTATGGTTCTCATATATGGAAATCCGCAAGACAAGGACGGGACTTGGTGCAAGGCCACAATTTTTAGGAAATTCGAAATGCAGAAAGGAAATATTTCTGGGGGGAATCGTGGGAACAATTTCCCCCATTATCCCGCTTGGAGTCCATAGGTGAAATCTAGAGGGAAGCCACTAGCATGTGATGGATGAAGGTTAAGGACTATTGGGATGAATCCCAAGGGAGGCGTGAGTTTAGATATTGGCGCAGGGTGGAGGAATGACATGCTTTGAATGAGTGGGAGAACATCCACGAGCTATGTGAAGATATCTAGGAAATGGTTATAAGGTGGAGTGATTACCAAGATAAGTTGCATTGGGGCTATAGTACCAAAGGAATCTTCTCGATGAAAGAATATTACTCAATAGCGACAGGCACGAGGGATAAAAGGGATTTTCTAGAGTAGAAAAAAATATGGCAGGCCAAGCTGTGGCCTAAGGTGGTGACGTTCCTTTGGATGGTTTATAAATGAAGGATTGTGACCAAGGAAAATCTCATGAAGCATGGATGTTATGTCCCCACATGGTGTTTTATGTGCATGGAGGAGGAAGAAACAATGAACCACCTTTTGGAACAATGTTCTTTTGCCTAAGCGATTTGGGATAAAGGAGCAAAGATTTTTCGAAGCTCTAGAAGGGTGAGGGGAAGACCACACATTAACATTAAGGAATGGGCGGAAAAACATTTCAAAAATAGCTTAGTTAATTGAATTTGAAAATTATTCCTATGGTTTGCAATGTGGTATATTTGGAAAGAAATGAATCGTGTAATTTTCAGAGACTAGCAAAGGACGTTGGAGGAAGACTGGGCCTTGATTAATGCCCATATTCTAGAAATGCTCAAACTCTCGACTTGGCCTTCCAAAGTATTACAGGGTGACAAATGGGAAACAAGGATTCTTGAGGCCTGAGGCATCTGGTCAATGCCGAATTTCAATGGGTCTCTCTTTCCCCCTAGGAGTAGCCCCAAAAGCCGTGATGTTAGGATCAATCCCCAAAGTGGTTTATTCAAGTTGAATTTTGATGGGGCCTCAAAGGGTAATCCAGGGAAAGCTGGTTTTGGAGGGGTCATCCACAACCACCTTGGGAACATTGTCTTTATTTTCTGGGGGCTCGTTGGGATAGAGATAAATAACGTGGCAAAGATTGAAGGGTTGATTCAGGGCTTGGGTAGTGCTATCCAGAACATATTCCTCGCGATCATCTTGGAGGGCGTCTCGACTGTGATTTTTTGGATGGCAGAAAATATCTAGAATGGAAAACAAATGTCCAAGATCTTAGCTAACTGGAGACAAGACTTCCATCTTGAGAAGTTGGCTAATGGATTAAATAAGGGCCATGAGATATCCTTTAGCCATGTGAGACGGTCTGGGAACAAAGTTGTTGACTTTCTAGTGAATGGAGGGATGAGGTGCAAGATCAGATTATGGGAAGGTACAATGGACATAATGGACTATGAGGAGCTGAAACAACAATGTCTCCATCTGGTTGAACAAGACTATGCTCTCCTAGATGTAGGTGGTGACATGCAGAGGAGGAACATTGTGATGGGGCTAGGTGGAGAGCCCAACCCAACGCATGCAGCATGCAAGATTTAATGAAGGAAGGTGGTCTCATTTATGAAGTCTGTGGGGGTATGACGAAGAAGATCTTTGTACGAGGCAAGCTCATGCGAGGAGTTAGTTGGTGGGAGGTTGAGGTGAGGAATTATGCGAGCTACACGTGGGAAGGTATAGTATCCATTATGGATTTTGGTGGAGGAATTGTTGATAAAATAGGAGATAGGAGGTCGAGTATTAATGTTTTGGGGGATTTCTCATTGAACGGTGTGCTTGCTGCCTCTCGTCCTTGCTACTTCTTATGCATTTGTTGTGGGGTGGTTCTTTTGGGCATAATGCAGTGTGGTGAAGAGGGTCCTCGTCACAAGCCTGGTCTGTGGGACATGCCTCGCTTATGGGTTAAGAGTGGTATGGATCATGAATTCAATAGGGGAGTAGTGGGCACTAGGGGGCGGTGTAGGGTGAGATGTGAGCAACTTAGAGCGACTCAATTTGCTTGAACTTACCATTCGTCAATCCCTGCATCTATTCAAGAAGATGAAAAAATGATGGAGGAGGGAGTGTGGAGGTTTTGTGCCCGTTAGTGGAGGAGGCAGTGTGAGAACCATGGATTCAAGATCCTGGTCCCCGCGGGTGCCAGGGGTTGTATGAGTGGATCGTTATCGTGTACTGAGTGGTGAAAAACATGCTCAACAAGGTTATGCTCGAACATGAAGAGAAGGAGCATGAAGACGATGTCCTGGTGGCATTTTGGAAGGACTTCTATGTGGACACGCGATTGCTACACATGAAGATAGCTGCAGTTGGGAAGAAGATGGGGATCCCTTTCATCCCAAAAATTGGGCATGTCGACCCGGTGAGGGATGGGTGTAGGTGATGAGCATGCACACCAAGCCGGAGGTTGGTGTAGAGACAATTCGTTTACGTTGGAACTGAGTAATACCGTGCCCTAAGGGTGGGGGTTTGGCTTCTCTGTTTTGGATTCTCCTATTTGTTTAGTAGTGGTGGTTAGTCTTTTGTTTTGTTGTGTTAGCATGTTAGTCTCGATCTAGGAAACAGTGTTGGGGTCTTGGCAAGCATCGAGGCTATTCGGTTTTTGTATGTTGTTATCATAAAGGGAAACAATGGTCATTAGCATGTAGGTTTTTTTTTCTCCTTCGAGGGAGGGGCCATAGGAATACTTGTTATATGGTTTATTAGACTCTCGTAGAAGACTATTTAAGACTGCCATGAAAAGCTATCGGGCTGGTGGTTTTTGTAACCTTTTTTGTATATTATGTTAATAAGATATAACTTACAAAAAAAATTACATCATTCATATTTTCTATCCATATTTACATAATTACATTTATGGGGTTAAAAATGGGGTGTTACAATGAGCTATACCAAGATCACAAAATCTATGTTATAACTCTCCACAAGCATAAGTTAACTCACTTTATCCAACTCCCTCCTCTTAAACCTAGAAAAACATAAGTTGGTGCACTCACTAGAACAACCACTACACTCTACACTATTAATATTAATATTGTAGACTATCAACTTTAGTTATATTGACCAAGTCTTTGAAATAGACTTAATTGAAAGTGAAAGAATATAAGCACAAAGATGTATGAGCACTTAGCAGAGCACTAGCATAGAGGATGAAATAGGTGAACAAACTTATTTGAAAGTGAAAGAAAGTAATTACAAAGATGTATGAGCACGTAGCTTGACATAGAGGATGAAATAGGTGAAGGTAGCAAAATGGTTAAAACCAATGAATGCAACAATTGGTACTAATATACTCAAACCATCACCACGGACCAAGGTGATGTCATTGCAAAGCAAAGGTTGTCTTCATTTTTGGTAGTACCACAAACAATTTCTCATTAATCTAGGAAAAATCAAAAGCCTTTGATAAATCCACTATAATAGCATCTAGAATTAAGCATTAAACTTCTGCAAAATTTTACCAAATTTAAGATGTATCCCTGAATTGGAGTGGAAGAAAGGTAGAAATGTGGATATATGTAAATTTACCGCTCTTGAGGATCATATAAGATTGAATTAAATATTGAAGAACTCTATTATAGCTCAGATTCCAAGTGTATCTACCAATTTTGTTCATAATAATGGAAGATATGATGTGATTGAACGAAAAAAATACCTAAAGGCCATAGGAGGTAATATATCGAACATTCCAGAAGTAGTTGTTGTACTCAAACTACAAGCAAGGTTTAGTGTTCCAACAATGGCCACACCTTGCATTTTCTCAACCTAAAATATTCGACATCTCTACCTTCAAATATATAAATTTAGCACTCAAAATTAACAACGGATTCCACTTCCACCGTAGCTATAGTACGCCCACTACAATCGTTACTCTTAACGAGGATTAACAATTAGATGATGAACGAAGAAATCGTGATTTACTAGAAAGCTAAGCACATAATAGAGGAGGAGCATTTATTGTATATTGTATTGAAATCCATAGCGTGTATCAAAGCATGAACTTTCACTCCTGAAGATTATAAGTAATTTGAAGACTCACTAGTTGACAATGAAAAGCCCCAGATAAAGAACACAGGTGATACAAACGAGGAGACTAATTACGAGGCCTGGGAGAATATACAAGGAAGAGCAACCATCAATTATTGATGATGAAGATATGACGGAATTAGTCCATTGGGAATTGTAACTTACTAATATTGAACAATCAATTGATCAATTCCCTTGTTTGGATTCATGAAAGCCTAGAGATGAGGAGATTTGTTAGTCATGCAAAGACACGGACCACGCAGGTGAGGTCGCACACACAGACATGGAGCATGCAGGTGAGGTGCAAATCAGGGGAGGTGTTACCATTAACAGAGGTTGGACGCACAAGTGTATTCACGCATGTGACGCTGAAGAGAAAATGCATTGTTTAGATGATGCAATAAAAATTTCTGAGAAGAAATATGATCACATAAGTAAAACGTAGAGGGGACATAGGTTGTAACCCGTAGCAGTGAAAGAAAATACATAGATAAAAAAGTGATTTGGAATGCGTCTTGGGAAAACTCATTATGCATAGGTATACGCTTAGACTAGGGTTAATTGACATGGGTCACGTGGAGAAAAAATGTGGAAAGATTAGCTCTTACGCCCAGGTATGCAGGTCTGAAGGACAACGTTGGAAAGAAGGTATGTAATCAAACAGTACATATCACAATGCTCAGAACAGGGCTGGCAAATGGATGAGCAAGCAAGGAAAAATATAGATATTAATATGATGTACATGTAAATACAAGTGATATGATCGTTGGTTTCAGATATCATTGGTTTCAGATTTCAAAGAAGTGTATGTGAATGTGACTTCATATTCATAGTAAATACAATTTATTATAACTTTCCTTTTAAGTGTATCTATTTTTTCTTTTCACTTTTCCATATGTTTTATTATATTTTTAATTTTATATTATATTGTTTATATGAAAAAAACCTAGGCAGAAGTTGTAACAGCTACATTGACATGCATATATGTGATTAACGGTGTCCATTGGTGTCCATGTGGTCATGCTTAGCTATGGGGCTCTAGATTTTGTTTTTTTGTTTTTATACTTTATAACATGCACTCTATTTTATAAAAATGAAAATATTCTACTCATGCTATTGTATAAATCTTTCCCATCACAATTCTTACAAATGAAAGTGAGTGTCCAACTCTGATAGATGAGATAGGGATGTTTTATATTAGTTTGATATGTTAATGACAATCTATTAAGATTCTTTTTTTCTTCTTCTATATGGCTTTTGCCTCAGCTTCATGCTTGGCTTTGGTTGCTTCTTTGGATTTTTGTTTAGCTCTAACATTAACTTTTTACTTTTTGTTTATCTCTACATCTACTTTATCTAAATTTTTTCTAAAATATTAAATTCTACCTTTATTCTTTATTCTTCTACTACTACTATGCCTTTACCTAAATTTTTCTAATACATTGAATTCTACCTTTATTCTTTATTCTTCACCGTGGTGGGTGCTACTACTTTTCTGTGAGATTTTTCTTTTTCTAACTAATTCTTCCTCTTATGGGTAGAGTCTTTTTCTCTATTATCAATATCTTCCTTTCTCCAAGCGTTTTATGCCTTACATGCCTCTCAAAGAATTATGTCTTATGAATCTCAATTCACTAAAATAGAATAGCTCAAGAGCTTATGATTCTACCTTTGTAAGTTTGATATTCGACATGCCATATGGTCCCGAAAATGAATGAGAAAGGAGGCCAAAATGCATTCGATGATGAGAAGAACTAGCTTGTCTCATATGAATTTAGGTAAAATGTGTGTGAATTTTGTAATTCCAAATATCCATATCTAGGGGACATTCTTATATATTAGTATCAAGTTGCACTATTTACTTGCATGGATTTCTCTAACATAAACTATGCAAGTGACTAGAAAATAGAAAATCAACATGTACATGGGTGATATGAAAATCTCACAAATATTAGTATAATGAATTTTAAACTTGTGCTTGCAAAGAATTTAATTTGATAGTAAGTGTGAACATGATGCTCACTAGGTCTCCAATGCCATCCTAGTTATGTGAAACTATTTGAAACACAATGTGTCCAACCAGTATGAAGATATAAGAGTGATCCATTAATTCCTATAGATATGAAATAAAAGAAAATTATTTTTACTTACAACTTATCTTTAATAATTTGAAATTTAAAAATTGTATAATTTTAAATATTAAATAAATGTTAATATTTTAAACATCTCAAATACATAGATATTTAGCAATTAAATATTTCTATGAAATATTATAAATTTACAAAATTTTAATAATAATTTTAAATAAAGTTGAATAATATACATGTATACATCTATAAAACAATTTTTTTAAAAAAAATACTAAAAAGTATTAATGCTGAAAAACTACAATCTTTTAACAATTTAATAATGTTGGTAACAATAATATAATTTTAAGTTTTAAACAAATCTATTAATCATTTTGGATTATATCATTTCCTCTATTCCATAAAGGTATTGTTAAAATGAAAATAAAATAAAAAATTCATTATTCATTTTTTGAGTAGACATCATGTTATTTGATTTTCTACCCTGGATTCTTTATCACATAAAAAAAATTACAACTACAAATATTATCAATGTTACCACACCTATTAATTTTCCAAATAATTCAGTTAGTTGAATTTTTATCAAATATATCATATAATTTAGCTGATTAAATTAAAATCTACTAAAAACTGCAACTTAATTATTTTGTTGAAGAAACACTTAACCTCCTTCAAATTTTTTACATATAGCTATTCTGATTTTCAAAAGTTTTACAATAGCTATTCTAATTTTAAAGTTTTTACAATAACTATTATGATTTACAATATCATGATCATAGATTCATGTTAACTCTTGCTCTATCAAGGGTCAAGAGACATCAAATCTCTTAAGGCCTGCACCTTAAATTATTTAATCTTTCTTGAATTTTGATAGACAAAGATTTAAAGATAGATATATACTGAGTTATACTATTAAAAAATATTATATAGAAAAAAATAGATGTAAACCATTTTCCTAATATGATATTGTGAGTTTTGTTGATCCAATAAAAACACAATCCATTGTTGATTTTGTTTATCCTTTTAATCTTATCCTTCGAACATGATTGTATATGTTGGTAATGAAAGCAATGAATAGTTGACGTTGGCAATTCATTGTTGATTTTGTTAATTCTTTTAATTTTGTTTTTCATTAATATAATTGATTTTATGTTTTAAATAATAAAGTAGACAAATAGTTGATGGTAATTGTAGAAAAAATTGAAAGATATTTTAAACTTCTCTATTCAAATGTTTCAGATGTAGTGTAGGTTTGTTTAAATGCAGAAACATATTAAATTCGCACTCTGTCTATAACCAAACCAAACCATGGATGCAAGAACTTTACGTGCAGAGGTTGCTTAAAACATTAAGCCTCCCTATTCAGAACAGTTTGTTCTATAGCCAAACTGTTTTAACTGTGTTTAAAATCTTGTGCTAACACCACAACATTTGCCTTGCACATGTTTCCTCATTATCGGCTACAATAACCAAGACACCCAATTACCATAAAAACACGTTTTCAATGAATTCGTTGTAAATAATGAAATACATTTTCAATGAATGCGTTGTAAATGCATCCAATTACTATAAATTCTTGAAATCTTTTGAACAACTATACAATTTTCTTCTTTATATTTTGATTTTCTTCTTTTGATTTTGATTTTGTTTTGTGGGTATATGCAGTATATCGTTCCTATGCTACTACAGGTTTAATGCATTTATCCGGAGGCCCACTGCTACGAAAGAAATCTGTTTTCCCTTTATCTCAATATGGTATATGAAAGTAATTCGATTTTCTAATTTTGTGAATGTGTGAAGTTAATTCTATTTTCTATCTTTGTGAATCTAACTGTACTTTTCGTTAGGGTTTGACTAAACATATCACACATATTTAACTCTATTTTCCGTTAGGGTTTCGCTAAACATATCACACATATTTAAAAAAGCCAATTTTTAACATTACGTTTGCCAAACCATCGAGGGTTTGGCAGAAAGTCAGTATTCCTGCTCAGTTCAGCAATACAGGGGCGGTTCCGTAGTAGCGATCCCAATTACAATAGTACAAAAAGGTAGTAATGATCCCAAATTCCAATAACAGTAGTAGTTATAAAATTTTAGTTCAGTTCCGTATTCTATCAACCAACTACCTAAACCTAAAACAAAATTAGTTCAGTTCCGTATTCTATCAGCTAATATTAACCTAACAATTTAAGAGATTCCAAGAAATTGGAATCTAAATTGAATTAAAAAGTTAATTTAATTGGCATATTATAATCTAACTCACTTCTTACAATATCAAATATCATTTGCATTTTATTTTTTTAATTAAATTAAATTCCATCACTCTAAATTGCAGCATTTAAGATTCATCTAACCTGAATTAAAAAATTATTAAATTTAAGTTAGTCTACAACTTCAAGTTTAAATTAAATTAAAAAAATATTAAATTTAATTGACATTTTATAATTCCAATAACTTTAAAATATTAAATATCAAATTTCATTTGCATGTAAATAATTCAGAAAGTCAAATTTTATTAGATGGCATTTAAGCAACATTCAAGGGATTTACTAGCTGGCTTTTAAGCAATTCCACTAGGGTAAGTTTGTAACATTCAAGGGATTCGGATTATTTGACATCTAAATTTAATTAAAAAGATATTAAATTTAATTGATATTCCACTACTGTAATATTCAAGAGATTTATTAGCTGGTTTTTAAGCAATTCCACTACTGTAAGTTTGTAACATTCAAGGGATTCTAGTTATTCGAAATCTAAATTTAATTAAAAAATATTAAATTTAACTTATATTTATTTCATATGTAATAAATAGCTTTTAATATCATGATTTCCTTACACCATTCTATTTGAGTAATATTTGAAATTTCAATTTAAACCATTAAAAATGAAATTTCATTTACATTAAGTTGATCTAATTAAATAAAACTGTACCTCCTCCATTTAAACAAACGATTCCACTATGTAAATTTGAATCTAAGCTATCTCCAATAACTTCATTTAGTAGTTGATAAAGTTAATCTTGATGACATAAATTAATATACCAGCATGGGAAATCTCAAAAAACTTCCTCACGCATCCTAGATGGTAGGTCACAAACCAAGGTGGTAACCCTACCAATGGCCACCGTATCCTTGACAAACCTATATATACATATTGATCCCTGAAGCTAAATCCATAATACATTAGCAGAGCACCTTATCAACTGTGTTGCTGAGATTGTCTAAAACTTCTTAGATATTGAAAGGTCTAAGACTGTGCTTTTCAACTGTGTTGTTAAGATTGTCTAAGACTTCTTAGATATTCAAAGAAAGATATGGATCCTCTCCGCCAAGAGACTCTGAAAGGTCCATGGGATGACATTCTGCAGCAGATTTTACCAAGAGAGATTCTGCACCCGTCCAAAGAGCCCCTAGGAAGCGAGTACATCGGTGTGAATAAAACCAGATCTCTAAAGTGGTCGAGTCAAATCCAATACAAGCGTTCAAGAATCTGGTTGGGAAGCTTCGCACTTCCTGAGATGGCAGCTCTGGCCTACGATGCAGCTGCCATAGGGTTAAAAAGTGAAGATAGGCAAAAACTCGACTTCCCACTCAACTTCCCAAATTTAAAAGAATTATTGCCACGAGCACGTTCTATGGATGAAGGAGATATAAAGGAGGCTGCCAAGCAAGCAGCTGCTCTCGCTCCGCAGCTTTTGCAAAAAGAAGCAGAGCCGGTGACGTTCCACGACATTATGCAGTCTGTGGAATACCAGACTGTGGATGTTCCTGTTCCGATTCGGCAAGGTCCATGGAAAGACATTGGCCCTCTGCTGCCCGAGATCCACGAACAAGATGCTCCACCATTTTAATGGAACCAGTAGCTCGAAGTTCCGATCGTACTTTTATTTTGTTTCGTAGATTGGAGCTCGCATCTCAGTTGGAGCTCACATTTTGATCTCATTTTGTTTTGCAAAGTTCCGATCGTACTTTTATTTTGTTTCGTAGATTGGAGCTCGCATTTCAGTTTGGAGCTCACATTTTGATCTCATTTTGTTTTTCAGAGTTTTGAGGATGTGAAAGTTTATTTTCAGTTGTGAAATCTTTATGAAATTAAGTTTTTTTATCAGACCAAATCAAGGTGTCCAAATCGTTATTATTAGTACTTTGTTTGATTTCTTAATGTTATAATTATTATGTATTTCCTCATGTTATAATGTTACGAATAATAGTTTTATGGGATTACCTTAATTATAAATGTTTTTAATGTTATTGTTATGAAAAGTTTATTTATAAGTCATTATTAATAGTGAGCTTCACTAGATTTATTTAATGTTATATTTTTTCACAGTTAACATTATTAAGCTTGTTGCAGGTTATTTAATGGAGTTGCAGCAGGTTTGTTGATTGTTGGATTTCAAAATGTTTGAGATCTAATGGTCAACAAACCTGCTGTAGCTGCATTAAATGACTTACAGCAAGCTAAATAATGTTGGTCTTCTATCACAAAATCATTAATAATAAAATGTTAGATTTCAACACAAGTGACAATTAATATAATTGAGTTTCCCATAGACACCGAAATATTAATATTAATGAAAATCAAAATTAAAAGCAAAACCACAACTCAAATAGTTGGCTCGGTTAATGAAATTCCCTTTCGAAATAGTTGTCTCCGTCAAGGCGTAATTTCCAAAGAATCTTTAGCTCCGTTAAGTAATAGCACATTTTTAACCGTAAATAAACTTTTGACTGAAATAAATATAAGAGCACGGTTAAAAGAATTTCCATTCTTGGTCATTACTGACCTAAGTAAATGCAAAGCATGGTCAAACGGTGGCACCCTTACCCAAATTCATGTGCATAGAAGATGGGAGGAAATATGGTAATGTTAATTCATATTTCTTTGTAAATTAAATAAAAATTGTTGTTTCATTTTTTTTTAATATTTCTTTGTAAATTAAGTAAAAATTGTTGGTTATTTTTTTAATAATTGAGATAGAGAAAATATACTCTCATGTTGAAAAGGATAAGGATAGGTTAATGTCCAAGAGCAATCCATGTAAAATTGATGTTACCATATAAATAAAATTTTAAATTTAGTATATTCATATATTATTACACTTTCTTATTTTTCAAAAGATGCATATTTTCAAGCATATGCTGTAATCATTTACATAGGCATGACAAAAATGTAAACTGTGGAAAAGATAAGCTCAAATGTGAAGAGAATGGAGCTATAAAAATATAAAGTGCAACATAGGATCTCTCGGTGATGAAAGGAAGAGAAACTCTAAACCAATGTTTATATATTGTATTAATGGATCATTATTAATAATGTTGCATTGAATTTTTTTAATATCATACTTTATTATTAACAGTAAAACTATTATTAAAGTTTCTTTAACAATAATAATAATTTATTTAAGTTCACACTTACGTAATTTGACTATTAAAGTCTATAAAGGTGTACATATTCGATCTCCTTTGGATTTGAACTTGTGATCTATTAAGAAGAAATACACATTCTTAACCATTAACTCCAACCAAATTATACTTCATTGTTTTTTTTTTCCCGCGAAAAAAAGCATACTATTGATATTCACTTTTGAATCAAATAGTACATGATATCAGTATGAATACTATACTTCCAACAACCTCTCAAAAAAGAGAGTATTTCAGAAAATTCAAAAATATATACATCATAAGCCAAAAAATAGACATAAGGATGTCCTTGGCATAACTTAGCAAGATCAACCGAGAAAATAACAGCTACGAGAATCAATCAGCTTATTCTCACAAAATTCCTCCCAAAATAAGTGATCATCTTCACCTACCAAAGCCAATTTTGAAATTAGATCAGCCTGTGAGTTGTGTTCTTGAAATATATGTTCCAACAAGACCACCCCCAACTTATGAAGTTCTTCCTTTTTTCTATCACACCAATCAGTCAAATTTAATACTTTAAGATCATACTCCCCCCTAGCCCATTTGATGGTAACTCGAGAGTCACCGAATATCTTTACATTCACCAAACCAAAAATGTTTGCCACTCTTGCAACACACCATAAGGCTAATAGTTCTACCTTCATATTTGTGCCTCTGCCACACTTCATTTTAATAGTGAAATAGTGATCATGATTAAGAAAAATGACACCTTCTACACCACAAACGCCCATATTAGCAGCACCATCAAAAAATAGTACAGGATCAATAAACACAAGATCAAATTTCCCAATGTCTCTATGAGCCCGAGGTTTCACTTCCTTCTAACAATTCAAATAGTGTCTGATAACAGTATTATATGCTTTTTCCAGATATGTTCTAGAGTCCTCAAATATAGCCTTGTTCCTTATCCCCCAAACTGCCCAGCAAATGAAAATAGGCAATGTCTTATGACCTTTACAATTGAGCATCCATTGTTGCAAAGTTGTAACAATATTTTGACCTCCCCATCTTTCAGTGATATCAAAGATCTAATATATTCTCTCCCAAAGTTCCAATGTAAAGGAACATTCTATAAACATATGCTTCATTGTTATGCCTTTGCAAAATAAAATTTATAATAAAATTTTATTATATTTGGATAATAATATAATTAATAATACAATTAAATATAATATAATCAATTCTTGAAAAATTAAGAATTTAGAGAGAAATTGAAAAATAACTATAATAAAAATTAAAAAAAACACAATAAAAGCATGACTCCGTTAAATAATAATATCATTTGCTATAAAACAAATTTTGAGTCAAATATTTAAACACACAGTAAAACAAATTTCACTATTTTAGCATTAATATTAGAGTTACTTCACCTAAGTAAACGCAAAGCATGATAAAACTATGACATACAAATTAAACCAAAAAAACTAAGTTAATGGCATGACCAACGACCAAGATATTGAATTAAAGGAGAAAATGAATAATATGTCAAATCATACTTGCATTATATATCCCAAACTTTACTACCAAGTTCAAGTGTATTGTAGTGTTATTGTTTGAAGTCTAAAAAAAGAGGTTCAACATAGTCACTTTCTTTTTAAATTTAGTAGAAATTATGGGCACACTTTTGTTCATGATTCACGTGGAAAAAATGGAGGATTTCTATGTTGAATAGAATAATTTCAAAAGCTAATTCATGTGAAAAAACACCACTTTCATATTATTATATAATTGAAATTTGGGTATCTTCAAACATATCATATTCTTTTATTTGTCAAAATATTCACATTTTTAAGTATTTTGCATTAATCATTTACATAGCTATGATAAAAATGTAAAATGTGGACATTGGATGAAATAAGTTAAAGTGTGGAGAGAACCAAGTTAAAAAAATATAAGTTGTAGGACTCATTAGGCATGGAACTCTTAGTGGACAACATGAAGAAGAGAAACCCTAAGCCAAGGTATCTTTTAAAGTGAAATTTCACCAATTAGGTCATTTAAGAAAAATAATCATCAATTAAATTAAAAGTTCACCTATTTTTTAAAATAAGATATGATTAAATTGATAAAATCATTATACGTTATAAGTTTTAATTGTAGATTTTATGTTTTTTTATTGAATATCCAGTTTTAATTGTAGATTTTATGTTTTTATTGAATATCCGCTTATTATCTATATGTATAATTTTTTCAATCCAAATAGTTTCCTAGAATACTATACATATATATAGTATTTGACTCCTAAATATACCCCACCATAAAGTGTCCAAAACCATGATGGAGACAAGTAACCCAAAAATCATAATGGAGGTGTCAATGAATGGTTATGCAATAATGGTTTCATTGATATGCCATGTGATGGTAGAAGCTTAATCCATTGTTAGAATATTTTTAAAACCAACATAGATCTATTTTACACCCGGATCTATCAAACACTAAGAGGGATCCAATTTCTTGAGGTGTAGTTTCTTTTATCTTACACTCAAGATTTTTAATTCCTCTTTTCAGGCTTGAATTTTAATTTTCTATTTTGGACATATATTTTCTTAATTAATTTTCATAAATTTATTTATTTATTTTGTAAACTAATATGAGCCGACATGAATTTTTTTAATTATAGTAACAATACGTTACATTACAACATCTCCCCCATACTAGGTTGTAGAGCACCTCGCTCCTCTCGGTGCAATAAAATTCATTATAAGTTATAAGTTTTAATTGTATATTTTATGTCTTTTTATTGAATATATGCATATATATCTATATCTATAATTTTTTATATCCAAATAGTTTCCTAGAATGCTATACATAGATAGAATATTTGACTCCTAAATATACCTCACCATAAAGTGTCCAAAACCCTAGCCTAAACCATGATGGAGACAAGTAACCCCAAAATCATAATGAAGGTGCCATTGAATGGTTATGCAATAATGGTTTCATTCATATGCAAAGTGATAATAGAAGCATAAGCCATTGTTAGAATGTTGTAAAAACCATAGCTATATATGTTATGTGGGAGGAGGTTATGTTCATAATTTGGTCAAAAATATTTCGCAAGTTTTCAAAACTGGAGAATGTTATGCTCTTGATTATAATGATATTGTCCATTGTGTTTCAAATGTCCTAATTATTCTTTAATGTCAAGCTAGGGCATAATAAATGGTTAGCTTGTGTTATCGAACAAAAGGTTTGGAATCTTTGCATAAGGAGTTTACTACAAGACATAACTTGATAGTTTGATAAAAAGTTTATGACTCTATCAGAGCTATGAAATGACCAAATTTCAAAAGGTTTTACCATAGTATTGATATTTGTGATAAGGTACGCCAAGGTCAAGGGTTTAGTCATTCCTATAACACCATGAAAAAATTTGATTTGGTTTATTATGAGGTGGAGATTGGATCTCTAGGTATAGACTTTAGGTCAAAATAGTAGGTTGTAGATCGGTGGAAACCTAAAGAACAATTAAGGGATAATGAAGTTGCAATAAGTTAAAAAAAGTCATGAGAACTTGGCTTGATAGGTGGCGAGAAATCAAGTTGTAATCCTATGAAGGATGACCTTGGACCTTTACATTCCTTGAAGGGAGATATATACAAAATTTTAGAAGAAAACCATGTTACTCAATCATGCAAATGTTTCATTTCCATTAGCCTTTGCATCACACAACTAATCTTTGTTGTGATGTGGGATTTTAGTCTCATGATCAAATTTCCAAAGGTGGGAAAGGGGAATCTAAGGGTATCTTGAATAGATTGAATGTTAAGTGAAAATATGAGAACACTTTATCATTTTCTTTGGCAATTGGCACATGGTTAATGGTCTAGCAGAGAAGAGGATCTTTGTAAGCAATGTAGAAGCATGTACTTAGTCAACTCTAAAGAAGTGTTGAATGAATTTGTTACGTTAAATCCATAAAAGGGAAAAGTGGTGAATTTGTGATAGAGTTATATGTCAATATGGATGTAATATCCCTCTTTTTAGCCTAGGGTTTATGCAAGAGAAAGTGCAATTTTGGACCCACCGATGTCAAGGAGCTCAAGGCAGAAGCTCTATAGGTAAAACTTTGTAAGTATGGTTATGTTTTCCAAAGTTGTAAAGTGTATTTGTATACTTAGGAGACTAAAGGATTTACGCAATGAAACGGAAGGGGCATGGAATCCACTAGGGGGAGAGGGTGAATGGTTTGGTAGCCATGATTTTTTATGACAATGGTCATCCTAGTGCCGTAAGCACTTGAAGTAGACTGTGATGTTCACTGAGCAAACACTTAAGCTTATAAGCGTGTTAATAATTAGTTCTAGATAAGGACGAGAAAATTTTAGTTTCCACAAGGCAGTAACAAGTTCCTATGAAATAACTATTAGCATGAGGCTAGCCAATATTGAGTGTCATTATGTAAAAGTAAGGCGTTAACCTAAGAAACATTGATATCCTCACCTCAACAAAGGATTTTGTTAAACTCCTAAGTGGAAAAGGGTTAATATTTTTCCTAATTATAAATTAGGAATAAAGATAAAATGATTATTATACTAAGAAAACATATTGGTATTTATAAAAGAACTATTTAAATGTTATTATAAATAAGTTAAATGAAGTAAGTTAGATTAAATAAGGACTGATTGTCTTTGATTAAAAGTAAATGATTTATTTAAAGTATTAAAAGGATGTAAAATCTTATCTACCAAAGTAGAAAAGATATAACTAACAACTGATGCATGGGTATGCATGGATATGCATGGAAAACTGGCAGCTAATGCATGGATAACTATATGATAAGATACTAGAAGTTAATAAGTTAAGTTGAGATTAATTATCTCAAGATAATTGATCAAGAAAGTTGAATAAAGATATTAAGTTAATTAGTTAAGTTAAATTAGCTATCTCAAGACAATTGGCTAAGTCAAGTTAATTAATTAAAGTTAGCTAAGTAGGCTAACTAGTTAACGTAAAGCTAAAATTAGCTAAGTTAACTAGTATAGACTGGCTAAGTAAGTCGATCAATTAAAATTAACTAAAGTTAATAAGTTAAGTTAAAGATAAGATCAAACAAGAACTTATCTTGCCAAATTTAAAGCACAGAAAGTAACATTGACTATAAAGAAGACACCAAGGTGTTCATAAAAAGGGGATCTTTGGAGGTGAAGAATCAAAGGAGAGATAAATAAGATTGATTTGAGAAAATGGGGTAATTCTCTTGCACCCTAGTGGATTCGTGCCCAACTCAGGGGTGGTCCCTCGGCGGGAAAACCTATGTCAGACAGAGATCAATTTGATGGGTGGAATGTTGCAGTCAAGTTTTCAGTTGCCCCATTCTAATTGCTAAGATAAGTGTATTTTCCCATTTGTTTTCAAGTAAGAAAATTCTTTTTGTATATACTTATAATTTTTACAAATGGCATAAAGCATTTTAGGTAGATTGTTTGACGTACTTCTCCTTATTCATGTATGCAACAAGTGTTATTTGTACTAGCATAGTTGAATAAATATTTATGTGGTTTATATAGAGTTTAAAGAAATATTATATATAATTCTCAGCATGGAGAAGTGATTTGATTTGGTTGTTATCATTCCTTTTCTTGATGTATATACGGGCACTAATCCAATTTAAAAAGCTAGTTATTAAAGGAATGAGTATTGCCGATCTGTTCATGTATATAATCTATAAGTTTAAGACCATAGATAAAATCTCATTTAATGTGGAAAACACTAGGATATTTTATGAAAATCAGTTGGTTCTGGGAGTCGATTCTCTATCGCCTCACTTTTAGAGATACTGTATAATTATAGATCAATTTTTTGTTACAAACATTAACATTGTTTAATGTTTACAATAAAAATTAAAATTTTGTGATTTTACATAGTCATTATGTCCATATTGTCTTATATTAAATCATTATTTGATTAATTTTGAGTGTTGTTACTAATTATAAATATGTTGGAGAGAGCATAACCATGTGAGCTATTGGAGTTAACTTATGTTATTATTGTTGCATTATGAATTTAAGAGACCACTCTATATCATTTTAGTTTGCAAGGTTAGAAATTAGGGAATAAACGACAGTTGCTCATTCTGTTGTAATAATTAGTCAGTTTGATTAGAATAGTAAAGCTTAAACAAAGGTGGCCGTGACGAGGGGAAGAGTTGTCAAAATGGTTAAAACGAAAACAACATATGCTTAGCCACTGAAAACATGATAAAAAAGAGCTTGCGATGGAGAATGGATTTACTTACCTGACAGCAGATGATTGGGTCTGAAGGGGTTAACATAGCTGTGGACTTGGTTGTCCTCGTATGGTGGAAGCAACCTCAAAAGGAGTTACAAAATTTTTAACAATAAATAAACCAAACCCCCAAACTATATATAAAATCCCTCTATACACTTGAGCAATTAACATTGAAGAACTTGGTAGGTTAGAGCATTAAAACACCATTATGGCGAGGTGACTAGCATACCTTTTTAGCCGCTCTATATTAACTTCTCGCCGTCAAAATCGGCACCCCTCAGAGAGTTGGAGCGACCCATATCAGCCGCATTGGCCAAGTGAACCCGCAACGTGCCAACGACTTTTGCTGAGTTCGGCCCAGAGACAAACGTTTTGGCGATTGCTACTTCATTTCAACGACTGCGATTGAGTCCCGTCAGTCGCCTCTGTCTCCTACTTCTATCAACACTTCTCATGGTTCGCAAGTGATGCTTTCGATGAAACTTACCGAGTTCCGTCGGAACACATTGAGAAACTTAGGAAAAAACAAGAGGAATTGGCTATTGTGGGCTAACTCCATGAGTTTTTCCGTAACAAGGGGTTTCAAAAAGCTCGAAAAGGGTGTCGTCGACTGTGTCAGCAAGAATCAGCGAGATTCTCCGAAACACAAAGCTTTGGGAAAAGAACAAGGCAAAAGACTGTGCTTCGAAAGGCTTGTGCGAGTTCGTCTGACCGTTGCAACTGGACTGGACAAGTTAGGCCAAAACAGGAAAAATGTACGACTTAACGAAAACACCCGCCTGTTGTGGCACAACTCATTAAAACAGAAAAAAGGCTATGAAACTTTAACAAAGGAAACCGACCGTTGGGGATTAACTGGGTGAGTTGTGTTGCCGTTTCGGCTAGGGGAGGTGAGTTTTACTTAAGAAAAAACAAACTTAAGAACTTGTTCTCTTAGAAAAAAACTAAGTATGAAAAGGCCTTTTGGATGGGACTTGAATTCAAAGCAAAACTCTCTCAAAAATCAAAGGAGAGGCCCCAATATTTACAAAAGTTTGGGGGGGGGTTGTTGCAGCAACAACAATTGGCGATTTGCTAGTGAACAAAGATCTCTGAAGCAAACTCTTCCCATGGTCAGAAAACTTGCAAACTGTTGGCTACATGCGTAACACAATGCCTCCATAGTTTAGCTTTTGTGAATGGAGTGATCACTTTTTTCATAATGGTCATGGGGAAAATACAACTTTGACTCAGACTTCTTTACAACTCTCTCAGGGCCAAAGTGTGGAGTTTATTTTAAAATCTGTCTTTCAAAGGCCAACTAATATAGGAATCCACAGGATCGTAACAATATCTCACAGACATATTCATTTGTTCCTCATTCCCATGCTATTTGAATCCCTTTTGGATGTTTCTTAATTGGTGACTTTTGTCGTTTGAGCCTTCCATAAATAAATTTCTTCAACTTTTCAAAATTTGATGTAGGTTCTTCAATCCATAATGTCCTTTTGTGTGAGCGAGAGATTTATTTGATTGCCATGCTTCAGGGACAGAGAAGAACCTTGCTGGGCTGATTTATTTGAATAGCTTCCTTGATTAAATGTTTTTTTCTTTTCTCAGATGTGCTTTAATTGATGCGATAAGTTTTGGAAAACAGACTCTTTGATATAATCCCTTTTGGCTTTTGATTTGTAGCATGGGATCATTTTAAATACCATACATTTGTGAGACATCCTTCCTCTCCATGAGTCTATCATAGTGAACTTCCTGAGATAGGCATTAATGTTAGAGTGGATGGAGCCCAAAGATAGTAAGAAGGAAATGTTAAATCTTAGTTATTTAACCGGGGTTATTTTGACCAAACAAAAAAAAGATCTCTTCATTCCTAGAAACCAATCAACAAAAGCAAAGTCACAAAGATACATTTTCTTTATAAGTGGATTTCTGGCTTTCAGGATTTTGAGATTTGCTTAGAGCCCTATCTTATCGCTAAGCCAAGCGTTGGGATAGGTTCTATTAAAGAAAGAAAAAGAAAAATTGAGCAGAGAGAAGGGTAAAAAAATCAAACCAAGCTTACTTAAAAGCGACAAAAAGCAACAAAACAGAAAAACAAGAAAAGAAACAACAGTGCTTATTTATGTCCAAAAGTCCTCATAGGACTACACAAAGTACTGCTTTAAAGCGAGGCCATTGAGAGGGATATTTACTTCCTCCCCTTACTAGTCTCTCAATTTATACATCGATGGGCCAAGCTTTTCAGAAATATGGTAAGGGCCAACCCATAAATGTTGAAACCTTGTTTGCATTCCCTTACCATCATATGGATGGTCCCATTTCAGAACTAAGTCATCTACTTCGAAACTTCTCTTGCCATATTTTTGATTATCAAACCACCTCTTGACTCTGTCTTGGTGTTGGTGGAATCGGTCTTTGGTTTTCTGTCGTGACTGTTCAAGCTTCAATAGGGTATCAATTCTTGACTGTAAGACTTGGCTGTTGGAACCTCGGGAGGATTGGGCCAATTGTAAGGATGGGAGTAATATGTTTGGAGGGAGGATGGATTCTTTTCCATAGACTAGGGTGTACGGGGAAAATCCTAAGGCATTCTTGGGGGTGACTCTGTCTACCCATAAAGTGTTTGGGAGGGCCGTATGCCAACTTCTCTGATTTTCAATAACGATTTTCTTAAGAATTCGGATGAGGTTCTTGTTTGTAGATTCATCTAATCCATTTCCTTGGGGACAGTAATTGGCTGAATAGTGCAATTTAATTTCTTTCTCATAAACAAAATCATTTATTTTTAAAGATGAAAAGTAAGTTGCATTATAAAAAACTAGGGAAATTGGAACCCCAAACCTGGTTATGATGTTCTCTTCTAAGAACTTGATAACTGCATCTTCATTAACATTGGTGTAGCGGAGCAGTTTATGTCCATCTCATAAAATAGCCCGTGGCCATTAGGATGTACCAATGTTGTAGCGAAGAATTCGGGTTTATTTCTCCAAGAACATCTATGCCCCATTGCTCGAATGGTTCAGAGATAATGAATGGTTGCAGAGGTCCTGTTGCTTTCGGTAGTTTCCCAGCACTTCTTTGGCATACATCACAATTCCTGGCATAGGCGTGATCATCTTTGAATAAGGTGGGCTGGTAATATCCAGCTCTGAGTATTTTGTGAGTTGTGGTATCTCCAGAATAGTGTCCCCCAACAGGGCCATCGTGTAATTCTTTGACCACTTTATTTGCATCTTCTTTCTCCAAACATCTAAGAAAGATGCCATCATAATTTCTTCTAAAGATAATTCCATTAATGATTTGATATGACGCTAATTTCAGATGGAGTTCCCTTCTTTGCTTTGAACTCCAGTGCTCTGGAAAATATCCTTGTTGTAAATAGTGCACTAGATCCCTATACCAAGACTCAGGAGTGATGAAAATGTGACATACTTCAATCATATTTAGCTCAGCTTCATTCCTCCAATCTAGCTCTTCATCAACCGGATTTTCGGTGAGTAGCTTGCATAAACCCTAACCTTTTATAATGGTAGTTGGTTTGAATTCCAATTCATACTCCTAAAGAGCAGTGACCCAGTTTCCTCTCCTTTCCCCTAATTCCTTCTGAACAAAAAGAGAGCTAACAGCGGGGTGAGGCACTATGACTTTAGTTCTATTTTTTAGAATATATGGCCTGAACTGTTTCACTGCTTTGAATACTGCGTATGCTTGCTTATCTACAACAGGGTAGTTTAGTTTAGTGTCCTGCAGACTAGTGATCATAATGGAAATTGGGTATTTGTCTCCTGATTCTCCCTTTTGAGTGAGCACAGCTGTGAGAGAGTTATCTGAAGCGAAGGTGTACATAATGAAATCCTTCTCGAAATCTGGACTCCTTAAAGAAGGCTCATTAGTTATGGCAACTTTGATTTCTCTAAATGCAACTTTATCCAAGTTTGTCCACTTAAACTGCACATTCTACTTTACCATTTGCTGCAAAGGTTTAACGATCTAAGCAAAGTCAGGCACGAAACTTCGAACAAAATTAATGGTGCCCATAAATGATTGCATAGATTTTTTGTTATGGGGCATGGGAATCTTGTTGATAGCTTGCACTCTCTCTTGATCTATTGAGATCCCATTCTTTGAAATGATATGACCCAAGAGATTACCCTCAAGAACCGCAAAAACACTTTTCTTGGGATTTAAAGAAATACCATATTCCTGCAGTGATCAAAGATCTACTTCAAGTGGAAAACATGGTCTTCCCTTTTCTTCGAGAAAACTGTCACATCATCCAGATAAACTACAACACAATGACCACCCAATCCTCGAAAAGCAATGTCCATGGCTCGCTGAAAAGTAACTCCTACATTTATCAAGCCGAATGGCATCCTACAATATGCAAAGGATCCCCACTTAGTACGGAAAGTGGTTTTGAGTCGGTCTTCCTCTGCTACTAGTACTTGATTATATCCAGAGAAACCATCTAGTAGAGAAAAAAGTTCCGATCCTGATACCATCTGTAAGATTTGCTCCATTGGAGGCACAGGGTAGTTGTCTTTATCAGAATCTTTTTTCAAGTTCCGAAAATCCACACATAATCTTATCTCTCCCGACTTCTTCCGTACGGGAACTAAATTAGTGACCCATTCAGAATGTTAGACTTTAAAAATGATCTTTGCATCCAACAACTTCTTCAACTCTTTATGTATTAAGGGATCAAGTGTTGGATGCTTTATTCATAGTTGTAGTTGAAATGGCTTAGCACCTGACTTAATTGGAATTATATGTTGTATAATGCGAGTATCATGTGTTTTCAGATCTTCATAAGTCCATGCAAAGACGTATTTATACTGCTGAAACAGTTTGATGAACTTATCCCTCTCGCTTAGTGAGCAACATTTACCAAGATTGACATATTTTGGCTTAGATTATGAGCCCAGGTTTACCAATTCATGTTGTATGGAGGAGCTATTGGTTTTGAAATTTGCCGGCCTTTTGAATTTACTTTGAATATCAAACAATCCTTCAAGATTTCTCACTCCTTTGGGTATGAAGTTTCCTTTAGCAGCATCTTTGCTTTGCAGATCCAGATCATGCTTCTCTTCATCGATTATGGCTTCCTGGAAAGCATCTTCATTTGTTAGGAAACTGATGATCTGATCATCATCATCAAATACTCTGAAATTTGTAATTTTGTTTGGGACGGATGGCCTGAAAATCAATTCAATAGAGCATTTGTTATTGGTAGGAACTAATCTGGAAGTGGAGGTATCTAACAAATTGGCTGCAACATTCTGTAATCTAGGAGTAGAATTTATATTAAAAGCATCAAAGTGCGAAATTAAATCCCATGCCTCAGATTGATAACCTTTTAAATGTGGTGAAAGACAATGAATCATTTCGCTCACCTGTCTAACAATTATTTCTGAGTCACCAAAGGATTTCAAGTACTTGACATTCAAACCAATAGCCTTCTTTAACCCATGGACTAGAGCTTCATATTCAGCAATGTTATTAGTACATTTGAACTCTAGTATACAAGATAAAAAGTGTTTGTTGGTTTCAGGATCAATTAAAACAAAACCAGCTTCGGATCCTTCTTGAGTTTTGGAACCGTCAAAGTATAGAACCCAAAAAACATTCTCTGTTTTACCTAAGTTAGTATCATTATCAGCTAAGTCGGTGACTAGTTCTACTATGTTACAATCAATATCACCATTTTGAGAAAAATGAAGGAGATCGGACTGTTCATCTGATTTATGGCTAACATTTTCCGATTGATAATTACCCGGTTCAATCTCTAAGAAATAATTCCCCAAAACTGAAGACGAGAAAGCTACATCTTCATTCTTTTCCTCTAACTGAGTTACATTTTGCTTCATGTGAGGTTCTCTCAGTATTTTAATCTGATTTTGTCTATTCTGGTATGGCAACCACAAATAAGACCAATCTAGTGCAAAGTAACCATTTAGTTTCATAGACCAGTCCCTGCTCAATATCAAACCATAAGCCTTAAGAATATCAACTACCATTATATCAATAAACTGGCATACTCTAGGATCTACTGACAACCTAATAAGCACATCTTTCATTTCTCCAATGACTTTAACAATAGTTCTATCTAACTGTATTATTTGAGATGGGGATGAAAATGGCTTCCCATTTATCTTTTTGCAAATTGACAGCGGCATGACATTTGAAGAAGCCACAGAATCTACCAAACAGTTATGCACATTATGATTAAAAATTTCAAAGGTCAACAGAAAAGGAAAAGTCTACGATCTAGATTTCCCGCCAATGCTAGCTTTGTTTATCTCAGGGTTTTCTACCGAAGTACTAGCTTGTGGGTCAAAAGCTTCGAACAATTTCTTTCTTTGCTAGGGAAAACAACACATATCAAATATAGAGACATTTGCTTTTGCCTTCTTAATGTCTTCGATTATGTCATATCCCATATCACATTCTTTTGAGACTTTAGGTTGATTTTATGTTTTGTTTGGTGTAACGTTTGGCTGTTTGGATATTTCTGTGCTTGGTTCTTTTGTCATTGTTGGGTTTTCCTTAGGCTGAGGCGAAATGACAGTTATGTGCCGCTTTGGCATTTCCTTCGCAACCTTGGCTTTAGGTGCATCCGGGCTCTTACTTCTAGTGGTGACATTAATTGACGCGGTCTGAAATTCATTAGCAAGATATTCAAAAGAAGGTTCTTGCACGGGTGCCCAATCCCATACAACCATTGTGGTGTCGGGAGCAGGTTCTTCCTGTTCAAAAATATGCTCTTCTTGAGGATCCTTCTGATATGTTATCTGTGCATCTAGCATTTGATTCATCACCAGGCTCATCGAATTTATCCATTGTGGACAACTCTTTTCTGAGTGTTGTTCTTGATGGAAGGTACATAAAGGGTCCATTGCTACTTCATTTAAATTTAGAACAACAGAATTGTTTACAGGCGGAAGCGACTGTCCACTTTCATCCCTTTTCTTATAGAAAAGTTTGAATGGTTTCTTGGAAGTGTTGGCTTCCTTGTATTTCTCCAGATCTACAATTTTATTAGATGGCCCTCTATTACTGGAGAACCAAGAACCAATTCCAGTTCCACTAAACATAGAAGAAGCGTGAGATCCAGCATTGGCTGAAGCTAGTACATGGGAGAACTTTTTCAAGAATTTGGATCATGGAAGAACCAAGATGTCATGGAAGAAGCACCTCCATTGCCAGCTAACTTTGTTGGGCCCAGGTTGAGTTAAATTTTTGGGAAGCACCTTTTTGAGGCAAGCAAGGAAAGTTGAGCTGAGCGCAGCTCAGAAACACAATTTTGGCTAAGTATTGAGGATGCTGCAAAGTTGCGCGTAGCATCCAACTTTTGACGAGACTGCAGAGTTGTGCGCAGTGTCGAAGTGTTGGCCGTGATGCGAAGATCAGTATTGCGCAGAAGCAGTGCTGTGGAGTTAGGAGGCCACGTGGAGCCAACAAAGCGGTGTGCTGGACAAGTATCAAGTGTAGTTACTGGCTCGACCAGTAGTAGCCATTTTTGGAAAGATACTTCAGGATTGCCGAGCGGCGGACGTAGGAAAAACAGGAAGGTGGCCACACATGGGTTGTTAAGGAAAGCGACGTTTGGCACACGTAGAAGGTAAAACCATTAGAGAGAAACAGTTCGGCAGAGCAGCCTACAGGCACGCATGCGGCAGGAAGGCCGATAGCGACAAAATGAGGACGTGGAGATCCGCCATGATCAAGCAGACGCTACTAGGAGCCAGCAAGTCGATTTGGAAAACCGGCACAGTTTTGGAAACCCTTAGGGTTTTGGGTTTCTAGGTCTTCGACATTGTACAGACATGACCTTCGGGCATGATCTATTTAAGAAGACATTTTTGTATGGGATGGGGTTGGTTGTTGATGGGGGTTCTCAATGTTGTTATCCTTTTGGATTGTTATTCTTTTTTAGTTGCTGAGAACTTAAGGAGACAATCTTTTTTGTATTGTAAAATCTCTCTGAGCTAAGAAGATTGTAAAGGCTCTGCAACTGTGTGCGTAGAGACCTAGCCGAGAGAAAGAAGAGTCTGAAACTGAGTGCGCAGACTAAGAATGGTTGCCCCATCCCTTATGAAAGAAATATATTACCAACCATTCTTGTGGACGTAGCTTTCCATCCAAGGAAGTGAACCACGTTAAATCTCGTGTTATGTGATGATGTTATGAATGAATGACTGTCTGTTTTTTTCTGTAGAATGAATGCTTTAATGTTTCCTTGCATGCTGTAATATGAGACTTTTATATGCATTTAGCAATAGGAGAAGTTTGGGAATGATATGCTAGGTTTCGCGAAAGCAGATGAATGGTGAACATTTCAAGTCTATGTTAAGGTCATGAATCAGTCACTTAAGTATAATTACTTCTTAAAACACAGTGAAGGAATGCAGCATAGTTAATCATGCTTATTATTTCAGCTCATGTTGTAACAATCCAAGTTCTTGACGAATGCTAGAAAGATAGTTTGTAAGTGCCTGAATGAATAGATGAGTGATATTCATGTCAGTGCCTTAAACATTTCCAGGATTTTCCAAGTAGAGGATAATTGTGGGTAGTTCGCAGTTCCAGTCAAAGATTCACAGCAGTAAGAAACCCTTGGTGCGGCCCGCAGTGTTGCCTCCACCGCGCAGTACTGCTCGCAGCATAGATCCTGCTGCGTACCGCGCCACTTTGCCCGTAGCATTGTCCTTCTGTCCTGTGTTGTGTAGCCTGTTCAGATAGACAACTCATCATTTACTATGGAAACTTGATTCCACGGTACCCCATAAAGAAACACCTCGGGTGAGACCTCAACCTGCTCATAGGTTATTGCCGAAAGGGCCAGTGTGAAGGGGTTTTGTTGGTCAAAGGGAGAACCACAAAGAACCTAGGTCTATTTGAAAACCTCTGGGTCAGTTTAAGCCAACAAAATTTGATGAATCTGAGCCTGCGCTACAGGATTTAGCACAATTTCTATTTGTGGACTTTGCTGAAGATAACATGGAAGAAGCAGTTGAAGCCACTGAAAATCCGCTGGTGTTCCTGGACACTGTCTCCTGGAACACCAATGCATTTTCAGTGGCTTCAACTGATTCTTCCATGCTATCTTTAGCAAAGTCCGCAAATAGAAATTGTGCTAAATCCTGTAGCGCAAGCTCATAGTCATGAAAGTTAGCTGGAAATGGAGATGCTTCTTTCATGATGTCTTGGTTCTCAGGTAACACAGGGCCATGATCCAAATTCTTGAAAAAGTTCTCCCATGTATCAACTTCAGCTAATGCTGGATCTGGCACTTCTTCTATGTTAAGTGGAACTGGAATTGGTTCTTGGTTCTCTAGTAATAGAGGGCCATCTAATTCCCATGCAGCATGCAGGATCTCTTGCAGTAGTGGTTCAAATTCCATAGACTGCATTATTTCCTCCAACAAGTTTTCTTCTTCTACCCTGTTGAGAAACAAAATCTCCACAACATTACATTCAACGAGATCAACAACTTGTTGAGCAGGGTCGGGTCATGTTTAAAATGGTAATGTCAAAAGAAAATTTTGGTTTCTTCATGCACTATTACACTTTTTTGGGGGGAGTCAAAAGATGTATATTCTAGAACATATGCACTTATTTGTGTAGCCATGATAAAAATATAAAGTGTGGTTAAGATAATCTAAAATGTGGAGAGAACCAAGCTAGAAAAATATAAGGTGAAGTATAGTATTGATTAGGAAAGGAATCCTTGGTGATGGTATGAAGAGAATCCCTAAACGATAGTATTTTTAAGTGTAAAATTTTGTCAAATAATTATAATTTTATATTTACAAAATTCAATTAGTTTAAAAGTTCATTTAATTTTTACATAATATATCAATAAATTGAGAAAATTTGTCCAAAAAATTATAACTATTTAATATATTATATGTTGTATTAATTGATCATTATTGTGGGTGCCTCACTTCCTCCATATATGAACTTGTAATTTGTTAACAAGAAATACACATTTTGAATTATTAACTCCATCTAAATTACAATTTACTTTAAAATTATATAACGTTATATATTAATAAAACTTTTTTATTAAATTTAATAAATGAATAACAAGATTTTTGTTAAATTTCAAAAATAATACAATTAAAATAAAATTCAATCAAAATTTCAAAAATTAAAAATAATGAAAAAATAAATTTAACTAAACATTACAACATTTTCTATTATTTTCCCATTAACATTGAAGTTACCTTGACCTAAGTAAATGTAAATCATAGTTAAATAATATTAGGATATTTAGACACTTAGGAGTTAGTTAATATCAACTTGTGTAATATATCCGTTAGGGAAAGTGTGTTTCTTTAGTATGCATTTGTAAATACTTAATTCGACGGTCATGATATGTTCCCGACATAGAATGATCCGACGGCTCAACTTCTTTTAGATCATACCTAACCTTGATCCATGGCTTAACACCCGATTGGTCCATGATCTCTATTTAAAGATCATGGAGGATCATTGTTTAGTTGATCGATTATGAGAAGCTCATTTGTAACTTTCTTTCTTTGCATGTAATGTCCCCAGTTTGGCCCCATGGCATTAACATTATAAATGATGTAATCTTGTTATGAAATCATGGTGAGGAGCTCAAGGCCAAGGCCCCGCCATCGATTTCGTGATGCATATGGTTTGCATGCTAGCAATGCACAATGGAAATTCAAATATCATGTAATATGCATTTTAATAAAAATACCCACAACTAGCTATGCAATGCAACAAAGAGATGGGGGCATGATTTCATAAGGAATTGGGGGGGGGGGGAAACATTCAAACCCTTGAGCCACTAGAGTCAAGCCAAGTGTCAATGAGAGAACCCATCAAACCCTCAACTACCCATGTTGACTTTTGTACCCAACCATTGATTTCTCCCAAGAGTGGGTTGAGGGAGTTAATGCCTTGGGAATGGAGAGGTATGGCTGTCCAAATTCGGGTATGGGCAAGCCACCCTTCATGGAAAAACGTTTTTTATCTCCTTGGGCAAGAAAGAGCCAAGAATTTTCTTCCCCAAGCCATTAGGCATCCATCATTCTTTCTCCCTCACGAGTTTAGAACCACTTGTGCGTTTTCCAGGCAGGTCTGCTGCATTTTTCCTCATTCTCCCTGCAGAGAAGGGCGTTTTCGTGTTGTATACCAGTGGGGGAAGGAGGGAAATCGAATGGGGGTTCAATAGAGGCCATTTTGGGCTGTTGAAGGCTGAGATATTGGGGAAGAAATCGTTTTCCTCCCTGTGGTTGTTTGCCCCATCCTATAATCTGTTTTTGGTTGGGAACGTTTTTGGGAAAACCCATGGCCATCTCATTTGTAAATCCTACTGTTTATCCCTGTCCCTGTTTGTGCATGCTGTGTGAGAGAAGAGTATGATGGGTATGGGTGATGGGTAATCCCTTGTTCTGGCTTGATCTTGGGAATAAGCATCCATTGTGCAAGTGTAGCCTGATAAACCCAGTTAGACTGGCTTGGCTAAAATAAAATGGTTAATAGACTGTGTGTGAGCGTGAATATCTCCTTTGTCCTTGTGAGAATCATGCCCAGCTTGGGGGTGGCCTTCGGACGGACTCGGTATAAGCTGTCGAAGAGCCTATGGTTGGGTGGAACGTTGCAGCGACATAGCTAGTTGCTCGGGACAATTGTAATGAAGATAAGTGTTTCTGTCTATGTATTTACTTCTGAAATGTTTTATTAATGACTGAAATTGATATGTTGAATGCATATGAAGAGTGTGTGGATGTTGTTTCTGCTGTGCATAATTGATTGTTTTACATCTGCACACCCATTTATTATTTATATGAATCTAACAATGGGCTGAGATCATGTGAAAGCTCTGAGTATTGGCATCATGTTTCCTGCCTTGCATTGGGTCAGCAGGTGGGTACATGACATTGCATAATAAATTGTCCCGTAGAAGCTATTTGGCTAGGGTCGTGGAGTGTTTCCCTCAAGAGGGTTTAAACCACGTCAAAACATCGGTGTGTTGATCTGTGATCTATTTGTGTGAAGTGGTTCTTCTTGGTGTTTAGTCCTTTGGTAGTACCCTGTGTACCCAAACATGGTATCAGAGCTTTTATGAAGAGCCGCTTCCGGTTATGATCTAGATCTTGAACTGTTGTTGCCGAAACTCAAAAGGGTTACTGGTTTTGGTATTTATGTGCATTTCTGGGCAGTGGGAGGTGTTCCATTGCATCCAGGGCGTCGTTTCTGATTGGGAAATAGTTTCATTTGATCGAAAACAGTTCTCGGTTGCTTCAAAAAAGCATATTTCATCAGATCTGAAGGTATAATGTTACAGTGACGCATGTTTTTTATTTTCTGTTTTAAAAGAAAAAAATCTCATATTTTATCATTTTTTACAGTTAGATTTTTTGGGGTTTCGGATTGTTTCTTTCCCTGTCTGCGTATGCTCTTTTCCGTGCACCTTGAGCATTCTCGAAAAATCAGAAACATAAAGGGAAAGGGTTTTTATCGGCTGCATATGCTCTTTGCCGTGCACCTTACGTGATCTCGGCAAATCAGAAATAGAGAGAAAACGTAGACTTTCTCGGCAAGCTAACGAGATCTAACTCCACAAGTGTGCAAAAGTTTTTTTTTTTCGGTTTGTGGTGTGATTTTGCAGGAAAAAAGGCAAGCATGGAAACCGAGCAAGAAGAATTAAAAAAAAAAAAAAAACCCCTTCTTCATTCGCATATTTTATATACCTTTTAATCTAGCTCACTTGGTTCAAAGTTGCTTTATTCCTTAATAGGTCTTGATTTCAAGTCTTAGGAAGTTACTTTTAAGAGGCAAAGTGCATGCAATTTCTTTTTTCAAATTACTTTATTGTATAAGTGCATCTCACTTAAATAATAATAAAAAAAAAAGTGAGTCACTTAAGTTCTTTTTTATTGTTGCACTATTTAAAAGTAATATCATTGTAAAAGTGAAATCACTTATTTTACAAAAGTGATTCACTTAAATCAACTTTCTTGTAAAGTGATTGTAAAAGGTTCATCTTGGGAAGAGGGGGGTCCTTTTTTTAAGCTGATCATTCTCTATGTGCCACGTCACTATTGGGGACATCTTCAACATTTTCTTTGTTCAAGCATAACTTCATCATCCAAAGTCAGTTTTCAGTGTCGTTTTTTTTTAAAACCACCTATTTTTTTGAGCTCTTCACATCCATACTATTGGTTTCTACTTTTATAGCCATTAATTTACAAATATGACCACCCCTTGTGATATTCTACTTAACAGTTCCAACTATTTCTCATGAAAATCTCGTATGGAGGATTTTCTATGAAGTAGGGAACTTTGCAGAATTACCTCAGGGAAATAAACATAATCCACTAATGATGATAAGAAAATAAAATGGGAAAATAGATGTGACGAAGGTCATGGATTGATTGGGATGTCAATCTCTACTGATTTGTGATTCCACATATCTGGAATTGATGAACCTGATGCTGCTTGGGACAAGTTGCAATTTGTGTTTGATAAACACAATGAAATTCGAGGTCACCAACTCGAAAATGAGTTGATTTATTTAAATCCAAGTGATTTTTCATGCATTCAAGATTATTTATCTAAGTACAAAACTCTTAAACTCTTATGTGCAGAATGTAAGATTAAGAGGGAAGACAAACAATGCATTTATCATATTCCTTCCAAACTTGGACCTGCATATTCTGTTTTTGTATCTACATTTTACTCCATGAAAGAATCCTTGAATGCAGCTAGCTATCAAGAGCCTAGTCTTGAATCCTTTTGTGATTCCTTAATTAGAGAGCAAGATAAACTCATCAATCTTGGAATAATCAACAATGCAAATACATCTGGAAAAGCCTTATTGTCCCAACAGAAAGAAAAGTCCAAGCCTCCCAAGAAACAAAATTTTCTCACTAATAAGTCAAACAAGGGTCCCAAACCCTCTCAGTCAGCTTCTTTTTTGAAAAATGACAACGGATTCAAGCCAAAAGGAAAGAAGACTGAGCGTCATTGCAACTATTGCGGGAAAGATAATCATGATGAATCTAAGTGTTTCAAGAAGATGGCAGCCTTGGAAGCAACAATGAAGAAGCACCACATCAGCCTAGATTTTCCTTCAGAATCTACCTCTCATGGACATGCACTTTGTGCTTCTAGTTATTCTTATAATAAATCTTCTTCTTCTACTTCAAATGAATGGCTCATTGATTCTGGAGCATCTTATCATATGGCTAAAGATCAAGCCATCTTTTCTACTCTACATGAATGTAACACCAAACAAATATTTGTTGGTAATGATAGATCTCTAAGTGTTGTAGGAGATGGAACAGTTCCAGTAGATAATGGTCATTTTAGTGATGTACTATGTGTTCCAAGAACTTCCTGCAATTTGTAATCAGTCTATCAAATCACTCATTCTGGTGAAGGTAAAATTGTGACCTTTACACCTCACCAAGTTGTAATCAAGGATTTTAAAGATCCTCAACATGTCCTAGCTACCGGAATTGTTGATGATGTTACCAGGTTGTACAAATTCAACAAATTTGGGTCATCACCTTTTCCTTCAGTTTTTGTTGCTCATAGTGATAACTTAAGCAAACTTTGGCATGAGTGATTTGGTCACTTAAATTATCACTCATTGAAACAACTATGTAAAGACAATATGGTGACAGGTCTTCCGATGGTATCTTGCAGGGATGGTGTTTGTTCCGGTTGTGTACTCGAAAAACATCATCGGGACAGTTTTGACAAACGTGCCTCTTGGCACGCCTTGGTTCCTTTGGAGCTTGTGCATAGTGACTTGTGTGGTCCTCTTCCATCTGCTTCATTTTCTAGTTTCAAATATTTCTTAACTTTCATTGATGATTACACCAGATGCACTTGGGTTTATTTCCCAAAACTTAAGAGCGAAGTATTTAACATGTTCTTGGCCTACAAGGCCCTTGTTGAAAAACAATCTGGTCATCAAATTATTAAGTTAAGATCTGGCAATGGAGGAAAATATGTTAACAAAAATTTCATTACTTTCTGCACTGAACAAGGCATCCAACAATAGCACACTGTTCCATATACACCACAACAAAATGGTGTAGTTGAGCGGAAGAACTGCACTTTAAAAGAAATGGCTAATTGTATGATCCAATCTAAGGGACTAAGTCTTCAATTTTGGGCTAAAGCCATTAATTGTGCAAATTACACAGTAAATCACACCCCCACTAAAGCATTACAAGGTATCACACTGGAAGAAGCATGGAGTAAAACTAAACCTTATGTAAGTCACTTTCGTGTGTTTAGTAGTGAAGCATGGGCTCACATTCCAGATGAAAAACGGAAAGCATTGCAGCCTAAAAGTGAAAAGTGCATATTTGTTGGATATTCTGAAGATGTAAAAGGTTATAGACTTCTTCAACCACATTCTCATGATATAATCCTTAGAAGAGATGTTAAATTTGATGAAAATCTCTTGGCCTGCAAGCCTGATTCGGCATTTGTGCCTTCTTCTTCTTCTTCCAATTTCCTTGACAGGTTTCCAACTCCAGTTTTTGATGATGACAGTGAGGATGAAAATCCACCTCCGCCTGCTCATGTTCCTCCAGTTGCACCAGCACAAGTGCTTCCTTGATGGGTCCATTCAACATGTGAAGTAGCTGGTGATCTTGTTGGTGATCCTAGAGATCAACGTCGAACACGTTCTCAGTTTTAGCGAGCCTCTTCTCTTGTGGCTCAGGTTTCCAAGAATCATGATCCAGAAACTTTTGCAGAAGCTTCAGGAAATCCAGATTGGGATGCAGCTATGGATGAAGAATATCATTCCTTAATGGCGAACGATACTTGGGATCTTGTACCTCTTCCAAAAGGAAGAAAACTTGTCAAATGTAAATGGGTCTACAAAACTAAGTATGCATCAGATGGAAGTGTTGAAAGACTTAAGGAAAGGTTAGTTGCCAAAGGTTTTTCCCAAGTTGAAGGGATTGACTAGAATGAAACCTTTGCTCCTGTCGCAAAAATGAACTCCATCTGCCTTGTTCTTTCCCTTGCATCCCTACACAACTGGGAAGTCCATCAAATGGATTTCAAGTCGGCCTTCTTACATGGTGATTTATAGGAGAAAATTTACATGGAACAACCTCCTGGATATGTTCAGAATAACTCTAGCATTGTCTGCCACCTTAAGAAATCCTTATATGGCCTTAAGCAAGCTCCTAGAGCTTGGTACGGAAAAATGTATAACTTTCTCCTTGACACTGGTTTTTCTAGATGCCATTCTGACCCCATTGTCTATACCAAGAAAGTAAGACACCATTTCATCATACTTGTTCTATATGTTGATGACCTTATTCTTACTGGTAGTGACCCTAAGCTTATAACCCATGTGAAATCCAGTCTTAAACAAAATTTTGAAATGTCAGACTTAGGACATTTGCATTATTTTCTTGGTCTCCAAGTCCTGTAAACCAAAGAAGGAATCTTTTTTTCTCAGTCTAAGTATGCTTGTGACCTTCTTCGTCGCTTTCACATGGAATATTGTACACTAGCCCCTTCTCCCTTCCAGTCTGGAGTCAAATGTTTTGCCACTTGTACTTCACTTGAAGTCGATGCCACCTTGTATCGTCAGCTTGTTGGTAGTCTCTTATACTTGACTGATTCCCATCCTGACCTTTCCTTTGCCATTGGTCATGTTTCCCGTTATATGCAGACACCTCATGAAAGTCACTGGAAAGAAGCTAAAAGAATACTTCGATATATTCGAGGTACACTTCAGTTTGGGATTCATTACAGTACAGGGGGAAAACCTTTGTTGGTTGGTTTCACTGATTCAGATTGGGCTGACAATCCTGATGATCGAAAGTCTACTGCAGGTTATGTTTTCAGTCTGGGATCTGGACCTGTCACTTGGGCTTGTAAGAAACAATAAGCTCTTGCTTTTTCTTCAGCAGAAGCAGAATATCGAGCCGCAGTTAATGCCAGTCAGGAAGCTTTATGGCTTCGACAGATCCTTTAAGAGTTTGGATTCAAGCAGCAGCAGCCTACTCCACTTTGGTGCGATAATCAAAGTGCCATCAAGCTTGCCAAAGATCCAGTTCTACATCAACGCAGCAAACACATTGAGCTACATATGCACTTCATTATAAATCTTGTTCATTATCGTGTTCTTGAAGTGCTCTTTTTCCCTACAGATGATCAAGTTGCAGACATCTTCACCAAGTCTCTTACAGCAGTGAAGTTTTCTAAACTTCGATCTATGTTAGGAGTTTAGGAACTTGTCATTAAGGGGGGATAGGCTCTAATGCCTCTTTCCTTCCCCTAATAGTGTCACTTTTGTAAATCCTTCAATCCTATCCCAAGTTGTTCTTAAGGGGGGATGTTGGGATAATTAGACACTTAGGAGTTAGTTAAGATCAACTTGTGTAATATATCCGTTAGGGAAAGTGTGTTTCTTTAGTATGCATTAGTATGCATTTGTAAATACTTAATCCGACGATCACGATATGTTCCCGACATAGAGTGATCCGACGGCTCAACGTCTCTTAGATCATGCCTAACCTTGATCCGTGGCTTAACACTCGATTGGTCCATGATCTCTATTTAAAGAGCATGGAGGGTCATTGTTTAGTTGATCGATTATGAGAAGCTCATTTGTAACTTTCTTTATTTGCATAATAAATTTTCACATAGAAGCTATTTGGCCAGGGCCGTGGAGTGTTTCCCTAAAGAGGGTTTAAACCACGTCAAAACATCGGTGTGTTTATCTGTGATCTGTTTGTGTGAAGTGGTTGCTCTTGGTGTTCGGTCCTTTGGTAGTACCCTATGTACCCAAACAAATAATGTCATGTCAAGTAAATACAAAGCATGATTAAATGACGGCATACTAATTAAATTAATAAATTTAATATAATCGTATAATAGTATACTAAGATAGAGGGGGAAACATATAATATGGTAAATGAGACTTGGATATTCATGTATCAAACTTTATTACCATATTCATGTGTATAGTTGGTAGAGTAATGTCATTGTATGAGGAGGAAACATGGTCATATTGATTGGTATTATTAATTCAGTGTAAATTAAGAGAACACTTTTTTCCATGATTGATGCAGAGAAAAAGACTCATTTGTTGGATAGAAGAATAAGCTATTATAAAGATGTAAAATGTGCACATTATAGTTAAAGTGTGGAAAATACTAAGTTAGAAAAATATAAGGTGTAGTATTTATTAAGTAAGGATGTTGGTTAAAGGATACATTTTTTAATTGGTTTATTTTAGAAAATACAAAATACATAAACCAACTTAAAAGGTTATCTATTGTTTTTACATAAGATGTATTTAAATTAATAAAAATTGTCAAAAAATTATAAGTTTTAATGATATATTTTATGGTTTTTATTGAATATTTGCCTATATATCTATATTATATTTTTTCAATCTAAATAGTTTCCTAGAATATTCTATAATATTTGAATCACTAAGAAATACTCCACCAAAATCTATGCAAAACCATAGCCTCAGCCATGATGGAGACAAGTAACCCCAAAATCATAGTGGAAGTGCCAACAAATGGTTATGCAATGCCTTATGTATGGTGTCACCAATATGCCAAGTGATAGTAGAAGCATAATCGAATGTTAGAAGGTTTTAAAAACCATAGTTATATATAAATTTATGTCGAAATATATTATGTTCATAAGTCGAACAAAATATTTAGTAGGTTTTTAATAATGGAGATTGTTGTGTTGTATTGAATATATTGGTATTGGCCATTGTGTTTAAGTTGTCATAATTCTTCTTTAATGTCAAGATAGGACATATGGTTAACTTGTGTTATCAAACAAAAGGGCTATAATATTTGCATAAGGAATTTACTACAAGACATAACTTGATACTTTCATAGTTACAAGTTTATGAGTTTGTTAGAGCTCTGAAATGGCCAGATTTCAATAGGTTTTACCATAGAATTGTTATTTGTGATAAGGTATACCAAGGTAAAGGGTTTAGTTATTCATATTATATATAGCATCATCGAAAATTTTGATTTGGTTTACTATGGGGTGGAAATTGCATCCCTAAGTATAGATTTTATGTCAAGATAATAGGTTTTAGACCTGTGGGAACTTACACAACAATTAATGGATAATCAAATTGCGATTAGTTAACAAAATCATGATAACTTGACTTGAAAAGTGGTGGGAATGCAAGTGGTAATTCTGTGAAGGATGAGCTTGGACCTTTATGGTCCTCAGAAGGAGATCTATACAAGATTTTAGAAAGAAAGAATGTACTCAATCATGAAAATGGTTTAACTCCATCAGTTTTGCATCACACAACTAATCCTAGTTGTGGTGTGGGGTTTTAGACTCATGATCAAATTTCAAAAGGTAAGAAAGGTGAATATGATGGTATATTAACTATTTTGAACAATAATGGAAAATATGAGAACAAGTTATCATTTTCTTTGGCGACTCAATGGGTGAAGGGTCTAGTAGAGAAGAGGGTTGTTGTAAGTAATGTAGAAGCATGTACTTAGTCATATTTGAAGAAGTGTTGAATGAAATGTGTTTGGTTAAATATAGAAAAGTTAAAAATGGTGATAGATTTAGATGTCAATATGGAGGACATCAAAGGTCATATGAAAAAAATCTCCAATAGGTCAATTTATGGGGAAACAATGAGTTGGTCATCCTTGAGAAATTGGATAAAAGAGCATTGGAGACCCATCCTTAGATATATACATGTATTCAATGTACTAATTCATGTATGAATATGATTTAGGGTAAATAATTATCAGGATTATCCTAGATAAGGATTAGAAATAGTAATCCTAAGTACTATGTGTGAAGAATCATAAACTTGTTTTGATCCTAGAAAGGAGCCATCTTTTTTGCAGTAAGTTTATGTGACTCACTTGGGGATTCCCTTTGATCTCTGAACATCAAAAATTTGTAGAAAGGGTTATAAATACCCTTGGTTTAAATTCATTTCCCTAGAATATAACTTCAACTCAAATTTTGATATGTGAGTGGTAACATTACTACTAGAAATTGATCTGCATGGGAAATTGTTAATGGGGATTGAGATTGTATTAGGAAAAAAAATTCTTAAATTAGGAATAGAATTTTAGAGAATTTTGTTTCATTATAAGGGTTCTCATACCATTGGCCATATATGGGAAGATTGTAATTATCCAAAATGAGTTTCAAGTAACAATAAAAAATTTTGGGTGAAGAAATATCAATCAATCAGAGATGAGCATGTTAATTTAAAATAGACTAGGAAGGTAATCCAAACTTTGAAGGTGTGTGAGGTAGAGGTAGGTTCGAAAGATGACTTTTGATCAGAGAAATTTTCTAGATCCAAAGAGCTTGAAGAATATTGGGGTTATTTTGTTTTTGATAGAGTTAAGTCCCCTTCCATGGAATACTCTTATATTCATACATATAAAAAAGAATCCCATTCTATAGTGGGATGCTTAGGGTTATTTGTAGGAGGGTACATGGGACTAATGATACAAAATTCTTCAAAAATTCCTTGATTAATTTGGTTTTCTCTTCTGGTATAGGGAATGTTGATAATTCCCAACATTAATTATTTATGTGTAAAGGTTCTTAGAACCCTCAAGTTTTATTGAATAGAGTCAAGTTTCCTTCTTCATTCGTAAAACAATACCATCCCCACAAAAAAGGGATCATAAAATTATTAGTTAAGAATCATATAACAGTTAAAAAGTTTGTAATAATGTGGTCAAGTCTAAATACCCTATCGGGTATAAGAAATAATATATCAAAAACTGTGGAGTTGTGGATCGATCTAGAAATTGACCAAAGCATCCTTTTTCATCTAGGAAAAATATCAAACATATACAAACACATGTAATGTAACATCCCCAAAACTTCACTAAAAAATTAAAATTTTTCGAGTAGCATTAACTACTTAAGATTGTTGTGCAGAAGTATTAAAATGTAAACTTAAACATACTTAGGTGTTTTTAAATAAACAAGCTTAACGACAATCAACTCCTATAACTATCGTTGCTTCTACTATCTTTAACTAGTGTATTAAAATGTCGTTATGTCTTTTATCGTCAATTCACTGTCCGGATGTTATGAAACTTTCAAACTATATTGAGTATTTAATATTCAGAAAACATGTCATCAATTCTTTGTTCTTATAATATGAAATCTGGTTCTAGAGGCTAAATTTTCGTTTTGATGATATGAAAGGGCCCTTGAATAGCCCCGAGGCTTACTTAGCTATCACTAGCTAATGCTCCTGAATTCCACTTGTAGAGGACAGGTAAGAGAGATATTTCAAGAAAATCCTTTTGGTGTTTTTCAGTTTATCATACAACATTGCAGTTGACCTTTTAAGTTATCAATATGAATGTGTAGAAGGTTGTTTGCTCCGAAATTCTACTCAGGTATTTTATTGAAAATTAATCGATTTCCTTCGTTACATCGTAAATATAATAATTGTTATGGAGAAACGTTTGTGTGTTAGCAACCTATAATTCTTATGTCGTTACTATAGAAATTTGCATAAATTCTTCATTAAATCTTCTCTATCAAACTATAGAGAAGACAATGTAATAATCTCCATTTCAAGATTTTGGATACAATACCTATGTTGAGTAATATTTTATATGGTTTATAAAAAACTATATATTATAGTTTTGATACCAAATTATACACTATTGCATAGATTTTATATAGAAAATATATGCATTAAATCTATTTTGAAAAAACTATATGCTTGGAAATTATTTCCCTATATCATACCTATAACCTTGGGTTTTTTTATTGCAAGTGGCAAAGCTATGTTAAAATGTTACATTTTATAAACTTATTATATGCTTCCAAACCCCGCAAGTATATGAAGCATAACCTTGTAGTGGAAGATGTGTTGGCAACCACTAAGAACTGGTAGATAGAGCATTTAATGACTTCTTAACTACTATGTCATTGGATTGTTTGGTAGCTTCTATCGTGGTCGAGTTTCACATGAAGTATCCTGGAGTTTGGTGACAAACTATACAAACGTAGTGTGAAAATTTCCTAACTGTGCATGGATGGCATGGTAGGATCCTAGTTGGATCTCCATGCTGACAGTAAGCTATATGTTGGAGGTTGTGGTAATTACTGTCATTAAATGTGATTGTGATCGTAAAAGAGCTTTGTCTCGGTGGCTTGTTCTGCATCATTGATCTTGTGGTTGATCTCGGGTTTTGGGTTAAACCCTAACCCTGGCATTGATATGCTCCATTACGCAAAAATTAGTTCATTTTGTGAAATAGGTGGGGAGGCCGACAGGCTCTCGACCCTTCAGGGTTTTGTTTGAAGTTCTTTTAGGAGTTTCGATACCCTGACCTCACTATAAGCAGTGTTTCTCAGTAGCTTTTGTAACTATACAGGTTTCGTTTGAATGTGAAGCTCATTCATGAAGTCTTCTTATGAACCGAAGGCAATACTAAGGTTTACAAGTTCAGTGGTAAATCAACAGTTGTATCTACACAGATTTTGTACTCTCCTTGAATTCTAAGGTGGAACTTCTTATCTTCAAGGTCTGCGTTAATTAAACTGATGTAATCAACCGTGCTTCGACGATTCACAGGTGATGTAATATTGCTATTAAATGACTGTTTAAATAATTATTTCTATTGTTCTTAATACTTGGTTCTAAAATTTAACCCTTCATTGTGTTGTTTTGAATGATAGGTGGACCTTCTCGGCAATGGTTGCAGCTAGTCAAAAATGGGTGAAAGCTTCCAAATGGGCCCTAGTAAGCCTCAGAGACATCCCAAGGGTATCCATTACTGTGAAGAAACTATCACCAAGCAAGTTCGTTTGTTTTAGCAGAGAGTTGGTTGTTATAAAAAAGGTCTCGTCGGGATTCATACAAGGTTTTTAGACCTTGGTTGTATTAATACTGATCCATAAGGTGTTTTTGTTTCAAGTTTCACAACCTTTGAGCTATAGCTCACATCGGTTGAACATGATGTTTCATTTGGATTGTTGTATGTTGTTTGTTCTTGTGAAGAAAGAAAATAGAGGACAGTTTTGAAATACTCATTCGATAATGAAATAATCGTTTTTGTTGAGAAATGTTAAAGAATGGCTTTTGTTTTTGGAATCTAAATTTTGGGTTCAACTAAGTAGTAGGGAGGGTTGAACCCTCGACCCATAACTCATATTTTCTTGTAATGATTTTTCAAAGGTTATTGCCATGAATAAAATATTTAATAGTTGTAAAAACATTCGGCTCTCCAGAAATTGTTTGCGAAGTCTGATGGTTATTAAAAATATTTGGGCAAAGCCCGTCTCTGTATTATGAAGAATGGTAGGGTTTTGGTTTTAAGAACTCGGGCAAGGCCCGTCATCGAATGTTAAAGGAACCTATACCGATGTTTTTGAGTCTCTATACTCGTACTTCTTTTATAAAAATTCCGTTTAATGTTGAGCAAATTTTTATTATGTTACTAAAGAAGTTTAGCCACAGGATTTGAATCCAAAGCCATTTGCCTGAAACTTTAGGTACTAAGGTTTTATTAATAATCGATGGGAAAATGATGAATGTTAATCAGCTTTTGTAGATGATGATACTATGGTTAAATACAATGTTGAAACCCTAGCCTTTTTAGAGTTGAAACTTACTCTCTATAATTATTTACGATTTAGATATTGTTTTAATACCTAATGTATTGTTTTGTAGTGAGCCAAATGTTATATGTTTAGATATATCAATTCTAGTTTTGTATGGCGAGACCAAACCTTGTTTCGATAATGATAGACATTTATACAGTAGTTTGTTAATAATTATCAGTGAGTTCAAGAAATTTTGAAAGTGTCTCTTTGTAATTGAATTGGTTTTACATATTATTTCTGCTATAGTTTGATAAAGAAATCACTTAGAATACTATGCTGTTATAAATAAAAGATAGGATTTATTGTTAAGCATAAATAATGAAGTATTTGTAATCTTTGTATTTTATGTTTACAAATATGGGATGTTTATTTAAATAAGACAATAATACAATACTGAAATAACATGGCTCTGTTTCTAAAATAAATCATTTAAATTTATTCATTGCATAAGATCATTCTGATTTATTCTAAATACCCTTTCCTGTAATAGAGTACGACACTGTATCTAGTGTGTGGAAAAATGAAGGAAAGTAATTTTATTCAATCATTATATCATCTAACTACATCAATCATAGGCATTTTATCCTAACAGTTATAAATTACAGAAGTAAAAATATTCATTAATAGTACAAAATATCTAAGATTTAATTGCAAAACTGATAACATAAGAATTCAGATTTATTTTACTAACTTTGACAAATGTAAATAACATAACACAATATGAACCTGGAAACCATAGAAAAAGAAACAAACAGCCAAAGGAGCCCATTCCACCTAACCAATCTCCTGAAGACAGCCAAGCTACTTGCCTTAGGATCCTCGAGCCTATTCACTGAACCACTAGGACGAAGATGTTGTGTGGATTAATGGAATAAATTTCCTTGCAACTCAGCAGTAGCACTTCCTTCCCTTAGCAATATTGAACTCAGCAATGTGGTTGCACTAGTTTAGAATGCATTCTTAGCTCACTCCATCACTTCTAACTTTCTCCTCATCGAGTCTCTTGTGCTCAGAAATTATCACAAGGTAAGAATGAACAACATCCTACTGAATTCGATGGGTGGATAAATAGCATGCCTAGGTCTTTGGTCAGTTTATTTCAGTAAATGAGTCACCTGCTCAGTTCCAATTTCTTGGGGAACGTGACCATAAAATTAGGGAAGTTGCCCTCTGCAACAGTCAGAGTGAGTTGAGGATGCTTCCAAGTGTCAGATTGCTCTCCACCCCAGTCCATTTCCTCATAGTGGGTCAGTGAGCACTCATTCAACAGTCTCCTTTGGATGTTTGTCTCCAATTTTATTTATTTATAATAAAATATGAAAATTAATTAATTACAGTCATCCATGACCCCACTTGGTCAATAGTCATAAAAATTTACAATAAAAATAAAATATAATGTTTTCTCAATAACATAAAATGTCTAGAACTTGGGTATGTGACATGTAACAAGCAAGAAAATAAGCTACTGATGGAAAGTAGTTAACAATGGGTGGGGTCCTTAGAGAGGTAAATTCCCAAAATCCTATATCTAAATTGTAAATGGGTAGTAGGTGCTTGGAAACAATCCCTAAAATTAATGTGTTGGATGTAAAATCCAAATTTTTTGATCCTTCAAGAAACCATATGTGCAAGGTTGATAGTTGTGACATACCCATAATTACAACTTAGTATATAAGGAAAAAGGGGTATAATTTTTTTCCCTTGATTAACCAATAAACAATTACATTACTCTTCTCACTAAACATACTTAGTAATTACAAACAACTGCATTTATATTAGGTCTCAAAATGTGATTATGAGTGTTCCAAAAATGATCTTAACTCTTATTCTAACCTAACACATGTCCCAAGACTAAAAATTTTATGCCTTCCTACTACAAGCGTATGATATTTCTAATCCAAAAATAGTACTTGTGCATGAAATTCAATTATTGATATAACATTCATGCTGTTCAATTTTCACTAAGGATCTACAATAATTCAATATGGTAAATACTTCCCAATATACTCCTTTTACTTCACCATACATAGTTAATATGATGAGGATTAACATCATATAATCCATTAAACTTCCAAACTACTATGATCAGAAGAAGAATCACCAAGGATCAATACCAAACCGCATTTACTGAGTTGGAGAAACCCAAGAAAGGATATTGATGGTTAAAAGAGAATTACAGACTCAACAATATGGATTTCGCAAAAATGCTTCCACAATCTAAAGGGTTTCATAATCTCCAAGCCTCCGCAATTTAAGGATTCCGCAACCTATACTTCCGCATTGCGGGTTGCGGGAGCCTACAAAACATAAAAGAATGTTTTAGCATTTCCGTGTGAAGAACCTACAATAATTAATTAATGCAAATACACAAGATATCAGAAATAATAGAACTCAGAATCACTTTTATATTGATCACAGGCCACTTCGAGGGGGCAACCTCCTTTGAGCAAGCTCAATACAATTAACTTCACGGTGCCTTCAATGACCTCAAAACACACTTATATACTAATTCTATGCCCAATACTATGAGTCAAAACCATGGGACATATAATACTACGGGACGACTTACAAAGCATATGCGTCCAATACTATGGGTCAATACCATGGGCTAATATAAACTATGGATCAACAAATACTACGGGACGACTTACAAAGCATATGTGTCCAACAACAATATACTAACAAAGTAAAGAGAAGGGTTGACACGGGTTCCTAACATTCTGCATTTCCAACTTCCGCAGTGGGGAATTGTGGACTGCGGATCCATCCTCTACAAAAGGAATACTTTAGCACTTTCTTAATATGAATTTCGCATTGCAGATTGTGATCCAAAATTTAACAAAATTAGCACTTTAGTACTTCTGCAATGCGGATTGCGGGTATCAGACCTTCTGATTCCGGAAAGGCATATCTAGGTCTTTTCGATTGCAGAAAAGACAGATCTGGAAAGTTGTTCTACTGTTTAATGGTTTAATTATTTTCTCTTGATCAGATTTCAGTTTTAAAGCCAAGAAAAAAAAATGATGTGTATGCAATCAACTAAATGCACTTGGATCACAATTCATAATGAAGGTTATAAGTAGAGGCTGCAAGGGTAAACCCTTCACAAAAAAACCCTAAAAAGTAAACAGGAATTCAAATCTATAACATACAGTGCACAACGAATAGATATAACTTCATATCATACTCCAATAGAGAGAAAATCAAATCTCTTCGATCCCATAAAAATATCTAAAAGAATGAGCATAGATTCAAGCTAAGAAAATGTATTCTGATGTAGGGAAATCACATCTCTACTATACTATGAGCATATCCACACTATATAACAAAGATTAAGATTAATAATGTATTCAAATGCAGAGGAATTACACCTCTACTATACTGTAAGAAGATCTAAAATAATGATCAGAATATATTTATAAAAGAATTATGAAACATGTACACGATGTACATTCAAATTTCATAAAACATAGACCCAACTGCAACTTTAGATAAATTTCCATAAATCCTATGAATGCCACATACCCAAATTCTGAACATTTTATGTTGTCATAAAAACATTATGTTTTATGTTATTGTAAAGTTTTATGTAATTGACCAAGTGGGGTCAAGGATGATTGTAATTAATTACTCTGAATATTTTATTATTTATAAATAAAAGAGGAGACAAACATCCAAAGGAGAGTGTTGAATGAGTGTTCACTAACCCACTAAGAGGAAAGGACTAGGGTGGAGAGCAAATTGACACTTGGAAGCATCCCAAACTCAGTTCTAGCTGTTGTAGGGGGGAACTTCCTTATTTTTATGGTCATGTTCCCCAAGAAAGTGGAACAATCGATGAACTATTTAAGATTATCGATTGTACCAGGGTTGAAAACCCTGTTCATAATCCACAACAGGATTACTGTAATAATTAATGCATCCTATTTTCATAAACGAGAATGTAATAAGAGACCAGGGTTCGATACCCTAAGGGTTCACCCAACCAGTTTATGTTATTCTTTTAAAACTTATAAACACAATCTTTACAGTTTTCATCTAAGTAGAAGTGCAGGGTTCGAGTCTCGACTCAACCTAGCCGCATATATTTTTATAAAGCTCAACTAAATTTTAAATTACATAAGGGGTTCGTAACCCGTAGATTGTTCCATAATTAATTCTTCAACACTGTAAACAAATTCAGGAGGGTTCTGACCCTGCCTTATGGCTAATGTTTGCAACGATTCTTAATAGTGAACAACACAACCATTGTCAACAGCGACGGGCTTTTTCCTAAACATTTGAAATTTACCAAACCTATTCATTTCAAAATGACAAAAGGCCGAGAGTAAACTCTCCGAAGTCGGTAATTCAAATTATACCATGAATTTGCAAGACCATTTAAGACATGACTTAATGTAAATAAAATATAATGACTTAAACACGATTTTTGAGTAGGAAGTTTAAATGCTATGTAATCATACAAGACGAAAATGAATTATGCATATATTATTCCTTTCAAACTATATAACAATATCGCTAGCATTATATTGAATAAACCTTTAAAACTGATGATCGAAGCTAGGGTAGATCTCACCCTTGAACAAGTCAAGTTCTCTATACTTTTAAAACATCGGAGGCTAATTGAAGTTTTAAAACAACTCCTTTTACATGCATCGTTAATACTTTGGAAATACGTCTCACTCTTACCTATGATATGCGATAGAAGTCGAGAGCATTAGCTAAATAGCTAAGTAAGCCTTGGGGTGCCCATAGGACCCCTTCATCATCAAGAAAACCAAACAGTTAGTACTCTTGTATAAAACAATACATAATAAAAGATAAAAGTTAAGTGACAATATTTATACATTTAAAGAAGTAACCACCTTTAATTAGACATAAAAAGGACCTTAAGACATCCCGCAGTAATAAGAAACATAAATACATGCATTTAATCATTCGAAAGTAGAAAGGACATTATGACAAACATACCATGTACTTGACGTAATAGGTTTTTAACTTTGACGACAATTCGAAGAAGGCGTCGTCATAATACAATAACTAGGCTATCATTTAATTAAGCAAATCTTCATTTATTATACTTCCACATAACGAATGTACGCCTTTAATGCTACATAGAAAATTTTAAATTTTTGTGATTTTTTTGGGATGTTACAATGAAATATCAGTTAACCATGGAAACTGACAATAGTTTGATGCGTAAATGAGGTAGGGATAGCCACACTCCTCCCAATCGTAGATCTAGAGCTTTCGCCTCACATACTCCAATCACCCCCGAGCTAAATCATGCATCCCAAGAGTGGAAACCAGTTAACCTCTGTCAAGTTCAGTTCAATTTTTTTCTAACACAAGGTGCTCACGCAACAAATCATTTTTCATAACACCATTGTGCTCACACAGGAAATCATTTTTCCTAACACCATTTTTCTGACACAACAAATCATTTTTCCTAACACCATATGCTCACACAAGAAATCATTTTTCCTAACACAAGGTGCTCACACAAAAAATATGTTTTCCTAACACAAGGTTCTCACACATCAAATCATTTCATCTCCTGGACATACTAAGTAGTGTCTTGCCTCATGCATATGTCCTCTTATTTTTTATTGCCTAGGTCTTTTGCAAACAGGTGATTCCTTCTGAATCTTGTGACTGCTACAATCCCTCCTCTTAAGGGAGTACATCGAGTGCCATTAATGAACTCTTGACCACTGTTTGAGGTTAAAGCTTTTTGTCCCCCACCCTTGATATGCACGATTTCCTCTTTCAGCGTGGATGTCCTCACCAATTCATCTCTTTTATTAATTTGAAAGGTCTTTGATACATCTGTCCATATGCGGACTCTTAGCAGTTTTCAAAACTGGCCAAAATTATTGTTTAAGAAAATAGTTATTGACTAATAACTTAATCAAATAATCACATCAGCAAAATCGAATTATTTCATTTGGGGAAATTACATATTCACCCCCTTATTTTAAACATTGTTTCCATTGTTATTACTCTTCTTCCATTGGTTCTGGAAACAGATCTGGATGCTTTTATTGCATGGCTTTCTCAAGTTCCCATGTTGCTTCCTTAGGGATAAAGTGCTGCCATTGCACCTTTACCTAGGCGATGACTCTGTTTCAAAGTGTTATTTATTTCCATTCCAGAATGTGCATAGGTTCCACTAGGAACTCACCTTCTGGTTCCACCTGCACCATAATCCATTCAATGATGTGAGTAGGATCATGGATATAATCCTTTAATAAAAAAATGTGAAAAGAATTATGAATTCTTAAATGTGTTGGTAGTGGAAGTCGGTAATCTACTAGTCCAATTCTTTCCAAAACTTGGAAAGGTGCACAAAATCATGGTACTATCTGTTAACACCCAAAAAGTGCTCACTAGCTCATTTCCTTATTCACATGACCCATTTGTCCACTTTTTCACCATTTGAGCCTCTAAAGCCACCAAAAGGTCACCAAAAGACCTTAATACATCCCTTTTTCCACTCAAAATGAATATTTTTCCTCAAAAAGGGTCCAAAATTCCCCAAAATATTAAAAAGGGAATAAAAATATTCAAAATATTCAAAAAAGGAAAAAGGAGGGAAAAGGTACCTAAACCATGTTGGTCAATACCATTGGTTTCCTCAAAACCATAAATGGTATTCCCCACCACCAAAAACTATAAAAAGGTGGTAGGGGCTCCTCACTTTCCATCCATCCATCTTCCTATCCTCATGCTGTCAAAATCTCCCTTGAGCTTTTGACCATTGTAGCCATCTTGGAGAAGAAACCTTTGGAGTTTGGAGTTGCTCACCCTTGGAGCTACTCAACAATCTTCACCACTTGGAGGTATTACTATTGCAAGCACTTGCTTGCCCTTGTTCTTAATGCAAAAAATCTTTTTTACATATTGTCAATCGTTTTTGCTTTTCATAATATTTCCGTTATTTGCTTATTTACCTCACATAGATCCATGATTAATATAGTTTAGATTAGTTTGTTGTTTATTTCTATTGAAACTGCTGCTATTAGTTAGCGGGTGCCCATTGCACTAAGCTTGGTTGCAAAACCAAGCCAACAGTTTTTGGTGACTCCGCTGGCTTAGAATTCTTAGATCTCAATTTTTAGCTTTAGATCTTAGTTTTTGTTAATTTTAGTCAGTTTAATTCATAGTTCTGCCACTCTAGACAGCAGATCCATTGCTGTTCTAGATCTTGGCCTCTTCTATTGCCATTAACAGCCCGAAATTTCCAATTTTTGGGTTCGTTTTTCGGCGTCCATTTTCGGCTTTCGCCTCGCGGATTTTTGCTTGACACGCGTGGCTCATCACAACTTTCCGGATTTTTTCCGCGCGGCTTGCCGCGGCTACACGGCCAATTTCCGCGCTGCACATCGCGGCTTCGCGGCTGAAAACCACGCTGCCCATCGCGACTGTGTGACAGGAATCCACACTGCACATCGCGGCTTCGTGGACAAAACCCGCGTGGTCCATCGCAACTATTCTACCTAAACCCGCAATGCAAGTTTTTTCCATTCGGCCAATTTGTTAAAAAATTAATTTTTTACTGTATTTTCTGCCCACTTACCTATTTTACAGTATTAAAATTCCAGCACTTTTTACAGCCATAGAAATCTTTTACTATTTAGAATGCTCCTTTAAAAAGTCTTTTTAAAAATTTTCAGAAATTGAAAGAAGGATTTATTTGCATTTTATCTAGATAAAAATTTTACTGTTTACTTCCTTCATATTTTGCCCATAGCAATTTTTAAAAGAAATCCATTTTATTTCTTGAAGTATTCATATTATTTGCTTTCCTATTTTCAAAGATCCTTTGTTTTTTAATAATTTTTGCAAAACATTTACATTTTCAATTTCAGTTTAAAATACCACACGTGCACCCACTCAAACACATAATTTAAACTGATCCTTGAAATTTACCCTAACTTCAACCAACTTTTAACCCCAGTAGGGGAGCACTTAAAAGAACTTTGTAGCTAGGTAGAATTGAGGGGATAGGTGTTCCAATAACACCCCTCAGTTATTACATTTGAGACATAGCTGTTGTCCTTTAGGGAACCAAAATCTCCTAGTATTTTTTGGCACGGTCACAACCAGTTTATCGGAAGGCCTCTCCCCTAGGAGGGTTGAAGTTGCGAGGATGGTTTCGGAAGCCTGAGTGGAATACCAAAATCCATTCAGTAACCGAAGGCTACCATTCACAGTTCTTGGGATATCCCTATATGGGGGTATTGCGGTAAAAGGACCAAACGGCAGATTCACCTTTTATGAACGTGTCATGAACGGAGTATCCTAGTTGCCATTCTTTAGGATTGATTACTCGGTGTCCCTCCCTGTAGGGGGATATCTAGCCGTTGATTCAAAACTCAATATTGTCTGACTTGGATTTCATCACCTTGCAGAAAATATCGTTTGTTGACTCACAATACTTCTAGTTAGGTGTTTGCATGATACAATCCACCTTTGGTCTAGTAGCACCTCTTTTTTCTAGAAGTTGTTTGATTGTTGGTATTCTGACCATTTTTGTTACATCCCTCCACTTATTATAGCACAACTGCTATAATAAGTGCTTTTTGAGGTTGATTTTTTGGCCTGAGAGCCTTTATTTTCACTCCCATTTTTTGCACCCTTGGTTGCATTAGGGATTCGAGTTTTTTATACATCACCATCTTACACTAAAAATTTTAAAAAACATATTTCTCACCATTGAGAATTTTAGACGATCTCGTCGTCTTCAGGGTGAACTGCCTGAGTTTAGTCTACTTGGCTCTCCACGTCACCGACGTCGAGCCTTATTCTTTGACTCGACATGTCATCGGCCAAACATATAATCATCCGATTCTGACACGCCTCACTTCACATTTGATTCTGAGGCTGAATCCGAAAACCCTACTGAATTATTACCAACCAACCTCATGGCTGGAACACAATTCGACCCACTTTTTACCAGTACTATAGGAGATACATCCACAAACCCTTCTACTGCGGTGCCATCCATGGAAACAACCACCCCTCTAGGCATGCCTAACATGGGGGACACTCCACCTTTAGGAATGTCCAACACAGGACTACCTCCTATTATGGGTATGCCAAACATAGGGGTCACACCCCCTCTCATTACCACAACCCAGATCCCAGGAATTCCTGGCACTATTCCTAACCCTAGTGTAACCCATGTTGCACTTGGAAATGCTGGCCCATACCAAACCACAACAATTGGAGGACACATACCTTCAATACCTAGCATACCCTTAGGGGATACTGGACCACTACATAATGCCACAATGCATAGTTATGTCACAGTCACTACGCCACACCCATCTGCTGGTTTACCTTACATGGCAAGTCTGAACTTACCAGACTTAGCCAAGCTAACCAATGATCTTATTCGGCACAACCCTACCTGGCCACCCATGCCTACGAAGCTCCCTTCGGACATACCTAAATTTGAGGGAAAACCTAGGGAAGACCCTCAAAACCACATAATGTCTTTTCACCTATGGTGTTCATCTAACTCCATAGTGGATGACTCCATTCGTCTAAGACTATTACAACGAACATTCACTGGCTCTGCAGCCAGGTGGTACATCGAACAACCACATGGGACCCACCATACTTTTACGTCCCTCGCCTCCACTTTCCTTCAGTTTTTTCAGCTACCTGTACGTTATGATGCAGGAGTTGAAATACTATTGTCTTGCAGACAAAACACAGCTACCCACATCACGGACCACATCCATGAGTGGCGCAAGCGTCGTAGCCTCTGTAAGATTAAACTGGATGACCGGATATTTTTGGACTGGTTCCTTAAATCACTCCTACCCCTTATAGCAAAAGACGTCGCTTCCGAAAGACCCTAGTCTGAGGAAGAGGTTATCCTAAAAGCTCAGCAATTCGACCTGATTTATGCCCAATCAGGCTATCTCTACACCATTATCCCAGACGCCCCACGAGGCGATTCTTCACGCGGTGACACGCCAAGGGCATCACATGACACCGATGGTATTATTGGCCATATCACACCACAAATCAAACCTTTTAGCATGGTGAGCACCATAAATGCCCCAGACCTCTTTAGGGCTACGTCTAATTCTAGAGCAACAACTTCCTACGCTCCAATGAGTCAAACTCACCACACTCATGGACCCTCTTGTCCACAACATTGCTATGGGAAAGCGCCATCGGCATATGTCCCACCAACATACTATAACCAACCGGCTACCCAGAACCCAACTCAGTTTCCGCCACAACTAATGTATTACCCACAACAAGCTACAACAGCTAACCCAACACCTCCAATAGCTCAGGGTTACCAACAACCCCAGCAGGTAACTGGACCACCTCCAACCCCACCAGCTTATTATCCACCACAACCTTCTCACGCACCTGCGGCAAACCAAAATCCTCCCGCTGCTCAAGGGCAAGTGTACACACAACACAATCAGGCCCAACATCAAAAAAACCAGCGCAACCAGGGTGGGCAACAAAATCGTGGAAGAGGACGTAACCACGGCAACAACCAACAACACCAGCAAGGTCCACCACCTCCCAATCCTCCGCATAACAACAATGCTGCTCCCCCCAACCAGAATACGGATCGTCATCCCAAGCAGCCTAAAAACAATAACCTCAGAACAAACCACCCTTGTTCTATATGCGGGGTCTATGGCCACTACACACATGCTTTCCCACATTTGGAGCGAGCTCGACAACTCTGGACTGATGATGCCCATCGCCAAGGGCACGCGGCTTCTTAGGCGCCACCCAACCCCCCACCCCCTCAGCAACAACCCATGGTATTACAAAACCCCTTACCAACCCAAGGCGTAGTGAACACTCACCCGTTGGCTCCCCCTCAAGGCAACACACCCCCACAACAACAGATCACTTATGCCGCTCCTGATCAACCCATGTTCGATTCAGGTACCCACCACTTGTTAATGATGTCAACCTCCAAACACGTCAGAACCAATATGGATCCACCCTTAAAGACCCTCCCGCCGACAAAAACACTAACGCTCATCCCACTGATCAGACGTTACGTATACCCCCAGTTACACTCGATGGCGCCTCTAAACCGCCTCGCTTCCCACTTCGTCGCATCAACAATAACCCCAATGCTCGCGCCGTGTCAAATTACAACATTGTAGATGACTTATCCCAGTCTCCAACAGCCATGTCTGCTTTGGAAGTCTTAAAAAACTGTCCTTCACAGTGCAAGACTTTGCTCTCTGCCATTGGTGCTATTGACCCCAATGATTCACAACTGATGGCATTCGACTCGGACCAGTCCGAACCACGCCTACCTTCCACTTTATCATTCCAAGTCTCTGTTTCTGTTCGGAATCTTGTCATCCATCGGTGCATTATCGATGAAGGTGCCTCTACATGCGTTATGTCCACATTCGTTTGGCAGAAATTGGGATCCCCTACTCTCCAGCAGTCCACCACCACGTTGCGAGCCTATGACGGTCATTCGGCTCAACCCCAAGGTCTGTTAACTAATGTCCCCATCCAGCTGGCTGGTAAAATCGTACTCATCGACATAGAGGTCATCAATGCCCAACTTGATTATAACCTCTTACTTGGTCGCAGCTACATGTATGCCTTGCGGGCGGTTGCCTCATCCATTTTTCGTACCATGATGTTCCCCCATGACGGACGCGTGGTCAAGGTCGACCAACTCACCTATTACGATCCTAAGGCCCCCGCTGCACCCGAAAATGTTCTCCCCATGGTTGAACAACCTGTTTGTGGTGCAACTACCTCGTTTGTTTCCTCTGTGGGACCCGGACTTTACTTCGACACGCCGATGACTTCTTCATTCCAATCCATTCCACCCTCGTCACCAGCACCCAAAGTATCTGACTTATGTACCCTGTCCCACAATACACAAAAACCCAACAATCAACCGCCCTTATTACCGAAGCCACCATTGGTCCCTAGTCACATTGTTGTTACACCCATCCAAACAATCCCCTTTCTATTCCCTCCCTCGGGCGTAGTAAGCGCTCCGGTTATGGCTACCCTTAGTCTCCCTAGGTTAACCTTGGGACTACTTGTGTGGTATCTTTCGCCTCCTGTTCCCCCACCGACACCGAATGTCGTTCAACAACTGGTGCAACCCATTGTCACTACTACTCAACCACCTCCCGGTGTCACTACCCCTTCATCTTCTACGAATCCCCCTCCTCTTATCAAGCCCACTGGGGGAAGAGGTCCACAACCATACACTGCGGTACCTCCTCCCAAAGCAGTTAAACCTCCCCCCATGTTTCATGCTCCTAAATGCTCGTTGTGTGATGAGTTAGGCCATCCAACTCATCAATGTCCACAATTACCCGCATTACAGGAACACATGCAAATGCTTGATGACGACCCCAACATCCCGGTTGTCAAACTTGACCCAAACACCAAGCCTCGTGATAAATCACTGCGTACCAACCACCCTTGTGCGATATGTGGTATTTACGGCCATTACTCACATCACTGTTCTGACATCCCAGATTACAAAGCAGCCCTCTACGAGATGAATAATTTGGACCTTGAGACGGCGCCCCCCACAATTGAGGAGATCTACCCTCCCGTATCATCCCCATCCGAAGATATTAACACCATTTATATGATATCTTCGACTACCACTCCCTCGTCAACCGATTTGACAACTCAAACTTTCTGCAATGATGAGGAGATTCTCGAGGCTCTCACTGCCCCGGATTATCCCTGGGATGACATGCACCATCGTTCCTATTTCCTCCCAGAAGAATCCTCCTCTACCACAGCTACCCAACTCGCAGTTGAGTCCAAAGATTTCCTTCTTACTAAAGTCGACTGGTTTAAGGATCCTATTCCTGCTCGTGATGCCTTTAAGGAAGGTAACATGGCCAACATCTCACCCGTCATCGATATCTCTGACCCCCCTGGTGCTTTTGAAATCATTACATTAGGAGCCTCCTGCAGTGAGTCTGAGATCGGAGAGTACAAAAAACTTTCCCAAAAGTTCCGTGATGTCTTTGCCTGGTCCTATACCGAAATGCATGGTCTTGGCCCCGCTATCGTAGAGCACCACCTTGACACCTCTGAGTCAAGGGGCATAATATATTACCTCGACCCTGGGATAGGGGGCATGATCAATCATTTTGAACCTTCCCCATCACATCTATCTCAGCACGTCAATGATCCCATTGTTCAAACCAACACATATGTGATCCACAATCACCAACCCCATGCGCATAGCATGGGGGCAGGTCATTAACCCTACTCACTTTTTCACATTTGTGATCTCAACCATTTTTTGAGGTCACGTGTCACTTGTATATTTGATTTGATTTGATACGCCTAGGTATTTCGCCCCCGCATGCCATCATTTCTCCCCACCACTGCATCCTTGGCTTAGTGGGCTCACCTTCATTTGTAACCATTTTTTAACCTAGTTATTTCCTTTAACCATTCCAGAGTCCTTATGACCTCCGTGTTTCGCACCATTTGCACCGCCGGATTCATTTTTCTGAGCTTGTGATGATGCTTGAGATCATTTCTCGCTATCACCCGGACCAATATCAACATTATGTCCGGACACCACCCGTCTCCTTGGTTTGCGTGCCACTTCGGTTGCTCTCTATTTTTGGTATATTTTATATCATCGAATTCATTTTTCTGAGCCCGTGATGATGCTTGAGATCATTTCTCGCTCTCACCCCCCAGAATTTTCGGGTATTTTTTCCAAAACACCCCTCGTCACCTCCGTTTGCATGCCACATCGGCCGTTATCCATTTTTGACACTTTTTATATCGCCGGATTCATTTTTCTGAGCTCGTGATGATGCTTGAGATCATTTCTCGCTCTCACTTGGTACAGTTTCAACATTGTGTCCCGACACCTCGTTGCCTCAGTTTGCATGCCACATTGGCCGTTCTCCATTTTTGACAAGCCTTATATCGCCAGATTCAGTTTTTCGCGCTCGTGATGATGCTTGAGATCATTTCTCACTCTCACGACCAGATTTTTTGGGCATTTTTTCCAATGGCCCCTTGTTGCCTCGGTTTGTGTGCCACATCGGCCGTCGTCCGTTTTTAACGAGTCTTATATCGCCGGATTCATTTTTCCACGCTCGTGACGACGCTTGAGACCATTTCTCGCCCTCACGCCCAGATTTTTTCAGGCATTTTTTTTTTCGCATGCCCCCTCGTCGCCTCAGTTTGCGTGCCACATCGGCCGTCGTCCATTTTTTATGAGTCTTATATCGCTGGATTCAGTTTTCCGCGCTCGTGACGATGCTTGAGACCATTTCTCGCCCTCACACCTAGATTTTTTTGGGCATTTTTTCCATGCCCCCTCGTCGCCTCGGTTTGCATGCCACATCGACCGTTCTCCGTTCTTGATGAATCTTATATTGCCGGATTCAGTTTTCTGCGCTCGTGATGATGCTTGAGACCATTTCTCACTCTCACCCCATAATTTTCTGGGTATTGTTTCAAAACGCCACCCATCACCTCGGTTCGCATGCCACATTGGCCGTTGCCACTTTTTGACAATCTTTATGTCAACAGGTTCAGTTTTCCGCACTCCTGATGATGCTTGAGACCTCTCCTCGCTCTCATCAATCCCTTTTTGTTCGGTATAATTTTATCCCTTTTTCGGGCCGAGCAATCCCTTTCACGAAAAAGGCACTTAGGGAGTTTCTGTTAAGCTCTTTTCTGACTCCTAAAACAATGAAAAGATTGCCGAGCAACCTTGCTTCCTTTCATGCTCACTAAAACATATCTGAAAGGGCATCTACCTGGTATAAGTTTACCCCTTTTCCTTGTAGACTAATTACGAAAAAGGAATACTCTAGTCACATCAGCTAGAAGAGTTCTCCATTTGCATCATTTTATGCTTTTTCGGGCCTTGGAGACTAAATTACGAAAAAGAACAACAATGGAGTCCCCTTACCGCTTTCAGACTCTCTAAACATGAAAGCGACCACGAGCAATCACCATCCTAGGCTCGTAAAAACCTACAGGACAGTACTCACAACCACTGCAGAGTCTTCTTATCATTTTCAGACTCCTTAAAAATGAAAGCATCCATGAGCACGAACAGTCCTGGGCTCACAAAATCCACAGGACAGTACCATTTCAGAGGACACTTTTATCCCTTCTTGGAGCTCATTAAAACTACGAAGAAGGACCCAATGGTGCTTCTTGGCGCCACATCAGATCACGTCTACTCATATGACAGCTTCCCCATTTTGGTCGCCTTTGTTGAGAGTATTCTGCATTATGTCACCCTGAGAATCCCTCGACAGCGCCCATCATCTTGACCCCCCAGAGTCAATACATACCCTTCAGTCCCTAAAAGCTATGATCCCCACACCTACAAGTCAGTTCCCTACGCTGCCAGGTCAACCATGTCATCATGCTCTGAACAAAGGAAGTTTGAGTCTACCCACTATATGACCCCAGTTACTTCCCATCCCCACAAGTATGTCAGTCCTACCATCAGTACTACCACACTTCAATTCTACACCTCGCGCTCCTATCAAGGAAACATCATTTCCTTGTTAGTTTCTCGTCTCCCTCTGTCGACGACAACCAAATTTATTCCAGAGGATAGACCTAGAGGTCCCTATGTCTTGGACTTATCACCATTTACGATGAGTGCCTACGAATCATTTCGAGAAGAGTCCCCAGTGCCTCTCCAAATGGTTGTTTCTCACATGCTCGACTTCAACACCTTGATCGCATCGTTGAGACTCGCACAGGGTATTGGCCCTTTCAATTATTTGTTCAAGACCCCAGATACTACCCGACTCTTCCACACTTGAGAGTCTACCAATGGATACAGCCAGTTACATTTTTTCTATAGATATCTGGGTTGCGCATGGCAACAGTATTCAGATATACCCCAGTTTTTATACTCCCTCGAGTATACAATTACATGTACATGTACTTTTCATAGATGACTCTCAGTCATTGAGTCCTTACAGATGTTGCACACCTTTAGTTTCAGCAGTTCAACAGTTATTCCAGTGTATCAGTTATTGAGATCAATCATATTATGATCATGAGTACATCCCAAAATGATGTCCCCTCTGGACCATTATGATGTACCAGCAAATTTTTTATGTATTTTTCAGGTCCCTCTTCTTGAGACTAATTATTTTTATATGTCTTGATACGAGCATGGGTATGCCCACCTCATCCATTATCAGAGATTATTCCTCATTCATATTGAGGCCATGTAATATTGTTTATTTTTTGCAGCTTCTAATGGCCGTGGATCCAGTCTCCAATTGGTATCTTCTCCTCCCCAAACCCCAGAAAAAAGACAAAAGAACTATGTTGTCTATCGGCCATACGATGAGCTCCTGCCCTCACACATCAGGGAGCAATCTGTTAACACCCAAAAAGTGCTCACTAGCTCATTTCCTTATTCACATGACCCATTTATCCACTTTTTCACCATTTGAGCCTCTAAAGCCACCAAAAGGTCACCAAAAGACCTTAATACACCCCTTTTTTCCACTCAAAATGAATATTTTTCCTCAAAAAGCATAAAAAACCCTCAAAAAGGGTCCAAAATTCCCAAAAATATTAAAAAGGAAATAAAAATATTCAAAATATTCAAAAAAGGAAAAAGGAGGGAAAAGGTACCTAAACCATGTTGGTCAATACCATTGGTTTCCTCAAAACCATAAATGGTATTCCCCACCACCAAAAACTATAAAAAGGTGGTAGGGGCTCCTCACTTTCCATCCATCCATCTTCCTATCCTCATGCTGTCAAAATCTCCCTTGAGCTTTTGACCATTGTAGCCATCTTGGAGAATAAACCTTTGGAGTTTGGAGCTGCTCACCCTTGGAGCTACTCAACAATCTTCACCACTTGGAGGTATTACTATTGCAAGCACTTGCTTGCCCTTGTTCTTAATGCAAAAAATCTTTTTTACATATTGTCAATCGTTTTTGCTTTTCATAATATTTCCGTTATTTGCTTATTTACCTCACATAGATCCATGATTAATATAGTTTAGATTAGTTTGTTGTTTATCTCTATTGAAACTGCTGCTACTAGTTAGCAGGTGCCCATTGCACTAAGCTTGGTTGCAAAACCAAGCCAACAGTTGCCCTAATCAGAATTATATTTTTCTGCGATAAATTTTATCACCGGATTTTGCAAAAGAAGAGTTACTTTCGGTTTTATAGTATTTCGCTTTCTTATCTCTGTGTTTGTAGGACATTGTTCTAGATTCAGTTTTTACTTTTGTTCTCTTATCTTTTTCATCTTGATGATACTTATCCAATAAAATCTGATTTAATTCCTCTTGTGCACTTAAAATCCTTTCATTTTCTTCCTTAACACTTTTTATTTCAGCTTTTAAATCCTTAACAGTACGTAATAATTCAGATGATTGATCATTAAGTTCTATGTATATTTCTTCATTAATATTCTCATGTTCGTCATTATTACGTTCAATATGAGGATATATGTCCTCTACTGATTCCTCCGGTATGTCCATACCTGCAAATTAAATGTCAAACTGTTCTGTAAAGAAACAAATTTAAATAAAAGTTAGTAACTGAAATTTTATGTTTTGCATGCATGAGCCTATTTCAGGCCTAGAATTTGAACTCGTGCCCCGACACCACATGTAACATCCTGAAAATCACAAAAATTTAAAATTTTTCAATGTAGCATTTATAGCTATAATTACCGTGCGAAAGTATAATAAATGTTTGTTTGCTTAGTTACTCGTCACGTTGTACTAAACTTGTTACGTCGATTATGTGTGTGTGAAGTAATTTAAAATATGCGTCCTATATTTATATCTATAAACTACTAATGTTGGGTGTTGTTATTGGAATACAAGCATCCTAGATCAATCATACTTTATTATACAACTGTCGATACTTTATAGACTTGATGATGAATCAATTATGTGTGCTAACTTTTTCCTTTGTTTGTTGATGATGAAGGGGTCCTATGGGCACCCCGAGGCTTACTTAGATATGTAGCTAAAACATTTGAACATTTTGTCGAAGATCACAGGTAAGAGAAATAGTGTTCGAAAGTAAAAATGGGAATCCTATTTATCGTCAGTTAGCTTTCAAGTTTAAAAAGAGAAAATAGAATACTTGAATCAAATCTGGGTGAGCTCTATTTTGATTGTTCTTTAGCTATAATCTATAATAAGTTAATTATATGAAATTACAGTCCTTACATTCTATTCTCAGCATTTAGGTTATAAGTATTTGTATAATGTTGAGCATCGAAACAATATTAAGTATTTCAAATCCTACTTAAGGGAAATACAATAAGTATTAAATGTCTATGGTAATAGGATCATATCCTAAGTGCAAATATTCTTATGGTAATTCTATGCCTATCCTTTGATTCTATGCATTGTATGTACATTCCATAGTGTGATGTTATTATGGAGACATAACATAATTCTAAAGTTGCAACTATACATTATAAGCATGCTCTTATACTAATTTATACGATGTCCATTTTAATACTTGACTATTGTAATATAGTTTTTTGTAAATAAACAGGATTATATATTACTTCTTGTAATCAAAATACAGAGCTTGACCACTGGTCTCAATCAGTCTGCGGTCATTCCTGGCTACAAGTAGCCAAATAGGAACCCATAAAATAGGAAGTTTCAACACAAAAATGGACTATTCCCGGCATAAACTTCGCCAACAGGAATTGAGATAAACAGAGGTTTTCAATTCCTATTTTAACTAGCACATAAAAAATATTTAAAATAGTTGGACTATGAAACAAGATTCCATGCAACCAGAGAAGAGCCATAAAAGCACTTCTGAATCAATTGTGACTATGGGCAAGCCCCTACCCGAACTGTCTGTCTCCTGTCTGTGTGCGTTGGTCTAGTTCAGGGAGTTAGCCATTGATCCTTCAGATACCATAGGAATCTTGGATCCGCCTCCAGCCACACTCCTTGGTTCCTCAGCCCTTTTCTGCTTTACTTCAAACACCATGCCCATTTTCTTGGCAATAGCATCAATCTTGGCATGCATTATGCGGTTGTCCTAGTTGTGTGTCTTCCAAGACTGAACCGGCTCAACGTCACCGTGATTATTGTTGTATGCTTCCATTAAGACATTTGCCATAAGGTTCTTTGTAACCCAGTAAGTCATCAAGGTCCTCTCATAGAGAGAGGCGCGACCAGCTGTATGTCTAGGGTCCATAACCCATTCAGTCATCTCCTAGTGGTTCTCTTCAATTGGAATGTTCTGAACCTCATTCCAAAGACCCGACTCGGTTTCCTCAACCTCTTCTTGGATAGACTGGGGGATGCAACCAAGAAAAAAGGATGTCGAAGCCCGAAGACGGGCTCTTGTTGATTCCCGCGTAACTCTGCCTCCTCCAATATTACCCTGCATAGAGGATTCCCCAACACCCTGACTACTAAAACCCCCCATGCCTGAAGGAGAGTGAGGTTTGTTGCGACGATTTGGAGCCATGACAGTGAAACCTCTGAAATCAGGTGGTCTCACTTTCGCAAACCACCCTTGTTCCCACTCACAGAAACATGCAATTCTCTTACTGCACCAAAGTGTAGGCAGATCGACCGAGGAAAGGATACATAAGTTGAGCAACCGCCACCTTATGAAAACCTTTAACTGAATCATTGCGCCTACCACTTCTTGAGAGCCTAACTGCAGGAAGTACAGGAAAATCTGCAGTGAAATCACTAAACCTATTTCCCAGATGAGTGGAGAGCTGAATGTAGTACACCAAGATCTCCCTCCACCTTTCTCAAATGTGTTACCTCGCCTACGTATTCCTTTAGACTTAAACTCTGACTTGACTGCTTGTACTACAGACGTCATTCAGGGTGGTGCTAAGTCTGGGTACGGGACCCCCTACTTACTGTGCTTTCATTGCTCCTATCATTTTCCGATGTGGTAGCCAGCTGTGACCTATGCTATCTATAGCCTATCACATCCATCTCTACAAGGTGGTAGCAAGTTATTTTCCAATCATCCTCGAGGAAGTCCACCACATATCCAGATGCCAAATGGATGCCAGCATTAACCCCGTGGTTTTCCAGAAGGTCCGCCACTTTGTTGGCATCCCATTTCACATGGGAAAAGGTGATACCATTCAAATTGGATAGCGACACATTTAGGCCTTCCAACTGAGTAAGTAGACACTAGCTAGACGAGACATTTTCAGGGGTTTGTCCTTGGTTGAGTTTCTTGGCCATTTGTATCAAGATTTGGGAGTCTCCTTCACTGATCGCAAGATACCAAGCCTCCGCATGGATCACGTTGAGACCCTGAATGAGGCCTTCAAGTTTTGCAGAATTGTTAGAATCATGTCCAATGTGCCTGAAAATAATATTTAGGATGATCCCTTCACTATTTCCGAATACCTCTCCAAAACCTGCTAGACTCGGGTTTCCTCGAGAAGCCCCGTCGAAGTTGAGCTTGTAACCAAACTGAAAGGGAGGTGACCAGCTAGTTGGGATAACTGGTCTGCAAACAACCAATCTCCAACGGAGACCTTCCAGGTCCGCTTAGGTCAGACCCCATCCTTCTGAAATACGAAGTTCCTGCCGATTGAGCTCTTTGTCTTTGTCGCCCCACTGTTGACTTTTGATCGTTTCTTTCATACTTCTAACCAGCTGTTTCCATACGTCCTCCTCCCTATGTTGTTTATCCATGAAGATGCGGTCAATCCGTTCTTTCCAGAGAGCCCAAATCTCCATTCCTGGGAAGAGATTCCATAGAGTTGCAATTATTGGATTTGAAAAAGCTTTCAAGTCCCATGACTTGAGAGTCTGATATGGCCGACCCCGGATTCTATTGCTCCGTCTTAAAATAGAAGCGCCTCTATCCCAGAAAGAGGCCGAAAAAGAACAGGAATCAAGCAGATGGCTAATGGTTTCTTCATGATTAAGGCAAAGAGGGAATCGAGAAGGTCCCATTATCCCTTGTTTTCTTGGGTTCTCACCGGTCAAGATCCTTCCCTACATAACTAGCCAACAGAACACCGAGATTTTAGGCCAAATATTCATGTTCCATATTTTTCCCCAAATGTTATCCACCTCCTCATTGACTTGAGAGTATATGTCATAGGCCTCTTTGATGCTAAAATAACCCTTCTGTGAGTGACCCCACCAGATTTTATCAATACCCCTGTTCCTCCTAATCACTCTTTCCTGAAGCACTTGGTTAAAGGACAATATGAGCTCTGCTGATGAGGTAGTATCCCATTGTTCCACATTCTACCATGTTTGGTGTCCAGTCTGAACATTATGATCCCAATAATGCTCTACCTTTGTTTTTCCTGTTGCCAATCCCTGAGTCTGTATGGTTTTCCATCTGAGCTCATCCCCAAGTCTGGGCATCTGATTCCACGAGTCATCCCAGAAGTTGGCCTCCTCACCATTATGGATTTCCCAAAAACTATTATCCTGAAACAACTTCCTCTTAAAGTAAGCTTTATGCCATATGTGAGATCCCTGCTTATCTTCATTAAATTTGATTAACTGGCTTCGCTCTCTATCCCTCGCATACTTTATATGCCATAGTCTTTCCCATGGTTCACTTTCATGAGTGCACCATATCCACCAAATTTTGGCTCCATATATTGCACTTAGGGTAGCTGGATCCTGCAGACCAAGACCACCCCTGAGTTTGGATTGACAAATGTTATACTAGCTTACCAGAGCAAATTTTGTTTTCTCATCCCTCCCCCCCCATAAAAAGGATCTCTGTATGCAGTGAATCTCCTTTAGAACTGACTTGGGGGCCGAAAGCATGGAAAACATATACACCGGCATGGCTTGGAGAATTGCTTTGACTAGAACCAGTCGACTAGGAAGGTTTAGTGGACGAAGGGTCCAACTATTTAATTTTCTTTTCATCCTGTCTAACAGCTCCTACCAAGACACCTGTTGAATCATGCCCTCCGTTAAGCGGGCTCCAAGGTACTTGGTGGGAAAAGATCCTCGGTTAATACTGAGGATCCTCAGAATGTTACGCTGAGTAGGTCCGAGAGTGTTGAGAAAAAAGACCTGAGATTTATCAGGATTGACTTCTAGATCAGAAACCTTCTCAAACTGCACTAAGAATTTTTTGAAAATCCTGGCCTCTTTGACTAAAGGGTGCCCCATTAGCATGGTGTCATCCACAAATTGCTGGTGAGTTTGTTTCATCATTCCAGCATGAAGCTGAAGACCTTGTATCCCACCACTAGCAACTTGGGCTTGCAAAAGTTTACTGAGTCCTTCGGCCATGAGGATGAAGAGGAAGGGGGAGAGAGGATCCCCTTGCCTAAACCCCCTAGAATCTTTAAGGACTCTAGTTGGGGAACCATTAAGGAGAATGGAAAAAAAAGGAGTAGAAACGAAATTCATGATCCAGGCCACCCAGTCCCTACTGAAACCAAAAGCCTCCAGGATGCATCGCATATACTGCCAATTGATTTTATCATAAGCCTTGGCTATGTCAAGCTTAATAAGCATACCTGGTTTCTTGGTGATGCGGAGAGAATGCATAGTTTCTTGGACAAAATAATTCCATCTACAATTTGCCTCCCTTATACAAAGCCTAATTGTTCTTGACTGATCAGCATGGGGAGAAGGGGTTTGAGCCTATTGGCTATCACCTTGGTAATGATCTTGTAGATCACATTAAAAAGAGAAATTGGTCTGAACTTGCCTGGGGAATCAACCCCATCTTCTTTGGGGATTAGAGAGAAGAAAGTAGCATTGAAAGCTTTCAACACCCCCCCACTTCGCCTTGATTCTTCCACAATTTGGTGGATCTCTGATTTGATTAAATGCCAAAAAGAATGGAAGAAACTTGAAGTGAAACCGTCTAGTCCTGGTGTCTTCCCTAAAGTCATTTGACTCATTGCCTCCTCAACCTCCTGCATGGATATAGGCTTATTTAACATTTCTTTTTTCTCCTGACTGACCAGTCATGGTATTAGGCATGTTATTTTGGATATGTCATGACTTCGATCCAGTCTGTCTTCTTTGGGAATATTTTCAAAATGGTGGACTATTTCTTCTGCAATGCCTTCTCTATTGTCCACCATTTCCCCATTAGCCTTTCTGAGTTTAAGGATTTTAGATCTATGCCTGTTTTGAATGACTATGTTATGAAAGAATTTTGTGTTTCTTTCACCTTCCTAGATCCATTGGACTCAAGACTTTTGCTTCCAGTAGGTTTCCTCTTGCCTCTCTCTGGCTTCCAATCGTTCCACCATATCTTGTTCCTTCTCTCTTAGGTCATCAGTCCATCCTTCATCCATCCCTTTCTTCTGCAGAAGTTCCAGCTCCTCCATCAGCTTCTTTTTGTCCTTAAAGATGTTGCCAAAATCCTCCTTATTCCAAGTACGAATTCTGGCTTTCAAAGCCTTCAGTTTCTATTCAAATTGGTACATTCCAGATCTTGTTGGGGGGACCAGATCCTGCCACCATTGGCCCACCAGATCCTTGAATTCCTTATGGTCCAACCAGAACTGCTCAAATCAAAAAGGTCAGAATAAGTTGGTACTAGACATGTCCCAGACCAGACAAAACGACCAATGATCAGAACCTGCAAAAGGGACGACACTAGCATTGACTTCACTGGCACCACGGGAAATATCCTCTGACGCAAGGAATCTATCCAGTCTGGATGCTACTAAGTGATTGCCTCCTCTCTTATTATTCCATGTGAACCAACCATTGCGCATTTCTACATCAATCAACGAACCACGGCCAAGAATTTCCCTAAATGTCTCCTGAAACCTATCTAGACTCCTTTGACCACCCTTCTTCTCCTCCAAGGATGGTATTAGATTAAGGTCCCCTCCAACAATCCATGATCCTTCTTGAGCCTGTAAAAAGATCCACGCAACGAAGTGAAGGAATTGATTTTTTAAAGGGGCAACACTTGGGCCATACAGATTAACCAGAGTGCCAGAAGAATTAGAATTATTCATCTAAAAGTCGCAAGTTAGGGAGAACCGATTGGCTCTCCAGTTATTCAATGTGATAGCATTGGGTTTCCAGAGAACAGCTAATCCTCCTACTAAACCCGTAGCATCAACCGCCATAAACTCACATCCTTTCCACATCCTTTGACTTATCCTATCAAGAGTGACAAAAGAGAATTTCGTCTCCTATAAAAAAAGAACCTCGAGATTCTCTGTTTTCACTTTCCTTGCAATCATTTTGATTTTATGCGGGTGATTGCAACCTTTTATATTCCATGAGACAATTTTCATTGGGAAACTTGGTTTACAGCAGTAAAGGAATCCTTAATGGATGGATACTTCCCTGATTCGATAAGCTTCACACCAATCTCTGCTATTCTCTGCTTGTTAGGTTTTTCTGCTGCACTTCTGGCCTCCTGTTAGTGACTTTCGTTTATTCCCAGCTTGGGATTCCACCCATATGCCCAACTTCTGGCTGGCTTTGGTCCTGATGATTGCTTCCTGGAGGAGTTCCAGTTGTCTTCTGGACACATACCCTTCACCCTTCTTTTTCTCACACTCTCTTTCCAACTCATCCAGATCTAATTCTCATAGATCTAGTTCCTCTTCCCCATCTTCCTCCATTGTTGCTATCATATCTTCCCGCGCCTCATCAGGGTTGAGTGTTTCCATGGCTTCTGCAATCTCCACTTCCTCTTTGTCCTTACCTTCCTTTAGAATTTCACCTTCCTCATCAACCTCTTCCAAGATATTGAAGGGGTTTTTGCTAGTTGCCCCATTATTGATATTCTCCTTTCCTTTCCTTGGTTATCCCCAGAACGGCTTTTCCTTCTATTGCGGATCTGGGTAAACCCTTCTTTGTCCTTTTTTCCTTCCTGATCAGATTGGGCAGAGGGATTTATCTATAAATTCTGAGGACAGTTCCTCCCAAAATGACCATATTCGTGACATGTTCTGCAATGGAAGGGAAGCTATTCATAGTCCAAGGGTCGTGTCCATTCTTTATCGTCCCAATTCAGGCTTATGGATTCTGGAATCTCCTTCGACAGATCCATATATACACAGATTCTTGCGCAGGCTGTATACCTCTGTTGTTTAGTATTTTCCTCCACTTTTATGAATTCGCCAAGGGTATTACCTATGTCCCTCAGTATTTCAAGATCCTAGAATTCACATGGCAGCAAGAATAGCTGGATCCATACCGGGGAACCTTCATGTCCTCTGTTTCTGGGTTGAAACGTTCCTTCCATGGTCTGAGATACAACCCTGCTGAGAAAAAGAAGTAGGGTCCCCCCTCAAGCACCCTATCTCTATCCTCCACATTAAAGAAAATTATGGTAAAAAAGCCCTTGGCCCCTAAGTGTAGATCATAGTCACCTCTAGCATTCCAGGTACTTTTGATCCACCTGGCCAGATCTTTTTCCTTGGGCCAGAGGCTAATGAACTTACCAATCAATGCCTTCTCTGTCTACAATTCCACCTTTTCCCTCACTTTTTTTGCTCGGATCTATAGGGTTGGGTTCGCAAAAGATTTCGAGAGGCATCCTCCCGGTCCTAGCTTCCTTTACATGCCACTTTCCTTCATTCCATTGTCGGCTGGGCCCGTATCGCTGGTTATACCCACCGTAGGCATGCCCACAAACAAGAATTCTGGGGTCTCCTACCCTAAACCTACAGTGGGGGAGTGCCCCGTCCCGCCTGCCAATTTCGCCTGTCAAGCTATCTCTTAATCCCTAGCTCCTGCATCTCCGTCTAACTATTGTAATATAGTTAATACTATTTCTATTTGCATTTCTTCTATAGTTTATACCATTGATACTATAACCATTAGAGCATTGTAACAATAGCTTATACTATAGTTGCGATATGTATCATATTGTCTTGATACAATACACAAAGGTTTTATATGTTCCACATGATACCTTAGTTATTTACTTTTGCAAGGATGATGACAAAAACTATATTGTCTAAGTTTATAACCTTCCAAGTCGAGGATCAAGGTCTTACCTAGGTCATTAAACAATGTTGTAACACATTTGGATTATGTGATAATGTTTTGACTTTGGGTCTTTTGGTGACTTTACTATATTAATATTGCAATGTTTAACTTTATAGCAGGTCGATCCACTATTGTGTTGCATGGTTGTGCTTATGGTTCTTCGTACTTGTGGTAGCTGTGTTAATAAAGTGCATTAAAGGGTTTCTGAGTGGAATTCCTAATGGAATCCAATGTGGTATCCTTCACGTGGTCTCCTTGGTTATGGTGCTAACCCTAACTGCTCTCGGCTTACCACTTCGATGGAATAACCTTTTGCATTCATTTTCCCGGAGTGGTGTGATAGAGAGGCCGACAGGCCTACGGGTCTTTAGGGTTTCATTTATGGTTTTTGAGAGCACCTCCCAAGATTCGAAACCGCGACCTGTGGAAGGATACTGTCACTTGTTAAGGTGTTAAGAGACAGCCATGAGGTGATAATTTATGCACTTGTTTAGTAGATGGCGTGACTCTGGAACTCGTCAACTTGTAGGGGCATTTGTTTTCGAGCCATGATGCTTTTAAATGTAAGTTCAGTCCCTTTAAAATTTATCCCAAGCAGTTTTGATGATGTATAACAGTATGTGTTTTGTTTTTATACTTCATCTTCCTAGTTATTTTAACCACACTGTGTGCTTTGTGACAGGTGCTTCACGGTTTGGATGATGAAAGTTACAATACCAGGGTTGGAAGCTTTACGAGGCCTGGTAAATCTCGGTGGTTTCCTATAGGTGTCAACTTGGGAACTATAGGTTCTTATTTGGTCTTAGCCGAAGCTTTGGTCTTCGTGGTTTTAGCTGTGGATTACACTGTCGTTTGTAAAGTTTAAAGCTATTTGAAAAGCATAGGGAGGATTGCATCCTTTACCTACTTCTTCGTTGATTCTACCACATTTTCCTATGTATTTAGATACTATATGTTGTTTAATGAAGACTGCGTCTGAGAGCATTGCTCCTGGAAGCCATAGTTATTTTGTTTAAATGATGTTTTAAAATACAATGACAAGGGCACAGCCCATTCCTGAATGTTTGCAACATGATGAGTTTTTATTTAGGGATGGGAGCCAAAATGGCTAAGTACCTTGTTTTGTAAATTCAAACCCTGAACTTGTTTTTGTTAGAGGATAACTTCGAAAGGTTTAAGAATTCAAACTTAATACTGATACCTAGTCTCGTATGTCTATTGTTAGGTTGAAGGATTATTTATCTTAAGTTTATATGAAAAATATTCGAGTGTTTTTTTTATTGATGTCCAAAGTGTTCCTTCGTCTATGTTGGATTTGTACAGGGTATTCGAAAACGTGACTGTGTTATTCTAATTTTGAGCATGGGCAATGAACCTTGTTTGGAACCCTGTCGCAATGAGTTTTGTATTTAGAAAACAATTAAGGGTTGAGCCGCGAGGCTAGTTATGAACTCGTCTAAATACTAAAGACTGTTTTATTTTCTTACTTAACTGTGTAAGGGTTTTGAACCCATATTTGTTATGTATGAAAACATCTTCTGAATAGTCGAACTCTCTCTTGTATAATCTATTTGATTTGCAAAAAGATGCAATTGTTTCTAAGGTTAGGGTTTTGTGTTAACTAGCTAGGGTTGAAACTTTTGGGACATTAATCCGCAAACATAAATGGTTTAAATGAAGTATCGTATTAAGGTCTAAATAAATATATGAAAAGTTGAAGATGAATTAGTACTATACAATAGTTCTATTTTTTTTATTTGATAAGGTATTGGTGATAATATAATTGCTTAGCAGCTATGTAATAATAGTTTGTTTGTTTTATCGCTGTTTAATTTCATAAAGGTTGATGAAATATTATAGTAAAGTTTGGTTACTATAATGTATTAAAAAGAAATGATAAGATAATATGTATTAATTATTTGTTGTAAGTAAATAGTTAATCTCTAACTAAACCTTAGGTTTTGTGCCGAATAAGAGATGTTTACTTCTATTGCTGTAAATATAAAAAATATTATAATGTCTGCAAAAATTAAGTATTGATGTATGTTTCTAAGACTGAAAAACATAGGATATTTAAATACAAAAAGTAGACAGATTAGAAAATTATAGGAAACATGGAAGAGTTCTATGTATGATAGTTATTCAATCATTTTGTCTATTACAATATTTTATTCTTATCTATTTTTAAACACCCTTCCCTATACTAGAGTACAGTATAAGAACAATACGTGGAAAAATGCAGGGAAGAAATCTATTCTATCATTTCATATAATTTCCTCTACAATTTACAAAATCATAATCAACTATTTACTTCTGCATGCTGATAACTATTAACATTCAGCTAATAATTTCTAAATCAACAGTGTTAAGAAAATAAATTATAACTACTTCGGAAATGAAATAACAAGTAGAACCTGCAAATGTAGATAGGGTGGACAAACACCCAAAGAGGCATGTTCCTCCCAACCTTCTCCAGAAGAAGCAGCCAATATCTCTTGCTCCTTTGGACCCCCGAGCCTGTTTACCGAACCACTAGGTAGAAGACTCTGTGTAGAAGCAAGGCACTCAGGTTGTACTTTCAGCAATCAATGGAGACTTTCAATACACCTCAAAATAACTCTCTGCACTTAGCAGAAGTGAAACAGGCTTACACTACAACTCAAAACATAGCTTCCCCTCATCGAATCTCTTGTGTGCATACAACAGAACAACAAGGTAAATTTTCTCGTCATAAAAAGTGTGAGCCTCTGCTGAATTCAATGGCTTATAAAGATGCCTAGGTCTTTAGTGATGAGTTTCCAAATAAATGAGCCGCAAGCTCCAGTCCCATCTTTCAGGGAACTTTGACCACAAATCAAGGGAGTTGTCCCATAACAACAGCTAGTTACTGAGTTCATGATGCTGCCACTTGTCCATTTCCTTCTACCCTAGATTCCATTCCACCTAGTGGGTCAGTAAACACTCTTTCAACAATCTCTTTGGGTGAGTGTCTCCTATTTTATTTTATTAAATAATAATATTGTGCAATTGCAGTCATCCTTGGCCACTTGTCCAAATATAAAACTTTAAAATAAAAGTTAAGATAATGTTCTCTTCAAACATAAAATGTTTTAGTAAAGCAGTATGTTACAGCAAGATAAGGATGGGACTTGGTGCAAGGAAATTGTTTTTAGGAAATTCGAAATGCAGAAAGGGAAAAATTATGGGGGGGACTCGTGGCAACAATTTACCCCATTGTCCCACTTGGAGTATATAGGGGAAACCTAGAGGGAAGCCACTAGCACGTGGTGGATTAAGGATAAGGACTATTGGGATGAAATCCAAAGGAGGGGTGAGTTTAGATATTTCCGTAGGGTGGAGGAAAGGAAGGCTTTGAATGAGCGAGAGAACATCGAGGGGCTATGGGAAGATATACAAGAAATGGTTGTAAGGTGAAGCAATGACCAATAGTTGTTATTAATGGCTATTAATGTGTGTGTTCTTTTGTGTCCACATGGTTGCTTTCATGGAGGTTTCGCAATTTCTAGATGTAACATCCCAAAAAAATTCACAAAAATTTAAAATTTTTATAAAGCATTTAATGCAAAATCTAACTGTGCGGAATAATATTAATGCTTAAAGTCATCTTGCTGTACTAAATACTGTGTTGATTAAAAGCATAAAGTTTGCATCTGGATGATTAATATCTATGTTTCGAAGTCCTTCTTACTCAACTATAAATTACAATCCTTCTATTGGTTGATGAAAAGATGTATGTTTTAAATGTATTAACTATTGTTCTTTTGTTGATGATGAAGGGGTCCAATGGATGCCCCGAAGCTTACTTAGCATTCCTACTAAAGCATTTGAATCATCCTTTTTCGCAAATTACAGGTAAGAGTTTTTGTTGTGTTTACGACGAATGATTGAAGAGTTTCTTACTAGTTTAAGTGTCTCCAAGTCTTAATGAATTAAGAGACATAATGTCGAGAATGATAATGGTGAGAAAATCAGTTAGCCTAGTTTGTTAAACAGAAGTATGTTGATTGTAATAGTTTTCTCTTTCTGAACTAACCTTTTATTAAATTACTCAAACGACAAATAGGATTCAGATATCATTGTTAAACTTTTATGTACTGTTATCATGAATTTCCTTATTGAAGCAAAGTATGAAAATGAACTTATTCTATAGGTTTTGGTTAACCACTGAATGACGTGCGTCATCTTTATGCATGTATTTGTGTGCTCTAGACCCTAAGGATCTCATACCATAATTGTTTTAAATTCTAACGTAGGAATAAATTGTAATTCATATCGTAGTCATATGCTAAACTTATGGTTTATATCCCAATTCTATTAAATTTCCATACTATATTGAAATGTAAATATATCAATTCCTACCCAAACTTAAATTTAAACTTTATCCTAGGATCTATATGCATATTTAAAAATCAATGCTGTATTATATAGACTATATACAAATCCTAGATTTTCAATGAAATTTACATTCTAGTGTGTGCATCATGTGGTCCTAATTAACTATGAAAACCTAGCGAGGAATGAATAAAACCTTGCTATAACTCAAGGTGAATGTCATAACATAATTATGCATACTACCACTGTGTTGATATATTACAAGGTTGGCTATGAAATAATGTTAACATGGTTTCGTGCTAGAAGACACTTCTATTTCTCTTTGCAATTAATACATCCAACTGTCGAGACAGTGGAATGTCTCTGTGGATATCACCATGGCATTAGGCATGTGATGAGTTGGTGATGGTTCAATTTTGTGATGAGCTGGAAGTGCTCTAGTTCGAAGCTTGTCCTAGCTGTCCTCCTTGGTAGCTACAGTATTGATGGTATCATTAATGAGGAAGAAGCCTTGTTTTACGTGACAATCTTTTGGTGATCTCTATCGTTGATCGAGTGAGGGTTTCAGGCATTGGGATCTAAACCTAGCCTCCACTAAGTATTACGAAGCTAATGTTTCATTGTTACACGGTGAAGTGGCTCTGAGGGGAGGCTGACAGGCCGAGAGTCTTTAGGGTTTTGTTAACTGGTTTTTATCTTTGGAGTGCTCACGGTTCGAGACCATAACCTGTTGAAAGCTTAAGAATGGAATTTTCATGGTGTACTCTAGTGGTAGCTTGAAGTAATAGTTCTAGGGTGTCAGTGATAACTCTTCGTGACAGTTGTTTTGATGCTTGGCTTTTCCTGTCGGTTGGGTGATTTTATTCAGAGTTTTCATGCCTCTATTCTTGTGTTTGGCGACAGAGAAAAAGGGTACTGGTTGCAAAGTCATGGCATTCCAATTCATGGATAATTTCTTAATCAGTAAGGTTCTCGGTTCAAAACCCAGCATCTTCCATTCTGCATTGAGAAATTTCAGTTGCTTAGTAGTTCACCCGTGATGTTTCTGTCATAAATTATTTGTTTTTAACCACACTCGTATTGAATGGCAGGTACCTCGTTGTTGACTCCTCAGCTTAAGTTTTGATGGTTGGCTACTGCAATAAGACCGGTAAGCCTCGGTGGTTACCTTGTTACTCTGGTTAAATGAATATTGAACCTTAGGATGTGTTGTGCCGAGACTTCATAAATTCTCTGAGGCTTGTTCTTCATCGAAAACCTGTGTACTATTGGTAGCTTGGGGAGAATGAATTCTTGACCCTGTTGTTGTTGTTTTAGTAGTAATATTTTTCCATTGCATAATCTATGAGGAAAAATGATTAGAAGAGGGTTTCACCCTTCTTCTGCTCTTACAAATGAAAGGATTCATGTTCTCGCTTCACCTATGTTCATGTGGTTGACGCTATGGGTTATTCTGTGTAAAATAAGTGTCTTTCATGGAAAGTGTTATGAATATAGTTCTATGGGCGTTGCTCCATTTTGCATGAAGGAAATGAAAATTGGTGTTGCCTATCTATTGTGCTTTTGTGGATAGTAAAAAGGAAGCCAAGGGTTTAGCCTTGAGCTTAGAGTCGAACCATAATACTTCATTTGATATGGTAGTTTTCTTTAGCTACTCAGAACATTGTTTAAACTCAGAGATGTGGTTCTCGGTGTGGTTCTACTGTTATTAAAACAATATTTTAGACTTCTATAAGTGAATGTTTACAGTGCGCTATTCGTATGGTTTTATTGTTATGTTTTCAATTTGAAGAGTGATAATGTACAATCAAATGTTGCCAAAATGTTTTTGTTCTCAGTCTTAAGAAAAACATATGTTAAGTGTTTTCGAAACTATGTTTGCAGTTAAGAATGTCTCTCGTTATCATTGTCTGTCAATTAATATGATGGTCGTGAGCCAGAATCCATTATTTTGATTTCAGCTAAGAAAAGAATCGTAACCAATTTCTTAACTAACTCTTAACTAAAAGTTAATAGTTGATGTTCTAAGCTTTAATGAGTTAGGATATGAATATGTCAAAAATCTTAGGTTTGAAAATGAAACCCTACTTGTATATCGCAATGATTCTTTATCGTAGATAAAAATAGAATGAAAGATAAATATATTATTACAGAAAGATAAACGAATAAATAGAATGTATGTGCTAGGGTTTTCGGCCAAGTGTTGAATGTTTGAAAAACTATTTATAAATGATAATAATAGTGTGTTTACACTGTGATATGAGTAGATACTTTTATATTTTTTCTTTGAAATCGATATATGTTGTGAGTGTCTATACTTAATACTTGTAGTAATTTGAAATAAACTATTTTTGAGAAATAGAATAGAATTATTGTAAGGATTGAAAAGAGGACATAAAAGTGTAGAAACCCTAGTCTATTCTATGACTGTAAAAAAAATAGAAAATTAATCAAATGTTGAAAGATATTATTTAATTTGCAGCTGTTATTTCAAGAAATGTTTATGAAATAAAAATATAGTAAAACTTAAACCTTACACTGATAAAAGGGATAATGAGGGAGGAAAAACACAGAATTTTTATTATATACTACAGAATATAAATGATAAGAAAAACTAATGAAATATAATAGGGTTTGATCTTCTCATTCAATTGGCAAATCTGCCTATAAAATTATCTTCATTAATTTCTTCTCTGTACTAGAGTACGATGCAGATCCATTAGCAGGGAAAAATGCAGAGAATATTTATTCAATTGATCATTACTCTTCACAATCTTAATTAGATTTAGAAACTGAAAATAGATGCATCTGAACAAGAAAACATTCTGCAAATAGGAATTAAATACTTGCAAATAAATGAATTTAACTACTTAATGACAAATAAATAAATAGAACCTATAGATGAAGATAGGGCCGACAAACACCCAAGGAGGCTTGTTCCTCCCAACCTTTTTCCCAAAGAAGCAGCAAAACAACTGCTTCTGGTGGACCCCCGGGCTTGCTTACTGAACCACTAAGTAGATGGAATCTGTGTAGAAGCAAGGCACTCAAATATGCCCTCAGCACTAAGCATCAAACTCTTGTACTCAAAACATGCCTTCAGCACTCAGCATCAAACACCTAAACTCTATAGAGTTTGGCAGAATCACAACATGATCAAAAACTTATCATATCCCCTCATCAAATCTCTTGGGTGCAAACACAGCAAAACCCCAAGGTAAATTTCCTCATCAGGAAAAGTGATGAACCTCAGTTCATAATTTGATGGCTATTATATAGACTGCCTAGGTCTTTAGTGGTTAGTTTGGAATAAATGAGCCTCAAGCTCCAGTCCCACCTTCCAGGGCACTATGACCACATTTCAAGGGAGTTGTCCCATACCAACAGCTAGTTAGTTGCATCATGATGCTGCCAGTTGTCCATTGCCTTCTACCCCAGATTCCATTCCACCTAGTGGGTCAGTAACCACTCTTTCAACAGTCCCCTTAGGTGTTTGTCTCCTATTTTATTTATTAATAATAAAATACTGTGCAAATTACAGTCATCCTTGGACACCTGTCCAACATAAAACTTTACAATATAAGCTAACATAATGTTTCCAACATAAAATTTTCTTCAGCAAAAAGGGTATGTTACACTAGACCAAAAGCGCATGCACGTTTTTAGGAGCACATGCCTATTTTTTATATTTCGTGTTCACCCACTTCTATTGCATCCTTTTTGGGTACCATCTTTTTGTGTGGACTATCACAATAGTTTAATATTATCTCTAGATAATTGAATGCTTATAGTCATGGTCCTAATAACAATAGTTTAACATTGTCTCCAAATAATTGAATGTTGATAATATAAACTATTTTGGTAGTCAAATACAACAAAAATTCCAACACCCCGTCATAAAATACAACTAAAACCAAAAAAATAGTAGCCCTCATCCCAATAATAATAGTTTAATATTATCTCCAAGTTATTGGATTTTGATTATATGGAGTGTTTTTGACTATTATATAGTAAAAAATTCAAGCAAATTATCATAAAATACAATTAAAAGTACAGCAACAGCAGTAGTCATCTCAATAAAAATAGGTTAATATTATCTCGAGATAATTGGATGTTGTATTTTGACTATGAAAATACAATAAAGAAATTCAAATAAATCATCACAAAATACAACTAAAACTACACAAACAATAGCCCTTGTCCCAAGAACAATAGTTTTGTATTATATCCAATAATTGGATTTTGATGGTATGAAGTGTTTTCCTGAGTCAAAAATTCAAACAAATTATCATAAAATACAACTAAAAGTACAAAAAAAAGTAGTAGTAATCTCAACAACAATAGTTTAATATCATTAGCTAAATAATTGAATGTTGACACTGTGATGTATTTTGACCTCAAATACAATAAAAAATTCAAACAAACCATCATTCATTAAGTACAATTAAAACTACTCCAATGGGTTAGGTCAAGTGGTTGAGAGATGTGAGTTGTAAGCAAAAGGGTCTCGGGTCAAATCCCCGGGTGGTTATGCATAGATATATAAAGGCCTCACTTGATGTCCCCATCGGTTACTAGGCTTTGTAATCCGAGCTAGCACCCCTCCGGGTGGCCCCCTATGAGTTCTCCCTTGGATGTAGAAACTCCTCTTGCGAGTTGTGAGCCACATTAAAACTACAAAAACAAGTCCCAATAAAAATAGTTGAATATTATCTCCAAGTAATTAGATTTCGATGGTATAGAGTGTTTTGATGGGTATAGAGTGTTTTGATGGTATAGTTTAATATTAGCACAATTTATATTTGTCGGCATTTTTGAAGATGGCCTAGTGCCACAAGCAGCTGAAGCCACTGAAAATCCACTGGTGTTGGAGGATGAAGCTGCTCCGATTAAAGAGGAAGATGGTTCGATGATGGACACTCCGAACCACCCGTAAAGCCTATGGCCAATCGCATCATATTTAGGGTTCGAACCATGCTCATTTTGTTTTCTGAGCTCACTTTTTATTTTGGACTGTGAAATTTCTATGAAATGAAGTTTTTAATTTAATAAAAGACGAGTTTATTCAATTATTTAGTACAGTTTTTAATTGTGATAGTACTTTCCTGGATTTCCTCATGTTATCATCAATTGAATGATCAATTGGTTATTAACAGTACTGTTAATAAAAGACGAGTTTATTCGATTATTTAGTACAGTTTTTAATTGTGATAGTACTTTCCTGGATTTCCTCATGTTATCATCAATTGAATGATTAATTGGTTATTAATAGTACTGTTTTGTTAAATTTCCTTTGTTTTATAATTTACACTTAGGTTATGACCTTTAGTCATACTAATTGCTTAATTGATCATTAAATCTTATTAATAGAGTTTCACTTCGTTAGTAATAATAGCACATTATTATTCATAAAGTATTTTTTGACTTAAATAAATGTAAAATCATGGTTTACACAAAATCATGGCTTAAATAAATGTGCCTTCGACAATGCTTCTGAAACTTTTCAACGTGGATCACATGCCAGCAGGGTAACCCCACTCAGTGGCCTTAACGCATGATTTTTTGAACCTGTCATAGAAAGCTGTTTCTGAATATCCACTGTAAAGCTTGGTGTAAGCTATCAACTGCATTCTCGTTTCAACACATGCATTCGACTTTCAAAGCTTGGAGTAAGGGGAGGCCATTCAACAACATTCAGCTTTCAACTTGGGTCTACTCACTTTCAACTGCGTAGTCGGAATCTAGGGAGAGTGCCTTCTGATTGTTAGCACTACCACCAATCAACCTAGACAGTTGTGTATTCACTATTTACTATGCAGTGTCTTATAATAGAGTTCAAGTTCAAGTGAATTTCCGAAGGATTAAATGTAAAATTATATTGCATGATTACCCAAAATTATATAGATATTATGCTATGAGCAATCCGTTTTGGATGATGCATTTCGGATGCATATGACTGTAAATTATATTGTATTGTATGTAACTTTTTTATTAAATGGATCTAAATGTTATTATTTTGATGAAATGGTATAGCTTTCTTGAACTACGTAGAATAAATAGGTTTAATCATGTACATGGATAGATCGAACCCAAGGGATTTTATGCTGTTAAATTGATATAGCTATCTTGAAGTGTATATATAAATGAATATTATTAAATAATTATAAATACATCGTTCAAACCAATTTAAGAGATCAATGTATCATGTTTTACATTGGATTCTTATCAGATCGATTAGATGACATTTATTTCTTATTATCCCATCGAAGTAACGTAAATTGCTTTCTCGATAGTTGTGTAGTAAGCCATGGATTTTGTGGATAATCAACCGAATGGATCGCAGATCCACCCTTGAACTATATCGGAATTTCTTTATTACTGGGATATGATCTGTAGAGAAGTTATTAAGTTTTTGTACCTTACTAAGCACTAAGATTTTGATTTTTGATTGTTAGGAAGTCCATATTATATATTACTATATGAAAGCTTTGTCAAGAGACATGGAGAATCGTATAGCCTTTCAGAACTCTTGTGGAATATTGTTACATAGGAAGTATCCCTGGGGTTAAGGGTAGGATTGGAAATAGTAATGATGATCTACTGAATGAATCAGAATGTGTGCAGCTCAAACTACCAAAAGAATATTGGTTTTATGATTATTCTTTTTGTTTTATATTACTGCTTTTATATGTTACTCTGAGAGTTAGTTGCTCAGACTTTCTAGAGGTTAACTTTGTGGGTCTATGATTTTTTACCTATACTGCATAGCACATATAAAGGATTTATTGACCTATTGATCGAAAGCGCCAAGTCAAACTTTGTAGTAGAAATTTTTTAAACTCCTATACGTTGCAGGTTTTGAACTATATTCAACTTTTTTATGATTTATTTTACATTGACATTTTGATGATGTCGAGATCAAAGTACAAGATGCAAGTGTTAGGTTGGATCAAATATATAGACTTTTTTTATCAGGAAGTTGGTTAAAGATGTTGATGAAAACCTGACCTAATGGAGATTGAGACAAGTAATCATTAAGGGGGTGTTGGAATAGGTAACTCGTGCTTGTCTCATAAATAAATGTTTGATACATGACCATACTAAAGGTTGTGGTTTATTATTGGATTGGGCGTTACAAGGTCAAGTTTTTCTCCACATGAGAAGTTTGTTTCTATGTTTTAGGAGGTGGTTAGATCTAGTTGGATATGAGAGCTTCTCTCCAACTAGTTGGCTCCTATTTTTTTATGTGGCTGATATATTCTTCCAATGGGTTGTTAGTTTGCTAAGATACCATGTCTATCTTAAAGCAATGCTTGATATATAAATATGTAACATTTTTTTGTGTTTAATAGATCAACCAGAGGGATTTTTCATGTCTAAAGAAACCATGTCTACAACTATTTCTCTACGATTTGCACATGTTGGAAAGCACTATAGATGCCTACATGGATATTAGATAAAAATAACTTGCCAACATGTCTAGCAAAGAGTTTACTCAAACGAATATCAACATGAAGTTTACTCATTATTCATTCTTCTTGTGCACATTCTCTCCAAGTGCACTTTGAGTTGCCATAGATCTGGCCATCAAACTACAATAGAACCAACAATATATTAATGTATTTTCCTCAACTACTTACAATTGCATACAACCATAAATATTATAAAATAAATTTTCCTATGAAACTATCCCAGAAACAATATCTAGATTTTTAGTAATTTCCCTATGAAACTATCCCATAAACCAAATCTAGAATTTTGGTTTGGACCTTGAACCAACAAAAAATTACATGCAATAAGAGAAATCATAGCACTCTCTCTACTACATCAACAACTAAACAAAACATGATTGTTTTTTAACTCATAGATAGAAAAAAAGTACATAATTATTTTCCAACTCAAATGTTGCCACAAAATACAAAAGCAACATCACAAATCATTATCCAATTACAAATATCAAAATCAAACCAGCATACATTTCCACCATTTCCATCATCACTGCCACATTTAACTTGCAATTCCATCATCTGCAAAGAGTGTGAACTCATACTTGTTCAATTTGTCATTCAAATAAAATATCAAATGCACATTCATATGTGTAAAAAAAATAAGATAAAAAAAAAGACACCTTAAGAAATCGGATCCCTTTCAATGCTTGATAGATATGGTCTTAAGATATGATTTTGAAAAATTGTTTTTCATTTTTTTTCATGTTAAGTTAGGTAACAAACGTTACAACATCTCCACTATACTGGGCTATACTGGACAATTATCCAGAGCATGTATGAAAGGCAATACATAGATAGGGTTTATCATGTAATTCTTCAATGCATACATAGACATGGTTTATCATGTAATTCTTTAACTCATACATAGACAAGGTTTATGCCACTTTATACTTTCATTATATAAAGTAGCATAAATGCAGATCCTTCACCATTGTTGCTTGTTTTATTTGCTCCCCTTTTTACTCTGGTAGGAGTCAATCAACCTTCCTCTACATCCATCGATGACAGAAACTCTTCTTAGCAATATTAAAGTCAAAAGAAAGATCCATAAAAGATATGCCAGATATTTTTAGCCTTCTTACAACTAAGAAGGCAACACAAGGCTCCACTAAAATTACTAATGTTTTTTTTGGTACCTCTTGATGTTTCGTTTTTGCACATCTGTAAACATTCATACACCGTAAGTTAAAAAAACAAAAATAAAGAACCTAGAGAAACATCAATACGGATTGAGTCAAAGAGTAATATCAAGTGTACCTGAATTGATGGGGTAACAAGATTGATACTGCATCTGGGCAAGTCCTTGGAACAAGTGATCCATAGAAGTGGATTTTTGTATCTTTGTAAACATTCATACACCATAAGTTAAAAAAACACAAATGAAGAACCTAGAGAAACATCAATGAGGATTGTATCGAATAGTACTATCAAGGGTACCTGAATTGATGGGCAAACCAAAATGATGCTGCATCCAGGCAAGTCCTTGGAACGAATGATCCATAGAAGTGGACTGTTGTACCTCTGTAAACATTCATACACCGTAAGTTAAAAAAACATAAATAAAGAACTAAGAGAAACATCAATAGGGATTATATCGAAGACTTCTATCAAGGGTACCTGAATTGATGGGAAAACCATAATGATGCTGCATCCGGGAAAGTCCTTGGATCAACTTATCCGTAGAAGTGGACTGTTGTACCTCTGTAAACATTCATACACCATAAGTTAAAAAAACGCAAATAAAGAACCTAGAGAAACATAAATGGGGATTGTATCGAAGAGTACTATAAAGGGTACCTGAATTGATGGGGAAACCAAAATGATGCTGCATCTAGGCAAGTCCTTGGAGTGACTTCAAACCAAAGAAGTGGACTGTTGTACCTCTGTAAACATTCATACATCGTAAGTCTAAAAAACATAAATAAAGAACCAAGAGAAACATCAATAGGGATTATATCGAAGAGTTCTATCAAGGGTACCTGAATTGATGGGAAAACCAGAATGATGATGCATCCGGGAAAGTCCTTGGAATGACTTATCCGTAGAAGTGGATTGTTGTACCTCTGTAAACATTCATACACCATAAGTTAAAAAAATGCAAATAAAGAACATAGAGAAACATAAATGGGTATTGTATCGAAGAGTACTATAAAGGGTACCTGAATTGATGGGGAAACCAAAATGATGCTGCATCTAGGTAAGTCCTTGGAGTGACGGAACCATAGAAGTGGACTGTTGTACCTCTGTAAACATTCATACACCATAAGTCAAAAAACATAAATAAGGAACCAAGAGAAACATCAATAGGGATTATATCGAAGAGTTCTATCAAGGGTACCTGAATTGATGGGAAAACCAGAATGATGTTGCATCTGGGAAAGTCCTTAGAATGACTTATCCGTAGAAGTGGACTGTTGTACCTCTGTAAACATTCATACACCATAAGTTAAAAAATGCAAATAAAGAACTTAGAGAGACATAAATGGGGATTGTATCAAAGAGTACTATCAAGGGTACCTGAATTGATGGGGAAACCAAAATGATGTTGCATCTGGGAAAGTCCTTGGAGTGAATGAACCATAGAAGTGGACTGTTGTACCTCTGTAAACATTCATACACCGTAAGTAAAAAAACATAAATAAAGAACCAAGAGAAACATCAATAGGGATTATATCGAAGAGTTCTATCAAGGGTACCTAAATTGATGGGAAAACCAGAATGATGTTGCATCCGAGAAAGTCCTTGGAATGACTTATCCGCAGAAGTGGATTGTTGTACCTCTATAAAAATTCATACACCATAAGTTAGAAAAACGCAAATAAAGAACCTAGAGAAACATAAATGGGGATTGTATCGAAGAGTACTATCAAGGGTACCTGAATTGATGGGGAAACCAAAATGATGCTGCATCTGGGAAAGTCCTTGGAGTGACTGAACCATAGAAGTGGATTGTTGTACCTCTATAAATATTCATACACTATAAGTTTAAAAAAAAAATAAAGAACCAAGAGAAACATCAATAGAGATTGTACCAAAAAGTATTATCAAGGGTACCTGAATTGATATGCAAACCATAATTATGCTGCATCCCTCAAAGTCCTTGGGATGACTAATCCTTAGATGTGGATTGTTGTACCTCTGTAAACATGCTTACACTGTAAGTTAAAAGAAAAGAGGCCATCTGAATACACTATTTCAAGCACATGCACTGCCTTATTCTATGAAAATCACCTAGGGCAATAGAGGATGCATTGTTGGATTGAGGACGCCCCCTCTTATTGAGGTACTGAAACCAATATGGTTCATACTCTGATGGATGAACATTCAGATCGATTTCCAAGCCACTATTTTGTTTTCTTCTTTTGCTTTTCTTTTTAGGGCTAAGAAAACTCTTCTTTCTCTTCAAGGGGGACTCATATGCACCCAATCCAAGTGTGAAGTCATAATCCAAAATGGCAATATTGTTGGCTTCATCCAACATTTTTTTAACAAGGCCAATCATTTGTTCAGTTTTGCTTAAAGTGACAGGAGGACTGTTTTTAATCAACTCAAAATAACCAAACAAATCCTCTCTAGCTAATTGGAGTGCATCAACATCATTATCAACATTGTCAGTATCCACAATAGTATTCTCGACATCCACATCATGGCTTGGTTCATCTATACCTATCTTAGGAGGAGCATTGCATGAAGAAGGTGTTGCATCATTATCCAACATCATACTTGAATCCCCTACGGAGAAATACAACCAGTCAACCTTTATAACATGCTTGCAAATGTTTTCGCGGATATACCATGGGCAATTGCACGCCATAAAATTTGGGCAATACCAAGTGACAAGGTATTGCTTGTTAGGAGTGGTTTGACTCCTCACCCAATAAGCACGAGATATGTTTTCATGGAGGAAACAATCACTATCTGGAATCATTTTAGCTCTTTCAATTGATGATTGAAGTTTATTCTCTTTCCTATAGTTGTTGAAATAGTCTTATTTTTTCAAAATTTCTTTGAATCGATAAAATGGTGAAACATTTATTAGTAGTACATATAGCAACAAATCCATTCTACGGGAACACTTCTTCCTTCTATCAAAAAGAAACTTTGTCTTCAAGAAGCAGTGGTATGTCTCCACTGCATTGTTTGTCTCTTGATTTGCGTGCAAAAAATCTCTGCAACCTTTTACCCACATCCCTGCAAGCAAATAACTAACTTAGTGATTATATCCCATTTTTATGATATACAAAAACAAAAGATACAAGAGAAAGTATGTACACTTACAAATTTTATCACCTGGAACCCAATTCTTAAGGAAATAGTCCAAGAAATCTTTCTCATCTGCATATTTGCTGAAAAATCCTCTGATTGCATCATTGACATCGTCATTGGAACAATATTTCATGATATAGCTCAAGTCTTTATACATTTCACTTGCTCTTTTTGGATCACTGGCCAATCGGTTCACATTTTTTGACCAAGCCCTTCGTACATGCCAAACACATAAGATAACTCTGGAACGTGTGATCCTCCTGCCATATGTAACATGTTAAAATGTGACATTCATGAAATAAACACAAGTTACAATGCAAAATAGCAAGATTGAAATTACCTCAAGGCTGCTATTTCAGCCAATGCATCATCAACCATGAATGCAATGACTTTCCAATCTGACGAGCTTGGTAACACCTCTGCATGAGCCGAGCCAACCATGTTGCAATATCTTCTGTTATATTCCTAGATGCTACAACCCATGCGATGAGCACCCCACTTTGTTGTTGATCAAAGGTGACAAGTGTGTACAGTTGATACTGTCATATCCATAGAACAAATTGCAATCAAATTTAGGTTATCAATATCATTGAATGGATACAATTGAAATGATCGTGCTGAATCAATGATTGACATCATGCTTACCCCATACTTATTCGTACTGAAGGTTGAATCCATTGCTATTAAGCTATTATGATAAATATTCACCATTGTCTCTAGAATCCACTTTGTTTGAATTCCAATTATAAACGGGATGTCTCCACCATTGGGCTTTTGGTAGAAAAAAATATCTTCTTTATGTTTTTGGTACCAAAGATTCACGCTCATCTCATATTTTTGGTGAAGCTGATACTTTCCCTTATCCAAACGACTATAGATGTTCATGACATCTTTGATTTGCAGGGAGAAATATCTATCCCGATCTGCTGCATCCATGTTAACATGTTTCTCAATGTACATTTTACACACCGAATCAACTGGCACATCCCAAGAAAAACAACTTTCTACATAAGAAATTATGTCCCTTGAAAGTCTTGGCTTGTGCATGGATCTAGTCTCACTCGAAGTATCATTCCTTCCATGACAAGTCCATACTCTCATGTCTTCATGGCCATACATGTTATAAGTTATTATTGCCACCTCAGAATATTTAACCATGACCTTAACAATAAAATGGCAGCGACAACCCCTTTTTTTCACAAATGAATTGACCCTTCATTTAGGCGGTATCTCTCCCCTTTTATCTTCTGGTCCATATGAACAATAATACCTGTATAAAATATTATGAAATGTTAATACATATGACAAGTGATAAATATAGTATGATTTCTAACATCCAAACAATGAAATTTGAAATACTTACACTTCATATCTCAAGGCTGCAGTATCCCTCTTTCCTGGGGATTTGTTTTGGATACAGTAGAAACTACAAGGAGAACCAAGATTCATTTCATCTCCTTTAATAAAATTGGGAACTCTATGCAATGGTATTTATAACCCGATCAATGGTGCCATTCCTTCAATGTATTTCAGACCATACGAGATCATTACGGGAAAAAATTGCCATGTCATTGAGATCTTGCAAGTCTAGGTCCATGATACTTTTCCATATGTTATGCCTTCCCATTTTTTATTGAATCCTACAAAAAAGTGCAAACACATCTGCATTACATGAGAGGGATACTACAACACATCTCATCCACATTGGGCTGTAGAAAGGGCCTCTTGGCCCAACAATAAATTGGTTAATATAGAATTAAGTTGCTTATCTATTCTAGGCAAGAATTGATGACACAACTTGAAATCCATAATCAGTGCATTAAACAATAAGATCTTCATCAGACATTACTAATGTTGATCAATTTTATATCGAGAAGCATGAATAACCACTATGTTAAGCCAACACTATTGAACAATAGGATCATAGAATAATAATTCTTAACATCATCGTATTCTAAGGGAATAATTATCCATTATCTATAACCTAACCTAGCTTAGTGCTCAACCCATCTTCGTCATTAATAAATATTCAAAGGATTCCAAAGCTAGCTTTGGTAAGGTAGGGATACTAAAAGTGTAGAACAATATTTTGCTTGTAGCTCCCTAGTGAAAGTGTAGAACAACTTGAAATCCATAACCAATGCATTAAACAATAAGATCTTCATAGACATTACTAATGTTCCTCAATTTTATATCGAGAAGCATAAATAACCACTATGTTAAGCCAGCACTATTGAACAATAGGATCATAGAATAATAATTCTTAACATCATCATATTCTAAGGGAATAATTATCCATTATCTATAACCTAACCTAGCATAGTGTTCAACCCATCTTCATCATTAATAAATATTCAAACGATTCCAAAGCTAGCTTTGGTAAGTTAAGGATACTAAAAGTGTAAAACAGTATTTTGCTTGTAGCTCCCTAGTGAAACTGTAGAACAATATTTTGCTTGTAGACCCCAAAATATGCCATATCCATATAAGTAAAAATAAATAAAGTTAACAAGTTTGTTATGAGAAATATTTATATATGCAAGTTCCACTACTACATATCACAAATGAGATGAGTTCATAGCACAAAGAGTGTAGATGAGTTTATTTCTTACTGGTGTTTTTCATTATTTGTCTATATCTGTTATTACTCAAGAATCAAGATATATAGAGTAAGTACATACCCATACCCGTCATGTCACATTGCTCAAAGCCCTTCTTCAACAGCTCTATAGAAAACATGAATATTGTCCATGTGAGTCAACCAAAAGGACTTATGCTCAGTATACCCTTCAACAACATATACATGAATCAAGAGTATATTTCATCCAAGCAAACTAGAGCCATCTCTGAGCACAATACATAAAACTAAAGCCTTAATAGGCACTTAATAGGCACAAGAACCGCCTGTCATCTTTAGAAGATATAAAATATATAATATTTAGAATGTAACAATAATAATAATTATCAAGGTATACATACATATAGATGAAGGATTTTCAATGGAGTCTGAAGTGGAATTGTTCAATTATTCTGCACATCCCTACGAGGGTTTATCCATTTTCATTTTTGATAGTTTCGTAGGTGGTAGGTAGGATTTGATAGTTAAGAGCCTTTCCCCTTCGTGGCCAAGAGTGCCTCGTATTCTTTTCATTATATTCCTTTGAGGTGAAAAGCATTGATGTTCTAGTTCGAAAATACAGTACTCATAGATCGCATGGGTTAGTAGTAAAGACCCCTCTTGGATGTATTAGAGACAAGACAGTTGGGGGAGGTGCTTATGAGTTTCATTCTTTTTCTTCTAGTTATTTTCATGACATCCTTGAGGCGACGTAGTTCAACAATGGAATATCAACAAAGAGTGTAGATCAAAAGGAATGTTTATGTAGCTTATGAATTATTTCTAAGATAGATATTCCAAACATTGCTATCAGGTCGATCTTGTTTTGGATATGCACCTTAAATATGTATTTCTAAGCAGCCAAGTTTGAAACCATTGTTAATGTATTTCCAAGCAGCAGAGTTTGAAATTTTAAATATTTTATATTACAAATCTTAAAATTTTTAGTGATTTGGTAAAGTGAAAGATCTTTATAGTCCACTTTGCAGGTTTCCATAACTTTAAAATTTAAAAAATGCAGCATGTAAACTTGAATTTTGTCCTTACATTGACTTTGTTATAGAACAGAATCCACCAAAAATTTCACAAAAAAATGTAGTGTGTAAATCTTTCTCCACATGAGTTTATTTTTTTAATTTCTCCACATCATGATTATTTTTTTCTGGAGTAAATTCTATTAGAAAATCGAAACAATTGTTTCAATTACAAGTTATATCCATTGCAAAAGCCTTTACAAGGATATCTGGAAAACACTGCATTATCTGTTATGACAGATATAAGTTTTACGGTGATTCTGTCCTGCTGCATAAAAGTGGGTCTTCTGTGCAGTCAAAGAAAGGTATAATTTTTCTGGTTTTTTAATGCTCACTTGCGTAAATTCATCTTCAGCCCTGTTTACCATAGATTCATTTAGAAAAAAAAAAATTTAACAGGATTATCAAGGAATAGGAAAAAAATTAACTGAGATTCCAGGATTATCAGTCCAAGATGCCATGATATGCAGTGCACTAACCTAGAGATTGGGACTGCGCACAGTGAATACACAACAGTTCAGGTTGATCTGTGGTAGTGTTAACAATCAGAAGGTACTCTCTCGAGATTCTGACTACGCAGTTGAAAGCGAGTAGACCCAAGTTGAAAGTCGAATGTTGTTGAATGGCCTCCCCTTACTCCAATCTTTGAAAGCCGAATGCATGCATTGAAACAAGAATGCAGTTGATAGCTTACACCAAGCTTTACAATGGATATTCGAAAAATTTCTATGACAGGTTCAAAAAATCATGCGTTAAAGCCACTGAGTGGGAGTTACCATGCTGGCGGGTGATCCATGTTGAAAAGTTCCACGTCAAAGAGGAGTGAGCCGGCAGACAGTGAGCAGTCCATTTACAAAAGGCATCAGGGTCTCCTCGACGGCCCCTTATAAACGACGTCAGGGTCTCCTCGACGGCCCCGATGGGTCCCGGGTGCAAATGGTCGAGGAGATAGCTTACTCCTATTAATAGTGTTTCACTCCATTAAGAAATAGCACATTCTTAGTGGTAAATAACTTTTTAGTTAAATAAATGTAATAGAAGTATTATTATTTGAAACATAATAAAAAGAGAGAACATGGTCATGTTGGCATTTTTTTTTGTAGTAAAACTTTATTATCAAATTCATGTGTATAGAAGTGTTATTATTAATATAATTTAATTGATAATAGAATTTTGTTATATTTAAAGAATAGTACATTTAAATATAATTTAATTTAAGTTTTTAAGAATTTAGAATTTAAAGAAAAATTGAAAAATTAATATTATAAAAATTGAAATAATAAAAACATGGCGTTAAATAATAATATTATTGATTATAAAATTATAAATGTAAACATAATGTAAAATAAATTCAATTATTTGGTATTAATATTGAAGCTACCATGTTAAATCGGTGTAACTCACTTAGTTGTAAGATGAAATGTTATTGTCCAAAAATATTTGAAATTACCTTATCCTAAGTATGCAAAGCATGGTAAAATAGCAACATACTAACCAACAAAATTAAGTTAATGACATGACAAAGGGCCAAGGCATTTAGTTAAAGGGAAAAATGTATAATATTGAAAATGAGACTTGGATCTTTATGTCTCAAACTTTACTAATGAGTTCATATGTATAATAGTGTTATTGTTTGAAGTATAGCAAAAAGGGAGGAAGCATGGTCATTTTGATTTGGATTTATTTTTAAATTAAAAAGAAAGTGTGTGGGTAGAGAAAACAAACTTCTATGTTGGATACGATAATATCATATAGTATTTTATGTGAAAAGACATCACTATCATGTTATCATGTAAGTGAAATTTGAGTATTTCTATATATTACCACACTCTTGTATATTTGATTGGCCAAAAGATGCATATCCTCAAGCATTCTACACTAATCATTTGCATAGCTATGATCAAAATATAAAGTGTTCCATTGATTAGGAAAGGAACCCTTGGTGACAACATGAAGAGAAATCCTAAGTTATTTTCTAAAGGTGAAATTTTTCCAATTGAGTCATTTGAAATAATATATATTTATTAATTATCTTAAATGTTTACCTATTTTACATAAGATATAGTTAAATTTGATTAAAAATTACAAGTCTTAATAGTATATTATATTTTGTATTGAATATTCACCTATATATCTATATGTATACTTTTTCACTCCAAATAGTCTCCTAGACTATTATACATATATATAATATTTAAATTCTTAAAAAATACCTCACCATAAATTATGCAAAACCCTAGCCTCAACCATGACGGAGACAAGTAACCCTAAAATCATAATGGAAGTGCAAATGAATGGTTATGCAATACCCTATGTATGCTGATATGCCAAGCAACCGTAAAAGCATGAACCAATATTAAAATGTTTTAAAAACCATAGTTATAGATAAATTCATGGTTTTTAAAACATTTTAATATTGGCTTAAACCATAGTTATATATAAATATGGTTTTTAAAATGTAAGTAATTTTTTTTATATTATTTCGCTTTTATTGAAAGCTCACGATTATTTCACTTTTACCAATACTACTTTAGATATATATTTTATATTAAAATAAATTTATGAGAACGCAGTTCAATGTAGTCTTTTCACCCAAAATAAGGAAAGCAAATTAAATACACATTGCCAACTTAAAAGTTAAATTGACTCATGTATTACCTAAAATATGGATGGGTATATTAATTATGATATTAATTATTATTATATTTAATTATTTTTGCACTTATTATAAAATATTAATTATAATATAATATTATTATATATTAGTTGTAATATTAATTACTATTACTATTATATATTGGTCATGTGTTATCTAAAAGATGGGTGGGTATACTAGTTATGATATTAGTTAAAATTTATTAGACTCGGTTATTATAAAATATTAATTATAATATATAGTATTATTATGTATTAGTTGTAATATTAATTACTATTACTATTATATATGGTTATCTAAAAGATGGATGGGTATATTAGTTAAAAGCTACTGGACCTAACTTTTAATGGTTATTATAAAATATTAATTATAATATAATATTATTATATATTAGTTATAATATAAATTATTATTACTATGGTCAAATATTACCAAAAATATTGATGGGTAGGTTAGTTATGATATTACTTAAAAATTATTGTACCTATCTTTTGACGCTTATTATAAAACATTAATTATAATATAATATTATTATATATTAGTGATAATATTAATTACTATTAATATAATATATTGGTCATGTATTATCTAAAAGATGGATGGGTATATTAGTTATGATATTAGTTAAAAGTTATTGGACCTAACTTTTGACCGTTATTATAAAATATTTATTATAATATAATATTATTATATATTAGTTATAATATTAATTACTATTACTAATATATATTGGTCAAATATTATCTCAAAGATTGATGGGTACATTAGTTATTATTATATGTTAGATATTAATCATGATAATAATAAATGTTATTTGACCCAATAATATTATTATATATTAGTTATAATATTAATTATTATTACTAATATATATTATCTATGGATCACCTATTTCCCCAAATTATATATAATAAATAATTGTTTAAGACGTGCTCCTTTTTTTAATTTTAAAGCATTTTGATTGGCTAATACATGATGACATGGAATTTGAATTAGGGTTGAAAGGCCCATTTTTCATCCAATTTTCCTCTAATTGATAAGATATAGTTAAATTTGATTAAAAATCATCAAAAATTACAAGTTTTAATGGTATATTATATTTTGTATTGAATATTCACTTACATATTTATATGTATATTTTTTTCAATCCAAATAGTCGCCTATACTATTATACATATATATAATATTTGAATCCTTAAAAAATACCTCACCATAAACTATGCATAACCGTGGCCTCAACCATGATGGAGACAAGTAACCCTAAAATCATATTGGAAGTGCAAATGAATGGTTATGCAATACCCTATGTATGGTGTCATTGATATGCCAAGTAACAGTAGAAGCATACGCCAATATTAGAATGTTTTAAAAACCATACTTATATATAAATTCATGTGGAAAGAAATTATGTCCAAAAGTGAATAAAAATATTTAGCAATTTTTCAATAATGGAAAATGTTTTGTTGTCTTGAATATATCGATATTGGTCATCGTGTTTCATGTTTCTGAATTCTTATTTAATATCAATTTGTGGTATAATGGATGGTTAGCTTGTGCTATCAAACAAAAAAGGCTAAAATATTTGCGTAAGGAGTTCACTGCAAGACATAACTTGATGCTTTGATAATAAGCTTATGAGTCTACAAGAGTTGTTAAATGACAAAATTTCAAAATATTTTACCATAGTAATGATACCTGTGATAAGGTTTTCCAAGGTCAAGGGTTTATTCATTTCTATAGCACCATGCACCATGGAGAACTTTGATTTGTTGATTATGTGGTGGAGCTTACATCCCTAAGTCTAGCCTTTAGGTTATAATAGTAGGTTGTAGACCTATAGAAACCTACATAGCAATTAAGGGATAATCAAATTGCAATCGGTCAACAAAAGTCGCTAGAACTTTGCTTCATAGGTGGAGGGCATGAAAGTTGTAATCTTGTGAAGGATGAGCTTGGACCTTTATGGCCCTCGATTGGAGATCTATACAAGATTTTAGAAAACAAGCATGTACTCAATCATGTGAATGTTTCATCTTTTCCAGTTTTGCATCACACAACTAATCCTAATTTTGTTGTGGGATTTTAGTCTCATGATAATATTTCTAAAGGTAAGAAAGGGGAATCTAAGGGTGTGTTGACTTAGAAGTTGAATAATAAGGGAAATTATGAGAACACTTCATCATTTTAATCGGTAACTCAAGTGGTGAAGGGTCTACCAGAGATGAGGGTTGTTGTGTGTAATGTAGAATCATGTACTTAGTCGAGTCTAAAGAAATGTTGGATGAAGTGTGTTAGGTGAAATCCAAAAAAAGGTGAAAATGGTGATAGGGTTACATGTCAATATTGAGGACGTCAAAGGTATTCTGAAAAATATAAAGTAGATCTATTTATGAGGGAAACAATGAGTGGGTTATCCTTGGGAAATTGGATAAAAGATCATTGGAGACTCATCCTTGGATATATCCATATCTTCCATGTACTATTTCAAGGATGATTATGCTTTATGGTGAAGAGTTATTAGGATTCTTGTAAATAGGGCTTGGAACTTATGAGCCCTAAAACTATGTTTGAAGAATTAGAAACTTGTTTTGATCCAAGAAGGAAGACAACTTTTAAGGGAGTAGTTTGGTTTCTTAGTAAACAGGAAGATCCTGTATGCAGTGGGAGTTACGCAAGAAGTTTTACATTCAGTAAAAACTAGGAACCTAGATGCTCTAATTTTAAAGATGGATTTAGTTAAGGCATATGGCAAGGTGAATTGGGTGTATCTTGGGCTATTGCTTCTTCAAATTGGTTTGTAACCTCTTCTTGTCACAAATTTGATAATGAATTGCGTTACTTCTGATACCTTTGCAGTGTTAGTCAATGGATCACCCTCTCCTTCTTTCAACAACTCTCATGGACTGAGATGGGGCTGCCCTATGTCTCCCCTACATTTTTTGTTGATCATTGAAGTTTTAAGCAATTAATTCATAATGCAAGAAACAATGGAAGAATTAAATGGATTAAGATTTCAAAGAATATATATGTCACACATATTCTTTTTTTGGATGATGTTGTTTTATCCGGGTGTGGAAATGTTGAGGAATGGGAACATTTTGCAAAATTGGTTACTATATTATGTGATGCATCAGGTATGGAGTTTAGTATGATCCTGGTTTCAGTTGAGTCTTTCATGCCTTATCTCTCTTCCCCCTTGGAAAATGGTTTTAAGTACGTGGGCTATTTTCTAAAACCCAATGGATACAAAATTAGAGATTGGATGTGGCTTGTACAAAAATTTGAGAAACAGATTAATAATTGGTCCTACGGGTTATTATCTCTTGGTGGCAGATTAAATATGTACTAACTGGCATCCTAGTATATCAGTTCTCAGTTGCTTCGATTCCAAAGAAAATTATAAATCTTCTCCAAAGAATTATGTTTAATTTCCTCTGGTTGGGTACTGTGGATGGTCATAAATTGCATATGGCAAGTTGGGAAAAAATTTTGCATCCAAAAAAGAGTGGGGGATGGAACATAAAAAATCTTGACAGACTCTGTTCGGCGCTCCATATGAAGAGTATGTGGAGGGATTTGTTTGGAGGTTGTTTTTGGAGCAAAGTATTACATGAAAAATATATAAAAACTGATATAATCCATTGAATCAGAATACCTTCTATGAATGTAAAGAACCCTTCAAATTTTTGGGATGGCTTGGTTAAAGTATACAAATGGATCAATTTCAGGTTATCTGGGCACGTTGGATCAAGACAAAACATATTTATAGGCATCGACTCGATTGTTGGCATTGGTGAGAATTGTTCACTTTCCGTTGGCTTGTCGAACTACCTTACTGAGATTGGCTATTCCACACTGGCCAGTATTAAGAAATCCCATGGACAACAAGGACTCTCAAATTATTTCTATTCATCTTCAGATATGGGTTTGAAAAATGAGTGGGCTTCAGAATGGAACATGTACATCTCCAGTCTTAATTATGTTGGGATTTGTTTAAATTCTGATTTAGATAAAATTGTTTGGTCTAGGAATTTAAAAAATGGACAAATCACTGCAAAGTCCGCTTACAATTTTCCGTATGATCTTGATTCTTTACAAGGATCAAAATGGTGGTTTAGCAAGTTGTGGAAATGGAAAATTCCACAAAAAATCACTTGTTTTGTATGGTTGGTTTTTGAGAATTCTATCTTAACATGGGAAAACTTGGTAAAGCGAGGATGGTTGGGACCTAATAGATATGTTCTATGCTGCTCTGATGCAGAATCTGTAGATCATATTTTCATTGTTTTCTCTTTTGCTAGAGATCTGTGATTTAAATTTTGCGAGGCTCTAAATATCCAAGTTCCATGGGGTAATGACACTTTTGGGGTAATTTTTTAACTGGTATAAGAACGAAAGAACACATAGGTCTTTACCATATTTTGTCACTTGGGAAATATGGAAGCAAAGAAACTTGGCCATCTTCGAGGATAAAATTTGAAATACTCTTGTTTCTTTGATTAAGGTTATAAAATTCTACAAGGAGTTTCATTCTGATGTAGTCAAGATGAAGAAACAAAAAGTATTATTGGATTTCTCTCAGGCAATTGGTCCTCTTGGATTCTTCGATGGTGCATCTTCTAATGGAACATGTGCTATGGGTACTGTCCTAAAAATAAATGAAAAACATTACTTCAATCTATTATTTAATGGTGGTACAGGTACAAACACAACGGGTGAAATGCTTTCTCTCTGGGTTCTTTTAAGATTTACAGTAATCCTAGGAATTGACTCGTTAAATGATTTTGGTGATTCCCAAGCAATAGTATACTGGGAAAAGAAGAATCATAGCCTTCAAATGTCGTATCTTTCCCAATGGGGCATAAGGACTAGACACACTTTGGACTCTATCCATGATTGGAATATATTTCATATTTATAGAGAACAAAACACCTATGTTGATCTCCTCTCGAAGATGGATTTAAATCTTAGATCTGATGAACTTATTTGGGAAGAATACATTCAGAATAGTTTGGAGATGAAAGGATCTATCCCTTCCTTTCTATGATTTTGCTTACTGCTTCATCTATATTTTGATGGTTCTTTAGTAAATTTGATGTGTATCTTCTATGGACCTTAATAATTATTTGTTTTGATGCTTTTGGACCTATATTACAGACTCCATATGAGTATTGTACGATATTTGAAGATGTAATCTTTTGATTCCTATGGAATAACAAAGATACAGTTTTGTTCAGCTTGAAAAAGACGCATGCTCTACCCAACCATAGGTAATTATGTTCATTCATCTCTCAACAGAACATCACCCCTGATGCATTCATGAGATAGACATCTCACTAGTCCCATAATTTCTCAAGATTAAACTCTTGGAAATCAAGGAATTGGCTTGAATCGAATTCCATGCCAAATAATGCATTTCACTTCCTTGAATTCCTTCTATCAGCACAACAGTGAAAACAAATCACTATCATCAGTGCTAAAAATTACACCAAGACAATTAGCTACACCATTTTCCACTTCACTGGTACAAACAGAGACAAATTGGTTTGACTCCACAATAGTGAAAAACACATCACTGTCATCTATGCTCAGAATTTAGTTCCTTAGACTCAGGATTAATCATATTTATTCCGCAAACCACAAATCTCCTTTATTCTCCTAATTCCTCTCTTTGAACATGAGTAAAAGTTGGTAACATACATCATATTTTTTCTCTTACTCAAAGCGTTTCCCTTAGGCGCATTCTTTTTCCGTAATGAAGGGAGGCACCCTCCCCATTTCCATTTGCATGCATTACTTTAATGCATGGAAAGAGGGAACCACATGGGTTATCCAAGAGACCCATGTTTCCTCATTTTATAAAAACACATAATTGAATCCCCCCAAAATTCCACTTAAGTCATAATTATTATTTTAATAATAATTTTTAAGTCAATAGAATGGAATTAATACTTAACCATGACTTACGATAAACTTTAGAGATATTTTAAGGTTCTAAAATTTATCTAAGGGTCATGGCATAGTTTCCTCCTAGGCCACTTTTAACCCCCTTACTGTCTCCGATGAATACATGAGTCCTTTATCTCTTTAGCATTTTGCCTCAGCACAACCAGTTGTGGATTTTAATATTAATAATTACAAAATATACATTTTTTCTTCCATACAGGCATTTTTCGTATCAATATTTACATCATACATATGATCAGTTCAGGGATCTCATCCAAAGGTATTACATCTATTCCATCTGGGTCCTTCACATTTTCATTTGGAAACTTCTCTCGATGGCCTACCTTCAATGGGGCATTCCCGATACTCCACTCATGATGAGGTATTTCAAAACATTGGAAATCCTCATTCCCTTAGGATCTCTCATGTTCACCTTCAATAACATTCTTCGATGAGTCAATCCTTCTATAACTTTTAGGTTCCTTTAGGTTCCTTGCAGTAGATCATTCTTATTGGGATCATGGATAATGCTAGAAAGCATATAATTTGATAATATTATTTTGATGACCTTGTTCTAGTCCCACTACCCATGCATTCATCTAAGTGGATGGTACACATCATAAGCCCTATCCACATAGCTCTTGCACCTCACATTTCTGTCCACATGGCAGAGGTGGGGCCCATGTCAAATTTTCCCAAATTTTTAAAATTTTCATAATTGGGTAAAATGTCATTTCGTAATGGGGTTATTATGAAACTGCGTCTGACTCTTCCTCCATTCTAGAGATATCTCAACAATTTTTAAAATTTTCTCAAATTTCCTTGGCTAGTGTACTTGATTCATGCTAGTACACCACCAATTTAACTCATGGCTCTAATTTGTTAACAAAAACCATGATTTTCAGAAAATCATTTATCAACACTTCATGTGCAACCTTGGTTTTATGCCTATAATTGTGGATTTCAAACCATACAACCCTGGTGTTGCAACCAAAATCTTTGATACCGCTTCATCACGTCCCCATCCATCATTCTAACAGAGGGACATATTTATGAATTACAAGTTTCCAAAATTTTTCCCATAGGATATAAGTATGAATTTGTAATATGAAATGTATGTGCATATGTATAATTGTAAAACACAATGGAAATAAAAATATAACCACACACACATCATGCAAAAATAGACATATTTAGCATGGTTAAAAAATACAATCATTTCACATTCAAATACAAGATAGTACTTATATTTAACAAGAAGGTCCGAGCAATTAGCTATGTAAGAGCGATTTTCCACCCAACCATAGGTATCAACTATAGATACCACCTCCATGTTAGGCTATGAGGCCACCATGGTGAAGGAAACACCTATAGGCTTCTCTCTCTTAACCCACAATCCATTGTCTCATTTTTTCCCCTTTTGCGGCGATGAATTAATGAACTAAAAATATTTGTTCATAAATCTACAAATCCATTGAGAAATAGATAATGGTGTAATGAAACAGAAGTTTTCATTATGAATGAGTTTTTATATGGTATTTTTTTTCAAATAAAAAAAAAATTGTTTTATCTTATTTATTTTATTTTCTTTATAGGCCATTTATTGTTATTTCAACATCTCATAAGTACTCACAAAACCGCGACCCCCCATGTCTATCTTCATTTATGTTTTAATTCCAATTGTTTTGAACAAGTCTTTTATAGACACTTTTAAGATTGTTATACATTTTTTTAAATATTATTTTATGATATATTTTAATTATTGTTGAATTATTAATATAAATGAAAAAAAAAAAATTGTACTTAAAAGCGCTACCCAAAAACTATCTTTTTAAGACTTCAAACTCAATAGTTTTTTATTTGAATACGGAAATAATATACAAGTGATTGTTAAAATTATTTTTAATATTTTTTAATATACATTTTTTATTATTTATAATAGATTATTTGAATAAATTTATAATAACAACACAAATTATCTTGCCGCATAGTGAGACACATTACCATGCTTTTACCCATACCTATCCATCCCATCCATGGAACTCTTCTCTATTTCCCTACACAACACAAGGAAACCATTTCCCTTCACTACTCTATATTTTTTGAGCGATAAATCCAACGGTTGTGTAAAAAGAGTCCAATTTGTTGTATGATGTTGGACAGCCTCATGTAGCATTAATTCATGGATTCTCAATCATTTAGGAGCATCAAAAATTAATGGGTAAAGGTTCCTATCTTACCCAACCTCTATTCTCACCTACAAACACCTCTTTTCCCTCAAATATGCAATTTTCCTTCACAATTTTGAATTTCTAGTTAATGCATGGTATGGTAATGGTAATGGTAAAGGAGTGAACAACAATAGGAAAAACTACAGTGTGTCTAGTGTTAAAACTATTGTAAAAAATATGCATTATAATAATGGATGATAGACTCTAAAAGAGATGAGAGAATGGGGAAAAGACAACTAACATAAATTATGACCATAGAAGAGATGACCCTTACAACAGTCATGGAAGTATATTCATCCATGCTTCCATACCTACATGAGAATGTTTTCTCTTCCAACCTCACACATGCATTCAATGATTGGATTCGATAGTCAAAATGAAGTAACTATCCCATTTAAGAAACAAGGTAGCAAATGGATGAGTTGTAAGGTTGACACTTGGAAATAGAGTATTTAATCTCCCATAGGCCCCCCCTTTCCTCTTCCCCTCTAGTTGAATCATAGCCCCTTTATTTCTCTTTATGCATCCATCTTGGACAATTTTATTATCTTTCCAACATAATACTTCCATAGTGTTCGAAATAGCATGATAAGCTAAATACTCAATCCATACATAAATATTTACACTATACATGCCTAGCCATTCACTAATTGGGCCTTTGCCCTGAGATTCACACTAGGAATCCGTACCAACATATTTACATCATTTACATGATTTGATTTAATGTATTCCAAGTCAAAACTAGGGGTATTACATATAAGAAAGAGTGGACAATGATCCTGGATTAAGTTCAAATTGGAATGCACAAATCTCCAAGCTAAGCCAAGGGTGTGTCCCTTTACCAAAGATAAAAAACAACATCCATAAACATTTTCTTTATAGGATTGGGATTATTGTTGGTGAACACTTGTCCGAAATGGTTTTTCTTCTCACCATTTGACTCGCAGATCTCGTTTTGTAGGCATAATCAAACTAAACCGTAGAGATCCGCTTCAACATCATTCCAATATTTGTCTTCTTTGGTTGCTTCTTCTTCTTCAACATCTTTTGATTCAAGGCTATGTTAGACAAGTAAAGGAGAATTCAAGGGAACGATGAATATGAAGGTTGGATTAGCATTGTAAGGGATAAGGCCGTGAAGAAAATTGAAAAAGATGGGTCGAAGGGTAAATGGTTAGACCAAAGAAACATATCTAGAAGAAACCATAAAGTTGTTACGCATGCATACCTTGTTGCTATGCATCTCAATAACACTACCCACTCCTCAATGGATGATGAAGAGAACATAATAGTGCACTAATACAAAATAAAACCATTTGGGCTATGAAACACTATAATTCCATATTCCAATCTCCCTCCATATGAAACTCAAATTCAATGAAACCTAAAATTCCCGTGCTTTACACTATACTTGAAATCAATTCCCAATTGTCATTGGGATCATTTGAGGTTTTCACTATACTCTTCCCATGAATATCCATTATATAGATTAAGTTAATATCAATAATAATATAATTTAAAGTCACAACCTAAAAAGACATCAAATTGACATATGAGATCCCTAGATTGTTTGCGGGATAAGGGACCCCTCCACGAAATGATTTCCAAAGAGGAAACACATGTTTTTAACCATTAGGTCCACTCAAATTGTAACATGGTGAGCGTTGAGAGTAGTGACGAGCATGGATGAGGTGGTGAAAGGATATCATGACATTGCAGAAGGGTTTTCCACCTTGACCCAACATGGAGTAAGTGGAGGCAATGCACGTTGTGATTGAGAATGCATAGAACGCCAACTTTAAGAATTTTTAGATGATGAGCACTAGTTGGATTCTTATCCTTATCCCTATTTCCCTAATGCATGGATGGAAACATATTCATTGGGTGTGGATTCTTATTTTAAATACATGGAATGAGAAAGGAAAATTAACCATTGGGATGAAAACATCCTAACACTAAAACCAACACTTCTACTTACAATAAAATGCCTTATAATGTAATTAATTAAGGAGTAGTGTAATCATGTAGCAATCTTTCCTCTCCTTGCACAATAGAGTGATTCAAGAATCAAAGTTTCAATTGATCTAGATCTTTAGTAATTTATTAAGCATCTAAATTGATTTAAAATGAAACAAAATTCCTAAAGCAAAATTTTAACATACATAAAAACTTAAACCTAGATCACTATAAAACTCCACCCATAACTAAAAAATTCATATAAGTCAACTTGAAATTATCGTTAGAAGTGGGCTTTGATTGACACAAATTTAGTATACTCCATGAATTGATAATATCTTTATTTTTAAGCCCAAAACACAATGGAGGAAATTTTTATATATATGTATATATATTCCACCAAACACGTAATTGGGGTTCAGGGGAAAGTGCTAATCCGGGCTTACAAGATATTTTAGGGTTTGGGACGAAAGAGGTAATTAGGGTTCAAGATGAATATATGAGGGTTTGCGACCGTATATAAGATCATGGGAGGGCGATGCATATTTGGATTATGAGATGCAAGCAAAAGTCGATAAGCCCAGTGTAGTGTTGTGTTTTGTACCAGGGTTTGCGATGCCTCTTCAGTCTTGTGTGTTTTGTACCAGGGTTTGCGATGCCTCTTCAGTCTTGTGAGGACGGGTTGGCACGGGAGGCTTGACCTTCTCTTTCTTTGTTTATAGAGAAGATCTTACATCCTGTGCCCACAGTGAAATCCGTTTTATCCAATCTTCAAAGTTTGGATGGAATGGCAGCAATCAGACAGGGCTCGATTCACAGATGGCCAGTTGGACTTCTGGTGTTCCCCTAGGCAGTTTGGAAGGAATTTTGGATGTTTTCATCCAACAACAGTTCCACATTTGCCTTTGGGAAGGCCAGAAGTCCCACCTAGAAATCCCACATAGAAGTCCCACTGGTACTTAAGTTTTGCCATAATGTTAGAGTCTGAAGGAAGCTCTGTCAACTTTACAAGAAGTTATGCAGGACCATGAATGATTCTTTCTATGTTAACATCAGTACAGAAATCGTCTAATTCATTCATTGTCCACAATAACTTATTGTAAGTTTGACAGAACTTCCTTCAGCCTGTAATCACAAAAGCATGGCAGCTTTCACGGGATAAATGTTACTACAAGAACTAAATGGTAGTAAATTCGGACATGACAGTTAGCTGTAAAATTACTTCCCACAATGTTAGTCTGGATTATACTAATATACTTCTCACAGTGAACACTGGATTATCCTATGAGGAATCTGACCCATGTCACCATAATTATAAAGACCTGGATGACTTTCTATTGAAAAATAAGGTCAAATGCACAAAACCATAGCAAGTGATCGTCCAACATGCATCTTAATATGAGTGAAGGGAAGTATAGCTGGGAAACATACGCACATAATTGCAGTAAATAATAATCACAAGTAAATTTCAGGAGTTGCACCTTGTTAAATTTTGTCTCTTTCTTTATGTAAATACCACAAAAAAACGTGTAGACCATGTTTGATATTTCCATGAAAGCTGCACTTCTGGAGTAGGTAGAGGTCTTCTTAGTTGAATGAGGTAATTAGGGTTTAAAAATTAAAAGTTGAATATTTTAGTGTTGAGGATGTTATAAGAGAAGGAGAGCGCAATAATTTTTTGGGTCGTGAAGGGTAGACCTGGATCCAGACATAAGCAAGCAGGGCTAGATCCACATCAAGTCATTTTTTCTGCCTCTTAAATTTCTCTTTTTTCATTTTGTCATCTTCCTCGAATCCTGTTTCCTAAATATAGGACAAATGTTTATTGATTTACTCGTTCAAAAGGCTTAGTCCGGTCCTTAAAATAATGGGTGTAACTCTTAAGTGCCAGATAGTTTGTTTGCTTGCATGAGTGGGGTTTTCTCACTAATCAGTACTGTATTATATACATTGGGCCCTAGGGTTCTCGTAAAGCTTGAGTCATGAGCTAACCAGTAAAATTTTATGTAGATTGGTTAGAGGTAAAATGTTATAAAAAGCTATTATGAAAACATTAATGGATGCACTTATCCAATTTTTCTTTTAAAAATTGGACTTCCACCTCACGTGGCCACTGCAACGCCCAAGCGTTGAAGATTTAACAGTAGCATTCACATTGGTTCATCTAAAAGTATCTTTTTAATTCAGATTGATCATGATGTGTCTAGTTTCACTATCAAAAGTATGGAACTTTGTTTTTTCTATTTTCAGTATTTTTTTAAGCTAGTCACAATAATTATAAAAGTATCTTTGTAATTTAGATTGATCATGATTTTTCTTGTTTCACTATGAAAGTATGAAACTTTATTTTTTTATTTATTTAAATGCTAATTTTCTGTTATTTTTTTATTTATTTAAATGTTAATTTTCTGTTTTTTAAGTTAGCAGTAATAGAAAATAAGTTTGAACATTTAAGACTAATGATTTATTTTTAGCAATTGAATTGTCTAATTCTCATTCACTTTAAACTTAATTAAGATAGTGACTTTAAAGGTATTGATATGTAGTCTCTTTTAAATTTAAGTGAATTTAACTAATGTTCAATGAAGCCTACTATTTCATAGTATTAATTATTTTAATTTATGCTTGTACATAGCGTTACTCATTAAAAAAATAGGCTGGATATCAATACTTTTTAATTAACTATTTTAACTCAATTTAAACAGAATTTGGACTTAGATTAAGAAGTTTAATTGGAAATAATTAACACAAATTTTCAAAATTATTTTCTATTTTTCTAATTCCAAAAAAAAATTTAAAAAAAAAAAATTAATATTAAAAATATAAAAACAAATTAACTACTCTTATAGATCCTATAGACCAACGTGAATGCCAAACTGTTAAATCTTCAAAGCTTGGATTGCAATGTAGTGGCCAGACAACCAGGGGGCTTGATCCACAGATGGAGGTCACGTTTTGTGTTTCTCTGTACTATATCTCTTCCCACATTTTATTATATTTCTCCAATTGTTTATAATTTCTAATTGCTTGAAGAGCAGTAACTGATTTACTTGTTCAAAGAGGCTTAGTCCGATCCTTAAAACAGTGGGCAATGTGAAGCAATAACTCTCAAGGAAACCCAGTTTGTCTGTCTGTATGGGTAGGGATTTCTCTTCAATCATACTCTTATGTACAATGGTCCCGGGGGTTCTGTAAAGCTTGAATTTTGAGTCAATGAGTACAATTTTACTGGGATTGGGCAGGAGATTAGACGGTCTTGGGAATTGAAATTTTTAACATCGGAAAAGATATGGAAGACATTGTATGCTTGTTTTGAGACGAGAAAGGTAATTAGGGTTTAAGAGTTGAATAATTGTGTTTAGGAGAGTATAGGAGTGCACGATAGGACAAAATTTGATAGGTTATACATTTCTAACTGAAGACTTAGAAGCCAAATGATGCTTTTGTATTTGGGTTTTGGAGAGTACTCGTTCATATCATGATTTCCATATCTGATAGTCGATATGTACCCATTCTGATAGAATCTTGATGGTTCTATTGACTCTTACCTCTGGAGGGTATGTTTTGATGGTTGTTTTGTTTCTTGTATCATAGATGATAGAGTACTCGTTCAAATATTGATTTCCATAACCAAGTTGCCTTGGGTTAAAGAAGACGGATGCCCGCGCATACACAATCCATGAGGTAAATGGGTTGGAGTATCGTTATAACCTCAGTATTCCTGGGAATATAATGTGGACTGATCCAGTATTGAGATACTTGGACTTGTGATTGGTTTGTAACTGCAAACCCTACCCCGAACTATGCAAACCCTACCCCGAACTAAGCAGGAAGGAGTGGGATACTTGGACTTGTGATTGGTTTTGTAACTGCAAACCCTACCCGGAACTAAGCAAGAAGGGATGTTGGAATATAACGTGGACTGATCTCCTGCACTGGGATCCTTGGACTTCTGCTTGGTTTCAATATGCCATGGTTTGTATCATTCATGTATCCGAGCCCTTCTGTAGGGTTCTGGATAACCTGCTTAACCACAAATGTTTAGTATTTGCAATATTTAGTGCTCCATACAACCTGCTCATCATCACATCCATATCCCTTACATCTACATGTAAGTGCTCCGCTGGGTAGATTACCTCACTGAATCTCTTGAAACTTTTGGATGAACTCCATTTGCTTACTAATTGATGCAAATTATTACTGGCTATGAACTTATTGCTGTTGAATCTGGATATGAGGAGCTGGGAATTTATGAAACCTCTGAATTCTTACGGAATCAAAGAGACCGATGCCCTTCTCCACTAGTGCATATTATTTTTTAAGACCGCGACCGGCATGCCAGATTAAGATTTCAATCATATTTGAACAGGGGAAGATTTCCGGCCTAGCTGTTTCCTTGTGATTATAAAAATGCTTAGCCAAGTTAACATTATGTATGCTGAGAGTAGAGTTTAGTGAGCCTCTGATCTATTGTTAATATATGAGAATCTCATAAAAGCATTCATCTTTGAGACTATTGCAACGACAATATTAGCTTGATCGCCTCTCTTATCGAAGCTAAAATATGCACCGCCAAAATTTAATAGATATTGTGGATGAAGATCTCGTTGAACAAATCGAATTCCGCAGCAGATGAAGGTACCTGAGAGCAAGAAATAATGCGTTGCAGTTCTGGGGATGAAATCGCTTCGGTTCTTTGCTCAGTTGGTCTGAGAAGCAATACGAATTATTGCAAACAAAGTAATACATGCATATGCTTGGAGGGTATGCCAGATTAAATCCCAAAACAGTTCACTTCGATTTTGGGTGAAGCATGGGTTGTGTTGAAGAGGCACAGAGCAATGCGTTTAATCTTTGAGAAGCAAGTTGAGTGCAAGATGTAAATCCACACTACAAGACTGCGTGTCGCATGTAATTCCACACATATAGATGTAGAGCAACTCACTGACAAATGTTGTTTTCTCTATTTAAAAATTTGATGACCTCAATACTCTCATAGATGTGAAGAATGCAGACACTAGTTTGAAAGTGTAAAAATTCTTGATAACAAGCTTTCTAATCGTAAAAAGCACCAACACTGCATGGCGGACTTTTTTATTTGAAACCAGATTTTCATTGAATTGGAGGCAATGAGAACCAGTGTTATATAGAGAGTGAACAGCAGCCTTGGACAATTAAGGTTAATCTGAAATGAGAAATAAAATATGGATTTGACAATGTAGAAATGGATTCTTAACAACCCCAAGTTTTTGTCTAAAATTTTCAAAATGAATTCTTCCAACTGACTTAGTAAAAATATCAGCAACATTCTCACTTGTATTACAATAGGTGAGTTCAATTTCTTGAGACTCAATCTTTTCTCTGACAAAATGATGTTGTAGCTCAATATGTTTGGATATGGCATGATAGACTAGATTGTGTGCTAGCTTAATTGAGCTTTGATTGTCGCACTGGATTCTGGTAGCTTGTTTTTGTTGTGTTCCAACATCTTCAAGAATACGCCTCAACCAAATGGTTTTATAAGTAGCACTCGTTAACGCTTTATATTCAACTTCTGTGGATGACAAAGAAACAGTTGGTTGTTTCTTAATGCTCCATGATATGACTCCTGAACCAATGTTAAAAGCATATCCAGAAGTGGATTTTCTATCATCAGGATTTCCTGCCCAGTCAGAATCAGAGTAACCACCAACTGAACATCAGATACATCAGTATATAAAAGACCATAATTAACAGTTCCCTTTAAATATCTTAGGACTTGCTTTGCAGCTTTCCAATGTGTTTCGCATGGCTTAGCCAAGAACTAACTAAGGATGCTAACAGAATATGATAGGTCTAGGCTTGTAGTAGTGAGGTAGTTCAGACTACCCACTGGTTGACGATACAAAGTACCATCAGCTTCTTTAGATCCATCACTGTTGTATAATTTGACATTTTGGTCCAAAGGAGTGGATAGAGATTTGCATTCACTCGTTTGAAATCTGTCAAGTATTTCCCTTGCATATTTACTTTGAGTGATGAATGTTTTACGAGATTCTCTCCAAAAAGCAATACCTAAACAATAATGCAAGTCAACAAGGTCTTTCATTTCAAATTCCTGAGACAAATTACTTTTAATATTTGCAATTAGCTGATATGCTCCACCTGTAATGATGAGATCATCCACATATAAGGATATCAAGCAAACATTTCCCTTTTTATCTGATTTGATATATAAGCTTGAATCATTTTTACTTTTGAGAAACCCTTATTGTTTGAAGAAAGTGTCAATCTTGATATACCACGATCTAGGAGCATGTTTCAGTCCATAGATAGCTTTCTTTAACCTGCACACAAGCTCCTCTTGTCCTTTCTACACAAAACCTTCAGGCTGCACTAAGTATACTTCCTCTTTTAAATGACCATTTAGAAAAGCAGATTTGACATCTAACTGTTGTATTCTCCAATTATGTTTAGTAGCTAATGCAACTAGCAATCTCATAGTGTTTAACTTAGCTATTGGTGCATATGTCTCTTCAAAGTCAATCCCCTCTTGTTGAGAATAACCCTTTGCAACTAATCTTGCTTTAAACTTGTCAATACTACCATCTGCTTTAAGCTTAGATTTGAATAGCCATTTAAATCCAATGGGCACTTTATCTTTAGGTAATTCTACTAATTGCCAAGTTTTATTTCTCATAATAGAATTATATTCCTCATTCATTATAGTCACCCATTCTTCCTTATCTTTGGCTTGTTCATAGTTTAATGGTTCTATGACATTCATTACATTAGTCATCAATGCATAATCTCTAAACTTTACAGGAGGTTGAGTTTGACGATTTGACCTTCTAGGTATTACAGTATGTTGACAATCAAATTAACACCCCTAGTCATGTGAGAGAAGAAGCACATTTTTACTATGCACTCGCAACATGAAGACATAAACAAAAGTACATTCAGAGACAAGTCCTCTCTGATTTAATCACTTCTCCCATAAATGGAAGGATCTGGTGAAGAAAGTCGGAACTTAAGAGACCAAGTTCAGTAAATGAACCGCTCACCAAAGGTCTGAAACTAAGCTACACTAATCAAAAAGTGAAGAGAAATGCATTAAAGTGCATTAATTGTGCTTAAAATAGGCTAGGTTGTACAAAAAACCTAAAAAACTATGGAAAAGTGGGTTTTCAAGTTAAAATAATCTAGAATTAGGAAAAGGAGTAATCCCACATTTAGAAGAAAAGCTTAAGGCTCATGTCCCAATGATATATAAGAAAGGCATGGGAGGCATTGTAAAGGACACAAAGGAAGAGCAAAGACATGCTGAAAATATTTTGAAGGAGGAGAAGCTCAATTTCTTCAAAAGAAAGGGTGGAAAAAGGAAAGCTCATAGCAATGGAGGAGGGATTCACACCAAGATCCATGGTAGGAATGTATCTCTTCATTGTTTTAATATGAAATGATTCAAGTTTGTTCCATTTGAATGTTTGAATGTTGCTTATCTTGGATGGTTTAGATGTTTAAAGTAGCATTAGATCTTAGTTTTGCTTATCTTAATTGATGTTGATGAATGAATGTAGATCTGATTAATGACTTGTGATAATCATTTTAATATGCTGACATAGAGACTCACCACTTCTTAGTAAAATAGCATGCTTAGAGTAGACACAATCCTACACTAATTGTTTTTATCAGATTGGCGACCATACTGTTTGTTGAAATTTCTTGAAGTTTCTTGATTTATTCAATTTTTGTGGTGTTCTTTCTTGAGATTTACTCCTTTGTGGCTTAAAGATCACTAAAAGACCCTAAGATCTATCTTGAGAAGCTCAAAACCAGCGTAGCTATACTTTTAATCCATCAAACTACTTTAAATCCCTTTCAGATCTGAGTTTCTTGAATGATTAGTTTCTATAATTTTGAGTTTCTTGGTTTTTTGAGAGCTGGTAGCTCGATCCACATAGCTCTGCATGTAGATCTTCAAACTTTTAAAGCTCTCAGCACGCTGCATGTTCTCTTCAAACTCCGCGTGGGGCGTGGGATTTCTCTCTGCCACGATTTAAAAGAGTGAAGCGTTGATTTTTTCTTTAAATTTTTCCAATATCTTCAGCATTATGCGTGTTAATCAGTCTCTGCATGTTCATATGATTGTAAACCTTTGTCTCTACGTGTTCAAATGGCAATAATTCTGTGCGTTTCTTTGGCATTGCTGGTATGCTGAGAATTGTTGGATTCATTTGCCAATATTTCTGCGTGTTAATCAGTCTCTGCGTGTCTGCATATGCCTCTACTTCTGCGCGTGAAAGCCTCTAAATCTCTCTGTGAAAGGTGAAGATGAAGATCTTTGTCCTTCCTCTACATGAAACCTTGAATCAGACCCCTGCACGAATCGTAGATGATCTTCAAATCTCTGCGTTGAGGAATATTAAAGCTCTGGTAGGGAAATCGAATTTTAATTAAAGTAAAAATTTATTTTCATTTTCAGAATCTGTAGGATTGAAGGCGTTTTTGTTTTTGGTGAAGGCGTTTTGGTGAAAGAGGAATGCATTTTCATCTCCCTCATAGATCACTGCGTGAATCTTGAAACCATTAAATCTCTGTGTTAATATTTCTTTAAACAAATCTTTAAAGCTCTGGGCGAAAGCCTTTGCATCTCTACGTGTTGTTTTGAGCTTGGTAAAGATCCTAAAGCTCTGCCCCGGTGTTGTGTTAAAACTCTTCAAAGTTTGTGTGTTAAGCTCTCTGTCGATTGCTAAATCTCAACATTAAATGTCCACCTCCACGTACAAGCTCTGCATGTGTTCACCTCTGATTGCATTGCTTTAAGACTCCACCATGTTTTAACCAGTGAAGACCAGCCTTGATGTGTAGCTGGCATGAGAAGCTGGAATCTGAAGCGTTGATGTGTAGCTGGCATGAGAAGCTGGAATCTGAAGTGTTGATGTGTAGCAGTGTTGATGTATAGACGGAATGTGATGCTGGAATATGTAACGTCGATGGCCATAGTTCAGATTCAAAAAAAATTAAAAAAAAAAATTGGATGAACTAAACTAAATTTTGCATTTAAAATTTGCTTAAAGATTCTTTTCAAATATCAATTTTTGATTCTTTTGAAAAATTTGGAATTGTTTTTCCTAATTGGAGCTAAAATCTTTTCCATTGAATTAAAAATATTAAAAAGAAAAGTTTTTGCAAAAGTTTTACATATTTGGGCTAAAATTGTTTTTCTTTAGATTAAAAAGAATTGAAAAGTTTTGCATGGTTGGACCGAAAATATTTTCCATTTGATTAAAGGTAATTGTTCAAAAAAGATCCCAAGAACTTTTAAAAGTGTTTTAAGTGTCTACCTCTTTTCAATTTTTCTATTAAATGTGTAAAATATCTTTTTGCATAAAAGACCACACTTTGAAAATCACATTTTAAATTGATTTGAGAATATTTTCTTTCTAAAAACAAAAACAAGCTTTAAATTAGTTACATTTTGTTTTGAACTTAGAATATTTGCATGATTTTCATGCACATTTAGAGAGAATTGCATTTGAAGGCACCATTCACATACATTTGCATTGACAAACAAACCTTGAACATCACATTGTGAGATAACTCGAAGATAATTTCTTTCCGAAAACAAAAATAAACTTTCATTTAGTTACATTTTGTTTTGGAATTGGAATATTCTTCATAATTTGCATGCACAATTAGAGAGAGTTGCACCTTTAGAGTCCAGTTTTCTTGAGATATGTTGAGTATGAGGCACTGTATCCTCTTCACTCGCATCTTATGGCGATCTTGTGAATGAGAAAGTGCATCTCACTTGTAATAGTTTAGGAGTCGATTTTTTCAAAGCATCTTATATCGAGCCACCGTATCCTCTTCACTCGCACCTTATGGCGACCTTGTGAATGAGAAAGTGGATCTCACTTATAACAGAGTAGATTTAATTTTCGCATACATTTTTTCGAGCCACCCTATCCTCTTCACTTGGGCCTTGTGGCGATCTTGTGAATGAGAAAGTGGATCTCACTTGTAACAATTTAGAATTTAATTCATAAGCATTCCAAAGGGCTCTGCGTATCCTATTCACTTGGGCCTTATGGCAATCTTGTGAATGAGAAATATAGATCCCCAATGTAATAGAATTAAATTCATTTTCACTTGAGATATATGTTTGGGTTATATTGGTCATCAACATCAATCATTATCCATATTTCAGAAGAAGAAAAAAACTGTGCATGAACATACTAAATCTTCCAGAAATTTTGCATGTCTGAAAGAAACTCATGTCTAACTCTTCCTTAATTTAGCATATTCATCGAATTGAAAGGTAGAGTAGTGAGCATTGTGCATTGGTTGGTTCATTTTCTTATTTTCGAGTCAAAACACCACCAATTCAACTTCCACTCTTGAAATTAAGCAAACTACCCTTAAAATTGGCGCTTAATCTAAAATTGACAAACTTTTGATTTTCATATCACCAACAAATTTAGGTTAGTGCCCTAGATTAGGTTTGGAGATTTAACACTCCTGGACTGCAAAACTTTGAAACTAGCATTGATTAATGATAGTAAATCCATTAGTAGCATGAAACGCCTGTTGAGAAAGCGCTTCTGAAACATGTGTCAAGCACGAGGTCAATCTGAATAACTAAAGGGTGGTTCCCCCCTTTTTCTTATTTAGTGGGACATGATCTTATCGAGGGGATTCTATGTTTAGTGACAAGTCATCGGGGTGACATCACTGTTTATAGAGTTCCTAGTTATGAGATTTGTCCTCGACTTACAACTATTCTGCCCGACCGTCGATTGTGAAGTGGTAACTTTAGTGGCTATTCTTAGAATATCACATAGGCTATTATGAGTGGGACACACTTGCAATACCTGAGACATACTTTGAAACTTTTACTCCTTGGGAGGGTGATTGGTCAGGAACAAACGCTTGCACCCCTGGAGATTAAATTTTATTGTAACTGTTTCTCACACCTTCGCTTCTAGCAATTGTATGAGGACATGAAATCCCTCAGTAGCTACTAGTTTCAAAAGGCCCTATAATCCAGTTTTTCACTGAGCTTCGGTTCTTTGGAAAAGAAAGTTTGCTTGCTTGAAATCTCTACGGAATTTTTACTGTGTGGACACTTTTTTTTTGAGTCTAGACTGCTTTAGGATTGTTTGATTCAAACTATCATTTTAAACACATCCTTTTATCAACTTCTTAGAAGTGGATACTCTCCCGATCCACTAGTCACGGCGGCAACGAGGTTAGTCACCAGATATTGAAGGCCCTGCTACATTGCAGAGACAAACACAAAAACCACATACTAATGACTTAGAAATAGAACTGATTTTAAACTCAATTAATATTACTCGAGAAGAAAAACATCAAATCAACACTGAGATTTCATCGTCACATCACGAACTGAATACAGACATAGTTGATAATCTTACTCTAGTTGAAATTGAAACATTGAAACATCACACAAATGCTCATGTAATTCCACCTTTTATGAGTCTTTCAGAACCAATTGTACTTACTATCCGTGAGTCACTGGGTGATATCAAACATTTTTTTGAAAGTTTGAATGACATGCAAAATTAAACAAGTGACCTTATGGCATCATCAGGAGCACAAGGGACTACATCGTCGCAACATCAAACAGTTGTTGGAGGTAGCAATACTTCCAATTTGGCCTTTACATCAATCCCAACAGTTAGTATACCTGTTAGTAGCACAAGTTCAACTAGCACTTTAGTGCCAGTTGGTACAGTTTCGGGTTGCAATCCCGGAAGTACATCTACTTCATCTGTAGGAATCCCTACTGAAGGGTGTGCCTTACCAAACATTGGTTTTCCATATGGTTCGACTAATCAAGGTCAACCCACACAAGGAGTAAACCAGAATCCTCTTGGTATGCCTAACACTTGTCCAACTTCTACTTCTGGGGGAAACCCTTCACCATGGAATGGTAATATTCCTGGCGGAAGCAATGAACCATGGAACATGTATGCCAATTGGGGTTATGCTCCTCAAATTAGTGGAAATACCCCGAGGGGTTATCCTCCGACTTATCCTAGCACAATGCCTAGCGGCAATCCACCTGTCAACCCCATCCCATAATGGAGTACTGGGGAGGTTCTAGGAAGTAACCAATATTTTTGGGCACCACCTTTGCAAGGAGGAAATCAACCTTGTAACGCTTATCAAAAAAAAGGAAACAATCAATGGTTTGATCAGATTCTGGAAAGTAACCAATCTTTTTGGGGCCTACCTCTGCAAGGGGGAAATCCATCCATCCATCCTATTCCACCATGGAATGGACAACATTCAGGAAGTAACAATCGTTTTAGATGCCATCTCCGCAAGGAGGCAATCAACCTTGGAATGCATATCCAAACCAGGGAAACATTCAATGAAGTGGTCCAATTCCAACTAGTAACCAATCTAATTGGGGCACACCCCCACAAGGGGGAAATCCACCCATGAATCCCAACCAACAATGGAGTGGTAATGTTCCACCAAGTAACCAGTCTCAATGGAACATAACCCCACAAGGGAAATCCACCCATGAATCCCAACCAGCCAGGGAGTGGTAATGTTCCACCAAATAACCAACCTTATTGGAACATACCTCTGCAAGGGGGCAATCCATACATGCAACCTAGTTCACAATGGACTAGGAAACATCCAGGAAATAACCAATCCTTTTGGATGCAACCTCCACAATGAGGTAACCCCTCTTGGAATGCTTTTCAAGCCCAAGAACCACATCAATGGAGTGGTCAGGTTCTAGAAAGTAACCAATATTTTTTGGGCCTAACCCCGCAAGGGGGAAATCCAACCATTAACCCCATTCCGCAAAGGATTGGTTAGGTTCTAGAAAGTAACCAATATTTTGGGAACCAACCTGCAAGACCTGCGTTTGATCTAGCTAGGCTACCACATGAACCTCATGTCAATGGTATGACGGATTTCGTCAACCATCTTGAACAGATTAACCCACATCTGGGACAAGTTTCTATTTAGAATTTGCAACCCACAGCTGGCCAGGAAATGCAACAACCTGCTAATCCTTCCAACACTTATGACATCCTCATAGTCTCATCCATATACCTAAGAGGAAAGAAGAATAAGTATAAGGGTAATCAAAGTGCTAATGCTTCCCAGAATTCTGAAATCCTTATAGTCGAGTCCAAGGACATTAGGGAAAAGAAGAAGAAATGCAAGAGTAAGCAAAATGCTAACTCTAGGAACAAGGATGCACCAACTATGCTTCAATGCGGTGGGAAACAACAACCCACTCTTTTGACACTGGTACACCCTCCAGGAGGCAACCAGCCAACCCCCCCGCAAGGGGGCAATGAACCTAATGCCAATGTCTTCATGTTTGATCCTGAGATGAACATTCAAACAAGACTTGATTCTTATGATGTCTCTCCTAGTACATCGGATCAATCAGAATCACAGCCAAGTGGTTATCTCTACATTGAGAAACCAGCCATAGACTTAGTACCATACCCCCCAAAGGTATTCTACGCAGAACAATGCATAATCGTAACATGTGAGTTGCTCAGAATGGTAATGTTCTTGAGGACTTAGCTCAAGTACCATGTGCCATGTTGGCCTTGGAGGTATTGCAATATCATTCTATGCAAAGAAAGGAACTATTGTCTACCATTGGTGTTGTTGATCCATCCGATGAGACTTTGATCGCATCAGACATAAACCATTCAATATGTAGGATCATTTCCGAAGTTGCTTTTCATATTAAAGTAATGACTCATGGTAAGAACATCTGTCTAACCATAGTGGATAAAGGGACCTCAGCTCGTGTAAATTCATTTAAATGTTGGAAAGCATTTGGATCACACCTATCTTTCGTAAAGTTTCAAACCAATCTACTCAAATAGCTTCGACGGATTCAGATCAAAATCTTCCATTGATGGAGGAATATGATCTAGTTACTTGGCCCATTTGGGCTATGAGATCTCCCATCTCACATAACTTCTTGGATTACATTTTATCATTAAATGAAGATATCCCTAAAGTTGTAAACATTTGGTTGCACCCACCTAAGGACATCTTTTGTGGGGCCACTGGGAGCATAATTGGATTAAATCTACCCAAGTACAGGAGCATGATCTGCATGTTCCTCGATCTGATCTGGTATATTTGGTATCTTTCATATAGGTTTAGGCCATCCCTTTGTGAAGATGCATTTGAACCTTTTGCAACCCAAACTTTCCATAGGGTCGAACCTGTTGGAAATTGGTGGGTTAGCCCTTCATATCTGTATTTTCTACCATTCCGACAATAGAGCCTACCAAACATGGGACACCCCAGTCAGCACCCCATTGCCATTTTGGTGCCCATGCTGAGTTATTCTCATAGGCCTAGGAGCCCTATTAGTCCCATCATGATTTGGAGTTTGAGACTACATATTTCTCTTTCATACATTTATGACCATATCCTGATGGGCTCCCAATTTTTTGTCATTTCACATAAGCATGTGTTAAAATATCCACTTGAACAACCATGTAAACTGCTTCGCTGCTTATTGCTTATGTTGTGTATTTGCCTTTGCAGTCACTTTTTGTTTCAAGATGCCTATCAACTATTGCTTCTGTATATTTGACCCATACCCATAGAGGAAACATCTGTAAGAGTGTACATAACTAGCTCAGCCCTTGTTTGCAATATGGATCTTTTCCTTGGCCTGACCCATGCCTTTAACATTGAGGCGCAAGCCCTTGAGACACTCGTTTCCTCTAATGTATCATAGCATGCTTTATTCTTTTTTCAAGCTAATAAATAAAAAAGGTTAAAAAATTTGGAAAACACAAAAATCCAAAAAGGGATAGACTTGAATCACTTCATATTATAAACTTTGAAGAAAACGACAACAGTCAATCCTTGTCACCCTTGAACACGACACATGATATTATAAACTTTCAAGTTAAAATAATCTAAAATGAGGAAAAGGAGTAATCCCACATTTAGAAGAAAAGCTTAAGGCTCATTTCCCAATGCTATATAAGAAAGGCATGGGAGGAATTGTAAAGGACACAAAGGAAGAGCAAAGGCATGCTGATAAGATTATGAAGGAGGAGAAGCTTAATTTCTTCAAAAGCAAGGGTGGAGAAAGGAAATCTCATAGCAATGGAGGAGGGATTCACACCAAGATCCATGGTAGGACTGTATCTCTTCATTGTTTTAATCTGAAATGATTCAAGTTTGTTCCATTTGATTGTTTGAATGTTGCTTATCTTGCATGGTTTAGATGTTTAAAGTGGCATTAGATCTTAGTTTTCTTATCTTAATTGATGAATGAATGTAGATCTGATTAATAACTTGTGATAATCATTTTAATATGTTGACATAGAAGCTCACTGCTTCTTAGTAAAATAGCATGTTTAGAGTAATAAGAAACTAATGACAAATATACTCTTCACCACCTTATAATCCCTTACAAACTGATGACAAATAGACTCCTCTTTGTTTAGATCAACTCCAAACCAACAATCAAGAACCAAATTTTTTATATCATCCTCCAAATCCCAGGTGTGATTATGCTTAAAAGGGGATTTTGGCTTGATTCCTTCATTGAGAATCTCTAATATGACCAGGAAGTGATTAGAGATCCTGATAGGATTGACACATGATCTAACATTCCCTATTGATTCCATGAGAGAGGCATGTATTAAAAAGTGATCTAATAGTTTGAATATGCTCTCTGTTACTCTTGTATTGTTGACCCAGTTCGGCTTAACCTCCAAAGGTTCAACATCAATCATCCCTAGGTATTCAAACTTGTATATAAAGAAGTATGCAAGGAAATCTACCCATACTGTTATGCCCTAAATCTATGCCATGTTCACAACGAGGTTAAAATCACAACCTAGAATAAAATTCTTGGGTGTTATCCAATTTTTCTTCACCATGTCATCCCAGAATTGCTCACGACCAACATATAGTCCATAATTATTCAAAACCTAAAAATTCCTCCCCAATTCCTTTCATTACAACACGGTACAGAGTCCTGAGACAATAGCGAAAGAGTTGGTTAGCTCTACAGAAAAATTCTACCCAGTAACCAACTCTCCAGAGAAACCAAAAGCATCGAGAAAAACAAATTCCCAAGAGACAAGAGCCTCTTTTAGAGTATTGAATTCCTTTTCCCCTGTAGACATAGTTTCTTGGAGCAACATAGCATCGGGATCAATAGACAAAATCAAATATTTGAGATTTGAATGCTTGGCTTGGCTCCCTAATCCCTGAACATTTAGAGTGGGAATTTTCATGGAATGACCTCTATCGATGGGTTTGATGCTCTACGTACCCCTTTCAGGAAAATTTGACGACCCTGATTGACTTCCCTCATAGCCTTGTCTTGAGCTATTTTTAAATTCGATCTCCTACCAAACCGAAATTTCCCTTCATCAATTGACTTGCCATAGCCTAGCCTCCTAGATTTATAACTTCCCTATGAAAGCGACACTAAATGAGAGTGAATATGGTAATAACCATGTCATATTCGTCCTGAATATGAATCAAACCCATTAATGGAGGAAACCCTTCAGAATTCAACTTAAAATTACTATGGTTTTCATTGGATAGATTGGAAGTATGAGCCTCTTCGAGATGTCAATCTCCAGACGGAGATATCGCAATAATATTCAACTCCGCCAAACAAAAATGGCCAATGAAACCAGAAGCCCCTTTAGGAGGGATTTTATTCAAACAATAATACTTTCTGACTTTGGTGGAATTCAAATAGACTCATCCACACCAACCCAAAAGCTGAAGAGTAAATCAACTTACTAAGGGGGGTTCCATGGGTAGGGTTATACAAAGAGATGGGAAAAGGGGATTTTGACTCCTTAACTCTCTTGATCTTTTTAGTGAAGTGTATATCACGGTCCAACATCGAGTGCTCGTACTAGTGACATTGGAAACATCTAAAGGGGAAATTTTCATAGTTGAGTATCGGTGTGCACTTCACAAATCCCACAAGTATCTCCATGGTTTTAAATAACCCCAAAATGACATATATTTCTAATAATATTTTAGCCACATATCTACTAGCAGAACATTTGTAAGAGTCATCTGTGATAATAAACTTACCAATTGGTTTTCCGATGCCTTCGAGGCATATGTTAGTCCACATGTCCATCGGCAGACATGGGAGCTTTACCCAGAAGGGGGTTTCTTTCGCAAACTCTTTGTGAGCATCAAAATTGGGATGCCTTTGCTTTACAGGGAGGTAGGATCTTTCACAATACAAGTGATTCTTTAGAATCAAATTTTCATCCTCCTCCATTCAAAAATGAACCCAATCCACCCTTTGTCTAATAAATGGAAAATGGGGTTGTAGGAAAATAAAGAACACCAGTTATTCTACATCCACATATTAAAAACTTCCAAGCTCATCCTTCTCCCCGGAAATTTCCCAACTAGTGTTTTCCCAATCATTGTCCCAATTTGCTCAAGTTGAACATCCTTCCCTACTACCAATGAAACCCCGTGACCTTATGATTTTATTACTTTCTTTTAAAGCTGGAACATTATTTTTCAGCACAACAACACTAATCTCCTCCTCCTTGAGGTTAGAACCCACAAAACCTAGTTGGGATTCCTTCAAGCTCTGAGCACCTTTGAAGTGATCATCACAAATATCACTTGAAATTTATTCAATATATCCCCCCTCATACCTAAACCCCTTAGGCCCAAACTATTATAATTTTATGGTTTTGATACCATATAGAAATTCTAAAATCTATGATCTGGAAACAAAGAATTCCTCACTAAGAAATTATTCAGAGATTTGCATAATTGAGAAGAAAAACTGAAGTAGAAACATGTGAGAATGAACACAGTTGATGTAAATTTCATAGTGATAATATTCATTAATGAGAATTCAATTGATAACACATATCAGAATAGAAAATCGAATGCACTAAATGCAATTCGAAAAGCTCGCAAAAGGAAGGCTTACTAAAAGCAAAAAACCCCAATAGTGGCAACATCACTTTCGAACTCAGTCAAGGATCCCTCACAAATTAGCTAAATCAGGTATGGAAGCTTATGAGTGATGAAAAAGAATTAATATGATGGATTTTGGAGAGAAAAATATGGAGTATGTGTTGGCCAAAAACTAGACAGCTTTCCAAGTCCATAAAGGCACCTAGCTTTATCCTTATCCACTAAAAAGCAGAAAAAGCAAGACAAATCTATGTAAAAGCAGGAAAGCGCTCTTACAATTCTGGATTGTCATAAAAATTAGACAAAATATACCAAAATCTATCTGAGGGCACTCTTTTGGATAATTATGATAAGTTGTGAGCCTAAAAAGGCAATATGGTGCCAACAGCCTAGGAAAGTATCAAAAATGAATAATACTTTATATCCTAAGTCTAGATGGGTTTTTAATATTCTAACACCCCCCCTTAAACCTAACTTAGAGTGATTAAAATCTAATTAGGGCCCAAGAAACAAGGCTTATGGTCACCCCATCACAATTATTATATGTCCATGTAAACTAAGGAAACAGGGAAAACCTCATGGGAATAAAACCCTCCCTCAAAAATGGACATGCGCACACCAAAACTTAATGTTGCTCCAAAATCAAGTAGGTGTGAAATTGATCATATGTATGGAGGTATATTCCTCTTGGGAATACATGGATCATGCTCCAAAAACATGTGCTTGAATTCTCCATCGGTGGATGCAAGCGAATCTGGAATCTCTTTGAACCAAACTTGATCAAAATAAATCCATGAATATGCAGACCATTTTGGAACTTGAACTTCGAACCACATGAGGAAAGATCATCTCCAATCAGATTTGATTGCTCTATAAACTTGAACTTTTTCTTAGTGGAAGTTAAATTATCTTCAAGATTTGAAAGATGGTTCCTTGACTTCATGATCAGATCGGAACCATATGTAGATACTTGAAACATTAACTCTAAAGCAGTAGAGTTGTAATTATATCCAATATTAAGTAGATGGTTCCTTGAGATCTCCTTTGAAACGGAAGTGGTGAGATCAAGAATAAATCACCAAAATATGCCTCAAACTTGAAGCCAAGCGAATGGTAGTGTCCTCCATCTTCAGTACAACTCTAAGAACATGTGCCAATGATCAAATAGGATGAAATAGGAAGCATGTGATCATGTAGAATGAATAAAGCAGCTCCAAATTCTAATCTAACCTCCAACATATCCAGTAGATCAGCATTCTGCACACCAGCAGACTCATGTGAAAGAGAGGATTCAAAAACCTCTTCATATTCTAGAGCATAAACCGACTTATCTTGCTCAAAATTCAGAATAGAAGACGTATGAGAGAACATGTGAGAATGGATGGACATATTTTCAACAAAATCAGTTCCATAACTTGTATCTTCTTCATCAGCAGCATCAGGTTGCGTACTAGAATAGGATTTCTCTTCAAATTCAGGAACTAGTGTTGAAGATTCTGCAGTTTGATCTTCATGAACAGCTTCATCAAAAAATCTTGTGGCTAAGACATTGTTAACATCAATGAGCTTATTTGAGGAGGTATCTATGGTAGGTAGGCTCTCCACATGCTGTGACTCATCCTCATCATTCCTCTTTCTAAATTATTTGTCTAAAATGCACCAGAGATCACTTAGAGTACCAGCAGTATCAATGAGGTAGCATATCCTTGAAGATATGGCCAAACACATTTCTCCAAAATCTCTATCACATTCATTAAACCAATCATTTTTCTCTTCTAAGTATTCTGCCTCACTCACTGCACCGATAGACAAATCAAAGAGATCGTGGCTCTTAATATATGTGCTCATATTTGGCTTCCACTCAACATAATTAAATGGTGTAAGAGGAGGAACTAAATTCGAATCCATTGAATAAGTTGTGTAACTACAAAACAAACTCTAAAAATTATACTAGAAGACTCATCTAGATATAAGATATGAGATCATTGAGCCTTGATACCATATTAGAATTCTATGGTTTTGATACCATATAGAAATTTTATAAGCCAGGATTTGGAAACAAAGAAGTCCTCACTAAGAAATTGCTAAGAGATTTGCATAATTGAGAATAAAAACTAAAGCAGAATCATGTGAGATTGAACACAATTGATGTCAATTCCATAGAGATCATATCCATTAATGAGAATACAATTAATAATACATCTTAGGAGAAAAAATCGAATTCATTAAAGGCAATTCGAAAAGCTCACAAAAGGCAGGCTTACTAAAAGCAAAAAACCCCCAATAGTGGAAACATCACTTTCCAACTCAGTCAAGGACCTCATGAATTATCTAAATAAGGTATGGAAGCTAATGAGTGATGAAAAAGAAGTAATATGATGGCTTTCAGAGAGAAAAATATGGAGTGTGTGTTGGCCCAAAACTAGATAGCTTGCTAAGTCCATAAAGGTGCCTAGCTTTATCCTTATCCACTGAAAAGTAGAAAAAGAAGAACAAATTTGTGTAAAAGAAAGAAATCGCTCTTACCATTCTGGACTGTCATAAAATGAAGACAGAATCTATCTAAGGGCGCTCTTGTGGATAATGATGACAAGTTGTTTGGCTAAAAAGGCAATATGGGGCCAACAACCTAGTCAAACACCTAGGAAAGTATCAAAAATTAATAATACTTTATATACTAAGTCTAGATGGGTTTTTAATATTCTAACACACACTCCTATAGGCCTCCAAGTAATGTGATCGATCTAGATGGATCCTTTCCCTTCGAGATTTTATCCTTGCAGATAAATTCATCATTAGAGGACGAGTAAAAGAAAAAATTTGGGCCTATCCCACCTTACTCTTTTTGTCCGTGTGCACTATAGTTCCTAATGGCACGAAACTATGAGCAAAATCCCCAATACCAAAAATAACTTCCTTTGACAGAACGTCATTTCTATAATTAATCAAAGGTTCATATTGATCCATATTGGCCCACCCAAATCATCTTTAGAAAGAAATGATACGACAATGAGTTGGAGCTAGGACTGTTGTCAAAAAATCCCTTATAGGCAACTAGGGTTTATTTGAACCATCGACCTCCCAAGGTTTCCAATTAACAAAAAGGATGCAAGATAAGGATTATGTAAAACTAATATTTTTTAATTTACAATAAAGATGTACGATAAGAATGATCCACATTAGTATTTTTTTTTATTCTTAAAAGAAAGTATGTTAAATTTTGATAATAAAAAATTGGGTTTCTATTATAGTTTTACATGATGTTAGATTTATAGCAAAGTTCTCCATGCCCCTATATGTTGGATGGTTTTTAAATCTACCCAATCTTGAATTTTTTGAAAAAATGTATAATCTTTTTTAAGAAAAAAAAAACTAGTTTTGCCCAATCTTTTAAAAATATAATTCTCAAATCCATTTTGGATAATATTTATAACATGACTTTCTTTTACTAAAAATTAAACATAATTTCCTTTAAGAAAAAATTAGATAACAACCTTAGGTAAAAATGAAATTTGGTAAATAATGTGTTATAAGGTTGCAAGATTCCAGAAAAAACAATGATTGCAAAAATAAGAACTAAATGGCATGCATGGTTACATAGTGAGAATGGCAAATGGACTCTTCTAAAACTCTTTGGGAAAAAATAACTAATAATTTATAGAATTTGAATGAAACTTGTTCCCTTTCAAAATCTCATTTATTCATGATATTAGGTGTGATTATGTCGAGATCTAAAATCACAATTTGGTTTATGAAAATCTTAATCCAAACAAAAGATATGCTTGGAGATGTTATTGTGAATTTAAATTTGCATTTAAAAATATCTAAATAATTAATTTGAGGATTTTAATTTCTAAGATTTATTTGTTTCTTCGTTTTTTTTACTTCAAGTCAAACTATTCTTAATAAATGACAATAGATATCATTGTCATCACAATCTTCCTATGTGTATATTTTGTATTATAAATTTAAAGTATATTAACTTATTATAATAATAATCTATTTTTAGGATTATGAACAAATTCCAAATTACTTTTTATAATATTTTCTACACATAATAAATGCAAATGTAATAACTCTTCTCACAATTTGTTTCTAATGCATTTTAGGATGTTTTTATAAAACATAAAATATTAAACTTAGTGAACATAGTGAACATCTTTATAAAAATAAAATTTAGTAAATTATTTCAGGCAATAGGTAAAACTGTAATTGGGGAATATTGACTTCATGTATGGAGCTAAATCATAGAGGTATCAGATACCACATGACATATGCTTACCCTCAATGATGGAGAATATGGGATATCTAGTATCTTGGGGACAATATAGGTGGTTGAAACCACCTTTTTAATCATGAAGTAAGAATTAAAACTATTTTTATTAACTAAGAGCTTGTTTTCATAGGACATGAGAAAAGAAGTTAACAACTCAAGACCTAGGGACATTTGGTATGGGTGAAAGTCTACCGCCATTGGACCACTAGTGATTCATTTCAAGTGGTGTGGTTTTCCTCAAATAATGATAATAAATCAACCCACATTTTCATATAGTAATGAGTAATAGTTATCCTCAAAGTAGAAAAATAAAATTTTGTAAAAGTTGTGTTATATTTCTAATTTTATCTTATAATTTTTTACAACCTTCATTATTAAAAATGTTTCATCTAACTCATAAAATATTCCCCATACAAACATACACACTCTCTATATATATCAAGTAATCTTTATTAACGATTGATCCACCTTCCATCAAATGAAATTGTGAAAGATGGGGGAGTGCTTTGCTTGGTGAGTACTACTGACCATATTTTAATGTGGAAACCTTTAATCTAATCTAAAAATGTATTTTTATTTTTCAAAAACTTTATTAGAGATTCAAAATTAAAATTAAGGGATATAACAGTCGTTTGCTAAAATGCACATTTAACATCTTTGTTATTATGCATTTCTATTGAATAGAAATGAATTCGAAAATACAATAAACCTTTGCTACTTCGAATGCAATACACAAAAAACAATAGTGGTAACTACCCAAATCGCCTAAATGTTTGGAATGAGTGACTGAGGTATTTTCAACAGCATTGAATCTTTGCAATATACAACCATGTCGTTTGCAATATATAGCCATGTCCATTGTTGCTACCTATGTTTGCTAACAAGAAAAACAAATTAAACAAAAGCAATTTTTTTGAGAAAAATAAATTGAAGCAAAGATTGTTCTTGGACTCTCGACCAAGTATTCATAGTTCTTGAAAGTTCCTTAGGTCTTATAGGATATACCAATTATCCACAGTTCTTTTCAGGTGTGAAGTAAAGTGGCAGCGTAGGTGGTAGCACCATGCATGAAGCACAAGTGGCAGCAAGGGCTAAGTGGCAGCGTAGGTGGGTTAAGTTTCCCAGCACTTGGCAACGATGAATTATATGTGCCTGCAAAAACTATGGGGAAAGATTCTTTACATTAACTATGCACTAATGTCTTCTAAAGGTTCTTTACATTCTTAGTTCATACTTTCGGCAAGAATGCGTCTAATTTTACTCTGAAGATAGGGTAATTTTTTGTTTGTTCCTCACTTTTGCTTAGCTTGTTTGAAATTCACAATTAATGAGAATAGCGTCTTTATAAAGTTTCTTTACATTCTTATTTTAGAATCTATCATAACATAGTATATTGTTGGTGTTTTGGTTTTTCGGGCATTCTATAATTACTAGTAGTGCAAATGTATTCACTGAAATTTACATTTGTTGGGGCATTTCTATGTCATGGTATTAACACATAGTTTCATACAAATGACATTTGGACAATATTTACCATGCCAATAATAAAGGACATTGAAGTGGCATTCCGATCATTAAATATGTGGTTTACATCTGACGGATCCGTGTTATTTTTCATTAATCCTTCCAATAGATTTCATGTGGAGTTGGCACTTGGCAGCAGTAATTAGGTCCTCCCTTGCATGCAAACATGGCAGATGATACATACAAATGGAATTAGGAAGTGATTGTATATTAATACATTCTTAGTCACACCAGCGCATAGATGGTAGTGCAGTATTTGATACATAATCAAATATGAGATCATTGATCGAGAGTATATGAACTCAATAGTGCCCGCATATGAGGTTTAAAAAGATTGTAATATCACCTTCATTCAACGGCCTTTAATGTTTATTTATGATATTAGTGTAATTTATTTGTTATAGCTTGATGAAAAGTCTTCTATTTAGCTCCATTATACATGGAGGTATATATGCAATTCGATTTGTGATATTAGAAAGTAATTATTCAGTCTTTATATTTATTATTTGAGAAAGGGATCTACATTTACAATTCATGTTTAAAGAAGCTAATTGCAATTGATCTTGGCATCAAATTATTTGCTTTAAATAGGATGTTGTATGCAAAGTTTACTTTTTCTAAGAAGCATTGGTGAAGTGATGCTTCTATGATTGGGGTCCGATAACTATTATATTGTGCTAAAGGCAATTAAATTAATTTTGTGGTGTATGTTTTGTTAGATATAAACTAAATGATTTTGCCTTATAATATTAATAATTATTACTATTATTATAATTTATAATTGATTACTAAAGGCAATTAAATTAATTTTGTGGTGTATGTTTTGTTAGATATAAACGAAATGCTTTTTACTCATAATATCAATAATTATTTCGTGCGCTTCCACGGATTCTGGGATTGTGACAAGCAAGCCGGGCCATTTCTGGAAAGCCACATGGATCTGCAGCCCCCTAGTCCTCTCCTCACTCGCCACAATCACCTGGTGCTCAACAATTTTATCTTTAGATCAAAGGCTTAGATCACGAAAGACGAAACAGAGAAATTCACAATGGTCAATTCTCACGGTGGGAAATGCAGGCACTGAATCTAAATTCTAATCGGCCCCTCTGCCAGTGTTTTTCCCTTGACGAGCCTCCAACATACTCTGCGATGAGATCCTTGTTCAATTCATCGACCCACCGCTTCAACACCTCAATGTACTTGAAGGCATCGAGGAGTATTGATATCTTCTGGATCTGAGACACAATATTGAATCCAAAATCGTCTTTTCATTACAATTAAGTTTAGCTTATCAGAAAGTTGATAGCATGATAAAAAAATTGGGATGAAACTTTCCTAATTTTTTTCTATTTTATGCATAAAGAAAGTCAGAAAGATCGGGTCTTTTTGGTCTGAGACACCAGATTACATTCACAATCATAGAATAGGATCAACTAGGACTATCTTCATTATGGAATTTTTAGGATTATCGTCATTATAGAATTTTAAGAAAATTAATAATAGAAAAGGAGATTGGAGACACTTTGTTAATTCTTTTCCATTAAATAAATAAACATATTTAAAAAAAAGATTAATAACATTTAGTTTTTAGGATTAAGAAGACTGAAAAGACACTAGATAATTACAGTAAGATTACAATTCGATTTTATGAATAAATCAGTTTAGAAGATGGATCATATTATGAAATTAAAACCTAATATAATCAAGAAAAAATTGTCAAATTGAACGAAAGAAAGTGCAGAGAAGACTTTAAACCTAATATATTCAAGAAACGATTGTGAAATTGAAAGAAAGAAAGTGCAGAGAAGACTTCGCTTATGACATATTGTTCCCGTTTGATTCACATATTATTGATTTTGGTCTTCGTCTCAATGAACAATGTACAATTCAGTGAGAAGAGTATAACTAAAGCATAAGGGAAACCTGTGCAGGTCCCTCAATTTGTAGCTTGGTAGTGGTCGATCTTGACGTGGAGTTGAAGGATGAACACAACTGCATCGAATCACACAATGGATCCAACGAGATTCTTGTTGAAGATGAAGATGCCTTGCCTCTCGGATTCAATGATTTTTTCGGTTGAAGATGACATGCTTCTCTTCTTCTCACAGCCTCTACAAATATTTTGTTTAAGGTGCACTTTGATTAATTTGGTAATTTGGATATGTCGACTGATTTGTGGTGCATCTGTAGTCACGACAAGCGATGAAAAATGTCTCACATGTTGTTGTCCATGTTGGAAATTGTGACCTGCATGCATGATGTTCTCCACGTTGCGAATTGTCACTTACATGCTACTTACCACGTTTAGCTACTTAGAACGTTTCACAATACTTTTGGAACTTACCTCAATGTGGTTGGTTTCTACTGACGTATTGAAATTGGATGGCCACTAAACACAAATTATAATTTAGAAGAGGGAAGTTGGGAAGCATGTGAACATATCGCAATAGAAAAACATGGGCTTCGAATCAAAGAGACAATGACACGTAAGCTGCAAAATAGTGACATCTGATCCGCGAGTAGTCTGGGACACTAAGATTTGGAGCCAAGTAATAAGCAAAACATAGACACTTTCACTCCATCGATTCAAACTTTGGACCCTTTTCAGTTATGGATGGAGCACGCGACACTTCCACAACAATCTCATATCCCGAGTTAAGAAGAGGATCACATTCAATTTTTGGTCTGTTGGACCAAAATGCAATAATAATTTAATGGTCTAAAGATAATATTTGCATTGGAAACCCTTTTGCTACAACCTCTAATTAATTTCCAAGAGAACTGCTATTTGAATTTTTAAAAAAATATATTCAATCAAAACTTGGTGGACCATCAACACAGCTTGGCATTGGTTGTGAGAGTGACAACATATCGGATCTCAATATGGTTTTAGTGGATGGTTCTTTCCATTGTTATGTTATTGTTTTAATTAAATCAAAATTGTGTAGTTTCATCTTTGGTTTTATAAATTCAAAATTTTTATTTCATCAAAATAAAAAGCTTACTTCAAAAGTTTTCTATATAAAATTACAACCTTAACCATTGTTTTTAGAGTTACTTATTGAGTTTCAACATGGCATATTAATTTTTCAAATCAATGTTGGATTGAACTCTCATTTTTCCATTTCATTTAAAATATTTATATATTTTATTTAATATTAGGTTACAAGTATTTGTCACCTAGCATATTGTATGTAAGATTTTTGGATTCCACCTCATTTAAAATATTTGTATACTTTATTTAATCCGCCACCGAGCATATTGTATGTATAATTTTTTGGATTTCATGGCTTCATAGTACGTACACTGCATTTCATAGTACGTACAAGACCACCCAATCTATCCAAATTATATCTATAATTCTGATTCTATAGTATATTCCAAGGTTCACAGATATTTCAATAAAAGACTTTCTATCCAATGTTCCAAAAATATTGATAGTTTTTCTTAATATTAACAAAACATAGCAATGCTCTTTAGTTCAATGCTCTTCAGTTTCCTTGTTGGCAATGACTTTTCAAGATAAGCTCATAATGGATTATCCCAAGCAGTAGTGATATAAACATTAATCTCAGCTGATTTGTAAACTATGTACTCTCTTTTGTATTCATAAAAACAAAGAAGCCAAGCAAAGAGACCTCTCCTCATCTACCTCCATGTTGAATAAAAACAATCTTTATATTGAGATCTATGACCACTACTATTGTGTTGTAAGTCTACATTTTATTGTTCTTTGTTGTGAACTATCTATATTGTCAAAAGACATGTGAATCCTTGATGCAGTGAGAGTCATTGATAATCAATTACTTTCCTTGGTTTATTAGTGATTTTCATAAGATTAATTCATATAGTGACGGGTCTGTTCGCCTTTACATTGTTGAGAAGCATGTAAATTTTTTATTGTGGACTTGAAATCCTCAATGAGAAGAAAGAAACATATTTGGGTTTCCCATTGTATCTTCCATTCTTGAAGCAAGCATAACGAAGATTATTGTGTCTATGTTTTTGTTCCTTCTAACTTTCCTCTTTTCCTACCGGCGTTCATTTTTTCCCCTCAAGGGGAAAATGCTATTAATATAAGGTTTCATATGTAGAGTATGTATTCATCAATATATTTCAATAATGGGTTCTTTAAGACATAAACCAAAAATACTTTAAACATCAAATTGATATTTAACTAAATCGTAATTTTAAGTATATGTATAAAACATTTAATTAACTAAATTGTATTTTAAGTATATTGGTTTATTATTTATCAAATATTTAATTTAGAAATATCTAAGGTATATATTTTATTTTTATATTTCAAAAAATCTTAAAATGTAATTAATTTCTTTAACTTTTTAATATATCAAAATTATAGCCATTTAAAAAAAAAACAAGTTTTTTAGTATAAAAATAAAAAATTACACAAACAGGTATATATATCTTGGAATTTGGAGTGGGCTGCCATCTATGATTTTCCTAGATTGAAGGAGGATGGGACAAGTGTATTGTCCAGATCGATTTTATGGTTGTCGTTCAAAATTAGAAATAAACAATTATAAAAAAAATAGTCGATAGTTGATGCATGGATAACTAGTAGCTCATGGATGCCATGGATAACTTGTAGGTAGTTAACTAAAGTAGGTAGCCCTTGCATGGATAAAATAGCCGATAGTTGATGCATGTATAACTAGTAGATCATGCATGCCATCGATGCTTGGAAGCTCCATTTAACTAAAGTAAGTAGGATGACATTGGGTACGCGGAGGATGGAACCCTAGGATGAAACAGTGGAACCCTAGGATGAAGAGCAGTCATGGCGGAAGTGGTCTGGTATGCCTGGTGAGTACCTTGGTGTATTAGATTCACCTGTCAGCCTGTCGTTCTTTCGTTACCTATCCGTTTGGGTTGGTTATGTCCTTCCTGATGATTTTTTGCAGGCTTGGAGTCAGCCATCCCTTTCGGGATGGTCAGTACCAACCAAGTAAATCAAGTGGGAATTGTTTATTCTTAATCCTGCATTATTCCCAGGCAGTTCTATTTTTATTTTATTTTTGTCTCTGGTCTGTTGTTTTTCTGTCCTTGTCTGGGTGTGTTGGTTGGTGTATGTTTTGCTGCTGACGTTTCCTTGCAGAGGGATGGGGATAGATGGAGGTGACACCTCGGCTCCCCCAATTTCTGTTCAGGTTAACCCAAATGAATTGGTGGTTTTCATGTCGTCGGTATCTTGTTGATCTCCTTCGGGTCGTGGTAAGGTATTTGCAGTTCCAGGTGGTAATAAGCTCGGTACTGATTGCTTGGGTGTTGATTCAGTTGAAAATTCCTTGAGGTCACTTAAGTCTGCTTTTATGCTAGTGGTGGAGCCCCAAACCGGTACTTTTGGCTGCTTGCGAGGGAGGTTTAAGTAGGGCTTAAAGGCTGAGAAGGCCGCAAAGGATAGAGTTCACTGTACATTGGGTAGAGATGTGACATTGCATATGGTGCAGAGTCTGGATACGAGGGATCTCATCGGAAAACTTGAGTATATTCATGTGAGTCATGAGGAAGTGGTGATTGGATCACGAGGACATGGAAGCCCTTAATCCACTATGTTCCTCGTGTTATCATGCTGGAGAATGGGTGGATTTATTTCCACTCTTGTCGGAGGAATCGCTGCAGGCAATTTTGGCTAAATTTTGGGTTTGGTATTTGGGCTCCCTGGTTCTTCTGAAATGGCATCCGACCTTTGACCTATGACGGGAGAAGCTTTCTAAGAGGCATATGTGGGTTCTCTTCCCTGACTTCCCATTGAAGTGTTGGAGCTTCTAGTATTTTCTAGGCATTGCAAATGCCATTGGGTGGTTCATTCTCATATAGGAAAGCACCCTTATGGCAACTGAGCATATTTTCCATAGGTTTTTGATCAAGTTTGATGTTTCAGATGGCTTTCCGGCAGAGGTTGAGGTCTCTTGGGAGCATGGGGTGTTTGTTAAGCAACTTGATTATTGGCGCATTCCATTTTTTTTTAACTGTCGACGTCCTAGTCATCTCCGTGAATATTGTAAAGGGTCCAGGGTTAGCATTGATGGGGTTCATTCAGACTCTTTGGATATTGGGGACCCTACTCAGACTATTCCACTCTCGATCCCTTACGATGCTGCGTTGGCTCGGGAATGTCTGGGTAAGTTTAAATCCTTTCTTCCTCTTCTTTTAAAGTCCATTTCTTTAGAAGAGTTTAATTCAGGTTTATTTGATGGGAAGGCTTATCCTTCATGGGAAGGGACTATTTATTCCTTGGTGCCCAGAGCTTTATTCCTGCCTCGGTTGGAAGGGGGAAATTTCTTGGTTGGCCTTTGCAAGGGAGCCGTGGAGGCATCCTTTGTCGATCTGTCACGGTAGGAGGGTTTGGATATTGCCCTCTCTTCGAACCCTATCGTGGATTCTGTTGAATTAAACCCTTTGTTGTCTTCTGATGTCATTGTACCTCTTCAAGGTTCTGGGGGGGACTCCTCTCCACATGGTTTACATAGGCTCGGGTTAATGGATTCTTATGCTCATAGTACCCCTTAACCTAATAAGGTTCCCTTACCGATTTTTGGTGGCATTGTTTCCTCGGGGGGACCCTAGGTTAGGGTTGGCCTTTAGCTCTATCAGTTTTGAAAATGTCACTACTCGGAAAAAACCATTCTGAAGGAAGATTAAGGAGGCTTGTTGGGATGAGGGGGTGGAAGGAAAGTGGATCAATCCAAAATTGTCCAGCGTCTCTGAAATCACTATGGCCTTGAATCCTGGTCACTCTCTTGGTTCACTTAGAGAAGGTTAAGACCCTACCTCTGATCCTCAATGATCATTTCCACTATCAACATCAGGGGGATTGGTAGCCTCCCCAAAAAGGTTTCTCTCAGAAATTTCTTAGATTCCGTCAAATCTGCAGTTATTTTTCTTCAGAAGACTATGCACCCTAGATCTGAGGCGTGTGCTTTTTTTCTTAACATCCGGCCACAGTGGAGATGTTGTGGTATTGATTATGTGGGAATGTCGGGGGGGTTTCTTACAACCTGGGATCCTTTGTTGTCTAACTTGGTGCCTTACAAATCTTGTGTAGGTATTGTATTGGAAGGGTACCTAAGGGCGATGGATCAGGATCTTTGTATTTTAAATATATATGGCCCTTACCATGACAGGTATCTTTTTGGGGATCAAGTATTTGCAAATCTTTTTTTAGCGAAAAAAAAACCTTCTCATTGGTGGCTACCTGAATTTTACTATGTCTTCTAATGATATTTGGGGTTCGAGCCATCTAGAGGATCCGCCCGCAGGGTATTTCAAGGATCATTTTGATTCTATGGGATTAGTTGATGTTATTCCTTCCCATTTGGTGCCTACATGGAATAATGGAAGATTAGGATGACATGGTTGTTGATGTGTATTTATTGTCTTAAAGAATCACCAAAATATTTAATTATCGACCAGGGTTAGTAATCTTAGAGTTGTGGTACAGTATATGCTGAGGTAGAATGGTACCTAAGGTTTTGGCTCGGCAAACCTTAGAAATGTTTAATAATGAAAAGATCGAAAGATCTTTCAAAATGAAAAACCGAGTCAAACTTCAAAAATACAACTACTGAACTAATTAAACCTAACTAGACCAATATATCAGAATAGTATCAAACTATACTACTCTACTCCATGAACAATAACTGAAAAGATAAAAATAACAATATTATTCTAGGAACAAGACTTAATTAGAAATATAACTACTTTGATGGAATTTGAAAGCTACTGATTAATAATTCAAACTCTAGTCTAGGAATTCGAAAGTAACAAATACAACTGAGTTTAGGAACCTACCTATGAAATGGTTTAATTAATAATTAACTATAGAAACAAGAAACTATATGATCTCTTAAACAAAATTACAATCTATTGATAAATTCAAGAGTTAAACTATTCAAGCATTCAATAATTACTCAAAACTAAACTAAACCACCTAATTCCATTCTCCTTGGGGATTCTGAGGAAATGTATCAAAGGTAATGGGAACGGGAGAGAATGTATCAAAATGACTTTCAAATGTAACAAGGAAACAAAATGGAAGTAAATATAGTTTAACTTCTACAAAGAGATGCAAACTAAAGAGTGTCCAATTACAACTAACTTTAAACATCGTAATCTATCTTTTATCCATAAGAAAATGACTTGGAACAAATGAAATCTAGAAGCAAGTAGAAAACTTAATAAAGATATTTACTTGAAAATGCATTTGATTTAGAAGCAAGTAGAAAACTTGATAAAGATATTTAATTTCTGAATCAAATCCTATTTCATGAACATCCTCATTAACTATCTGAATGAGAGAAGGAAAATCCTATGCTTGAACGAAGAAACTATCAAAACTAATGTACTTTGGAGAATGAAATTACTAAGTCTAATCCAAAATCAATCTCAACAAACATGAAGTAAACTTAGACTAAGAATGAAACTGATAAATTCTAGAACAGTAAAATATTAATGAATTAGGCATAAGGGAATTATAATCTGAAAAGCAACTAACGCAATGGTTAAGAAAATGGAGCGAGAACTAAGAATGGATATGGAACTAAATTAAAACTCTATGTAGTGCAGAACAAGGTCCTAATTACATTTATAAATGCTAATCAATTACAAGAAATATTACAGTTCAAAAACCTAAGAAACTGGATTCTAAATAAGAATAAAAACAATGCAGAAAATATTAAAGTCCGTATGACGATCCGGATGACAGTCTGAATGACGGTCCGAATGACAGTCCGGATGGAAGAAAATGATAGAAACTAGGGAAAGAAGCAAATTAAATAATCTTAACGCCAGTTGGTTGATGCATATGAACCTACGGTGCAAGAAAAGCAGTAAATAGACTGTTTAAATTTGGAATGGCAAGAAGCAACCTATACTAATCATTATCAAAGGAAACAAACTATTTCTATGGCATAATAAACAAGGCTGAGATGTAAATAAAACTAACCTATAGCTACATGAAAAATTAGAAAAACTAATTCTAACTATGAATTAAACTCTGAAACGGTAACTAATTAACTCTATCTAATTGCAGATGAAAGACTGAAAGCAAACAATGAAGGCTTAGGCATGACCGGTCATTTTAACTTCTAAGAATGTAAAGTAAACTAGCAGCAAGATATAAATTACAGGAAATAAAGAATTTTCATGTACAGGAAACCAAATTAAATACTGGAAATGGAAACTATTTAGTTGCAGAAAAGAAATGCAGATTATATACAGTAAAACCTATGGTTGTCAAGGGGCCCTTCTCAACAATCAGGGATTGAGGCTTAACTCAAATTATTCACCACCAACAAAACATCAACAGCTAGAATCTGGAACTTCCATTGATTGATAAAAATTACACAGCATCTATATAAAAATTATTGCTATCGTCTATGTGTTACAATTGCTGCATTTCTTCACAGGAAACATCTTTATATAAGTCTTTACAACAAGGGAGAAGGTCGATGTAGTCGACCTCTCTAAAAATAGAGGTCTTAATGGATGTAGAACAGCTGCAGGGTGGTTCACGACAACGCATAGGCCATCTTCCTGAGTCCATAGGCGTTGATCTTCCTTGACACGAGCAATTGTGCGTTAGTTATCCTTAACATGGGAAGGTGATGCGGTGTCGAGCCAAGTGGACAGGAGAGCGGATCTTCTAGAATGGAGGCTCACAAACCATGAGGGCCACGTCCTTAATAGAACCCACATCATCATTTTTGTCTTTAATGCCCCGAAATATCTCAACCAACGATTCCGCGGGTGTGAATGGAGGGATGAACGATGGTTCAAACACTACTAGGCATCTTCGGTGTGAACGCGTGGCTGAATGAAGGTCCGAATGACGACCACAACTTGTAGCTCAAAAACTAAGTGCCAAACACGTCTAGAAATGTGAGACGATTGTCAATAAACCATAAAAACGATGATATTCAATCAAGATTTACGTGATATGCAAATACATTCATACCTAGGTCTGATTGATGGTCTGATTGGAAAAGAGAATGACTTATCATATCAAAATAGTGAAAATAACGCCAATCAAAGCATGTTTACTGATCAAAATGGTGACAAAAATGGATGCCAACATTCCCCCAAATCGGAGATATGCCAGGTCCCACTGAGCAAAAGAAGAGAAATTCAGGAAGAAGGATGAGCTGCGGTAGCAGCTGCCTTCAACTTGGAAGAAGAAGTGGATTTAGCTCTAAGCTTATGGAACTGGTCCTTCAAGGCATCATGCTTCAACCAGAGAGAAATGTTGGAAGCTATTTTGGCGTCATTTAAATCTTCAACACACTTCACCTAGAAACGTAAGTCCTTATTCTCTTGATGAAGCCAGAGATAATCTCAACATACTTCTCATTCTGGATTTTTAACTGTGCTATGTCTTGGTTTAATATGTCCACAGTCTCATGAAGTGGAGTAAATGCTTCTGCAAAAGACTCAGGGTCTTTTTGAGGGCTCGATCCCTTTAGAAAGGGTTTGGGATCAGTATATGTAATGTGTTCCTCAGGAACCTTATCTTCAATGTGTGCAGGGGCAGGTTCCAAGACAGGGTCTTCAAGTAAACTGGCAGATATATTGGTTAACGCCAGAAGGGGTGATTCAAGGACAAGATCGTCTGTCTGGTCATCGACACTATCTGAATGCATTGGTTGAATGACGGACTGATTGATAGACTGAACGACGGTCTTATCGATAGACTGGTCACGATTGGCCTTTCTTGACTTTGTGGGTATTGGTGAAAATAATGGGGGTTTCGTGGTTGTGTCCTCGTGGACAGGCTCAGGAGAGGATGAATGAACAAGGTGTATTTCTCCTGAGGCACCTTCACTAAATCGTACGGACTTGGTATTCCTTTTTGCTTGGGCAGGGGTTTGAACGGGCTTATCTGCACGATTTTGAAATCAATGACTCTTGCAAGAGGCAGAGGCTTTAACAAGGGGTTTCTTGACCAGATGGGGGTTTAGTGTTTCAAACACAAAGCTATCCCACATTTTCCCTGCTTCCTTCAACTGGTGGGTGATCAAGATTTTTATGAGACATTGATGGTATAAACTGCCAGTAGAGTTAACTACATTTTTCCTAACCTAGCTAGACATCTTTTCTAGGCTCTTTGGAAGATAGAATGGAAAATTTAGGGCCTAATTATCAACGAAATGTGCCAGTAATAGGAAGTGGTAGGATTTGAAAATGGTGTACTTATCTTCACAGGTGATCAACCGGATGATAACAGTCACGGGCTCGAGATATTCAGGCTTAACCCACTCCCGGTGGAATCCTTTTGTGCCTGAAATGTGTTGGTATTTGGCTTTGAGAGCGAATTCGTGATCCGTCTGTGGAAGGAAAAGTTGTTTGTGCCAACGGGCACCCTCCCTGGGCAGTTTTGTGGCCAACGCAATGGATTCTTCTATTATAGGAAAGGTGAGATGGCCAACCTTAGCTATTTTTCCATCGAACCCTTTGGAAAATAGAAGTGAAATCTCGTCATCGTGGCCATCAAGAAGGTGAAGGAATGGACCCTAGGCCGCTCGAAGAAACACTTCACGGCATGCCTTAAATTCAGGAATGCGGAGCAAGTCTTGGTAACTGCCAGGCTCGTAACGGATTGGCATTGTTGAACAGGGGACGAGGGATGCAAATGGATACAGGGGTTACAAAAGATACAAGGGGTGCAAGAAATTGCAGGAGACACAGCTTGATAGACTCAGGAAAAACGAGGGCAAGTAGAATGAAGCAGAATTCACGCAGGGTTTGGTTTAAATCGTGATCCGTTCAAACGGTTAAATGATTGTGAGCAGATATTCAGCACGCTTGAATGATCATGTCATCATGCAAAAATCTTTGAATCGTGTGCCATCATGAAAATATGTGCATTGGTGAATTCGTATGGTTATAATATATTTAACCATGTCCAAAGTAAACTTTGGGAAAGTTGAATGTAATGTTCATCATGAGATATTAAGCATAAATAGCATAAAAGAACATGATGACTTTTAATTAATCCAATGACAGATCACATGCATATAACTTAATGAGAAATTAAAACCATATGATAGCCATAAAATGATTCTGGAAATCGTAATAATGCATGATTAACCGATTCATTTGATGAAATCAAAATGAGCAAGGGAGTGAAATCGAGTGCAGAGATAACGTTTGATTGATCCCTGGTATGGTTAGTCAATTAGATTTTACCATCAAAATTCAAAAATTAGATCCCTAACTGTTAACACCCAAAAAGTGCTCACTAGCTCATTTCCTTATTCACATGACCCATTTGTCCACTTTTCCACCATTTGAGCCTCTAAAGCCATCAAAAGGTCACCAAAAGACCATAATACACCCATTTTTCCCCTCAAAATGAATATTTTTCCTCAAAAAGCATAAAAAAACCATCAAAAAGGGTCCATAATTCCCAAAAATATTTAAAAGGGAATAAAAATATTCAAAAATATTCAAAAAAGGAAAAAGGAGGAAAAAGGTACCTAAACCATGTTGGTCAATACCATTGGTTTTCTCAAAACCATAATGGTATTCCCCACCACCAAAAACTATAAAAAAGTGGTAGGGGCTCCTCACTTTCCATCCATCCATCATCCTATCCTCACACTGTCAAAATCTCTCATGAGACTTTTGGCCATTTTCAGCATCTTGGAGAAGAGACCTTTGGAGCTTAGAGCTACCCACCTTGGGAGTTGCTCAACACAAATGCTCACCATTTGAGGTATCTTAATACAAAACATCTATTCTTTTATTTCTTGTTCTTGAAACATTTTTAAAAAATTTATTTATTATATGCACATGTTAGTTTAGATTTAGATTTAATTTATAATCATTTTTGCTTTCAATATTGAAACTACTATCACATTGTTGATAGGTGCCCATTACACAAAGCTTGGTTGCAAAACCAAGCCAACAGTTTTTGGTGACTCCGCTGGCTTCGAATTCTTAGATCTCAGTTTTTTGCTTTAGATCTCATTTTTTTGCTTTAGATATTAGTTTTTGCTAGTTTTAATCATTTTAATTCATAGATCTGCCATCCTAGACAGCAGATTCATTGATGTTCTAGACCTTGGCCCTTTCTATTGCCATTAACAGCCTGAAATTTCCATTTTCGGGTTCGTTTTTCGGTGTCTATTTTTTGGCTTTAGCCTCACGGCTTTTCGCGCGGCTCATCGCGACATCGCGGCTTTTTTCCGCATGGCACGCCGCGACTTCGCGGCCATTTTACGTGCTGCACATCGTGGCTTCGCGGCCATTTGCCGCGCTGCACATCGCGACAATGTGACCGAAAACCGCGCTGCACATCGCGGCTTCGTGGCCGACACCCGCGCTACACATCACGACTACGCAGCCGAAACCCACGCTGCACATCGCGGATGTTTTCCCAAAACCCGCGATGCAATTTTTTTTTAATTCGGCCAATTTTTTGAAAATATTTTTTGCTGTATTTTCTGCCCATTTAGCATATTTTACAGCATTAATTTTTCTGCATTTTTACAGCCATATTAAATCGTTTACTATTTATAGATGCTCCATTAAAAGTCTTTTTAAAAAATTTCAGTAATTGAAAGAAATATTTTCTGTATTTTATTTAGATCAAGGTTTTACTATTTATTTGCTCAATACTTTACCCAAGCAATTTTTAAGAGATCCATTTATTTCTTGAAATATTTATGTTATTTGCTTCCCTTTAAATTATTTCAAAGATCCATTATTTTTGAATAGTTTTTTCAAGCATTTACATTTCAAAAACGCCTTTATTTTTTGCAAACTCTGGAAGCGTCTTTTCTTTCATTTGTAATCAATCGCCCAAGCGAGGCAAATCAATTTCAGTTTAAATACCACACTTGCACCCACTCTGCCACATAATTTAAACTAAGCCTTAAAATTTACCTTAAACTCAACAAACTTTTAACCCCACTTGGGGAGCACTTAAGAGAATTTTGTAGTTAGGTAGAATTGAGGGGATAGGTGTTCCAATAACACCCCTCAATTATTACATTTGAGACATAGTGGTTGTCCTCTACAATACCAAAATCCCTTATAATTTTGACACGGTTATCAACCAATTTATCGGGAAGGCCTCTCCCTTAGGAGGGTTGAAGTAGCCAGACTGGTTCCAGAAGTCTGCGTGGAATACCGCAATCCATTCAGTAGCCGGAGGATACCTTTCGAAGTTCTCGGTGTACACCCAAGAGGGTTTACAGCGGTGATAGAACCAAACTGTAGATTCACTCAACCGAACGTGTCATGAACGGGGTATCCTAGTTGCCACTCTTTAGGATTGTCTACCCGGTGTCCCTCCCTGTAGGGGATATCTAGCTGTTGATTCAACACTCTATATTGTCTGACTTGGATTTCATCACCTTGTAGAGAATATCGTTTTTTGACTCACAATACTTCTAGTTAGGTATTTGCATGATACATTACCCACCTTTGGTCTAGTAACACCACTTTTTTCTAGGAATTGTTTGACTTTTGGTATTCTAACCAATTTTGTTGCATCCCTCCACTTATTATAGCACAGTTGCTATAATAAGTGCTTTTTGAGGTTGGTTGTTGGCCAGAGAGCCTTTATTTTTTCACTCCCCTCTTGCACTCATTGTTGCATTAGGGTTTTTAGTTTTTTACATCACCACCTTACACTAAAATTTTCAAAATATTTCTCACCATTGAGAATTTAAGACGATCTCGTCATCTTCAGGGTGAACCCCCTCAGTTCAGTATACCTGGCTCTACACGTCATAGACGTAGAGCCTTATCCCTTGACTCGACACATCATCGTCCAAACACACAGTCATCTAATTCTGACACGCCTCACTTCACATCTGATTCTGAGGCTGAATCCGAAAACCCTACTGAAATATCACCAACCAACCTCATGGCTGGATCACAATACGACCCACTTTTCACCAGTACTATTGGAGATACATCCACAACCCCTTCTACTACTGTGCCACCCATGGTAACAACAACCCCTTTAGGCATGCCTAATATAGGGGCCACTCCACCTTTAGGTATGCCCAACATAAGACTACCTCCTATTATGAGTATGCCCAACATAGGAATCACACCACCTCTCATTACCACAACCCAAATCCCAAGAATTCCTGGCACTATTCCTAACCCCTCTGCAACCCATGTTGCACTTGGGAGCGCTGGTCCATCCCAAACTACAATGGTTGGAGGACACATACCTTCAATACTGTTGGTTGTGGAGCCAGATCTTTTAGTCTCATAGATGATATTGTATCAGCCGTGTTTGTACCCTAGTTTTATATGATATGTAGGTGGATTGTACAGTCACCCCAGCGGGGGGGTGTGGGGGGGCATCGCCCCCCCACGGGTTTCCAGGGGGGACCATCCCCCCTGGTTGGGGGGTCTGGGGGCCAGTGGTCCCCTAGTGGGGGTTCGGGGGCAGCGCCCCCAAGAAATGGGGGTTTGGGGGCAATGCCCCGAAGAAAATTTTTGGGGTTGTTTTCGCCAGCTGTTTTGCGGGCCCATGGTTTCAGTTATCCCATGGTATTTTCTCATTGTATTTCCCTTATAAAATAAATACATTGTAATATGGCTAGGGATGATGATGTATTAGGTTTTATGCATTGTAAAGATCTCTGAGATCAAGAGAGAGACTGTGAAACAGAGAAGAGGAAGTGCAGCGGTTGTGCTGCAGGTTGTATCCCTTCACCTTGCTGGACGGTAATAAAAATAAGGACTGGAAAATTCAGTGTGGACGTAGCCCAAGTTGGGTGAACCACGATATATCTGTGTCTCTCTTGTAATGTGTATGTGTGATTATATTTGCATTTCTGTTTATTGTTATTGCTCTGCGATCCTGTTTTTCTAACAAATACCTAGCATACCCTTAGGGGCTACTGGACGACTACATAATGCCACCATTAATAGTTATGTCCCAGTCACTACGCGACACCCATCTGCTAGTTTACCTTACATGGCTAGTCTGAACTTACCAGACCTAACCAAGTTAACCAACGATCCTATCAGACACAACCCTACATGGCCACCCATGCCTACAAAACTCCCCTCGGACATCCCCAAGTTTGAAGGAAAACCTAGGGAGGATCCCCAAAACCACATAATGTCATTTCACCTATGGTGTTCATCTAACTCCATAGTGGATGACTCCATTAGACTAAGACTGTTGCAACAAACGTTCACTGGCTCTGCAGCCAAGTGGTACATCGAACAACCACATGGGACCCACCATACATTTACGTCTCTCGCCTCCACTTTCCTTCAGTTTTTTCAGCTACCTATATGCTATGATGCAGGAGTTGAAATATTGTTGTCTTGTAGACAAAACACAGCTACCCACATCACTGACCATATCCATGAGTGGCGCAAGCGTCGTAGCCTCTGTAAGATAAAACTGGATGACCGTATATTTTTGGACTAGTTTCTTAAATCACTCCTACCCCTCATAGCCAAAGACATAGCTTCCGAACGACCCCAGTCAGAGGAAGAAGCTATCTTAAAAGCTCAGCAATTCGACCTAATTTATGCCCTATCAAGCTAGCTCTACACCATCATACCAGACGCCCCACGAGGCGATTCTTCACGCGGTGACGCTCCGGGGGCATCACATGCCGCTGATGGTATTATCGGCCAAGTCACGGCACAAAATAAACCTTTTAGCATGGTGAGAACCATAAATTCCCTAGACCTCTCTAGGGCTACATCTAATTCTGGAGCGACAACTTCGTACGCTCCAATGAATCAGACTCATCACACTCATGGACCCTCTTGTCCACAACATTGCTATGGGAAAGCGCCATCAACATATGTACCACCCACATACTATAACCAACCAGCCACCCAGAACCCAATTCATTTACTGGCACAACTAATGTATTACCCACAACAAGCTACATCAGCTAACCCAACACTTCCAATAGCTCAAGGTTACCAACAACCCCAGCAGGCAACTGGACCACCTCCAGCCCCACCAGCTTATTATCCACCGCAACCTGCTACCACACCTGCGGCACCCCAAACTCCTCCCACTACTCAAGGGCAAGCGTACACACAACACAATCAGCCCCAACACCAAAACAACCAATGCAACCAAGGTGGACAACAAAACCGTGGAAGAGGACGTAACCGTGGCAACAACCAACAACATAATCAAGGTCCACCACCTCCCAATCCTCCAAATAATAACAATGCTGCTCCTCCCAACCAGAATCCTGATCGTCATCCCAAGCAACCAAAAAAAAATAACCTGAAAACAAACCGTCCATGTTCTATATGTGGAGTCTATGGACACTACACTCACAACAACCCCCATTTAGAGAAAGCACGTAAACTTTTGGCTGATGATGCCCAACGCCAGGGCCACGCTGGACAACCAGCTCCACTTAATCAACCGCAACCCATGATATTACAAAACTCATTGCCAAAATAGGGAGTAGTAAATACTCGCCCTATGGATCCCCCACAAGGATCTACTGCACCCCAGCAGCAAATCACCTATGCCACAACTGATTATCAGCATACAGATCCAGGCACACACCATTTATTAATGATGTCATCCAATGACACTAACCTCCAAACTCGCAGGAATTAGTACGACCCACCCCCAGAAACTCCTCCCACTGACGCATCCACCTCCCTTCCACCAGATCAACCACTACGCATACCAAATATGTCGTTGGACGGAGGACCTAAAATCCCTCGCATCCCTTTGCGAAGGATTAACAACAATCCTAATGCTCGCGCAACATCCAATTATAACGTCGTGGAAGACCTAGCACAATCCCCCGCTGCTAGGTCTACTTTAGAGATACTGAAAACATGCCCTGCACAACGAAAACTACTACTATATGCCATCGAAGGAGTAGACCCTGACGACACACACATGATGGCTTTCGACTTAGACCAAGCCAAACCTTGATTTCCATCAAATTTGGCCTTCCAAGTATCAGTAAACATTCGAAACCTTGTTGTGCATCGATGCATCATCGATGAAGGAGCTTCAACCTACGTTATGTCCACCCTTGTGTGGCAGAAACTTGGCTCCCCCGCTTTACAACCATCCACAACGGCATTACGAGCTTACGATGGGTGCTCAGCTCAACCACAAGGCCTCTTAGCGAACGTACCCATAGAAGTAGGTGGCAAACTAGTTCTTATCGACATCGAAGTGATCAATGCCCAGCTCAACTACAACCTCCTTCTTGGACGTAGCTATATGTACAAAATGAAAGTAGTGGCTTCATCTGTTTTTTGGCTCATGATGTTCCCACATGAAGGATGCATTATCAAGATTGATCAACTCACATATTATGATCCTAATGCCCCCGCAGCCCCTCAAAATGTGCTACCAATGATTGAACAAACCATTCAAACCGCACCAACATCATTTGTGTCATCAATTGGTCCTGGAATCTACACCAAGTCACCTATGACTTACACATTTCCATCGATCCCACCCCCTTTACCGATAACAAAAACATCGGATTTGTGCACCCTGTTGCACACCACACAGCAGCCTTCATCACTACCACAAACACCCACAGTGCCTACTCATATTGGCACAACGCCAATTCATACTATCCCGTTCTTGTTCCCATTTTCCGGAGTTGTTAGTTCACCAATAATGGCTACACTCAACCTTCCTGGTTTAACATTAGGGATACCTGTATGGTACTTACCTGCTCCGAGCCCCTCGCCGACTCCGACTATTATTTTACAACCGGTACAACCTATCCCTACTACCAACCATCCACCCCCTCCTGTCACTTATTTGCAAAACAGACCACCCCCAATAGTGACTACGGCATCAATGTCCAGAAACGCCCCACCTCCATTAGGAAACACAGGGGGTAGAGGCCCACCAACTTATAACACTGGACCCATAACTCGCACACCCCCAGCAACCCCCAAGGTAGCTAAAAACACCCCAACTATTCGCATTCCCCCTAAGTGCTCGTTGTGTGACGACGTAGGCCATGCCACTCATCAATGTCCACAATTACCTGCACTCCAAGAACACATGAATATGTTGGATGACGACACCGGAATTCCAGTGGTAAGACTTGAGCCACCTCCTCAACCTCGCGACAAAACGCTCCGCACTAACCACCCTTGTGCGATATGCGGCATTTATGGCCATTATTCACACCACTGCCCTGATCTCCTAGATTATAGAGTAGCCTTATACGAGATGAACAATGCCGACTTAGAGATATCTCCTCCCCTCATCGAGGAGATCTACCCTCCGAAATCATCTTCTTCGGAAGAAATCAATACCATCTATATGATTTCAACCACATACAAACCAAAACCGGTTGATTTATGGTCTGATTACTTTCATACTGATGAGCAAATTCTAGAAACACTCACTGCATCGGACTACCCTTGGGACGATATGCATCATCGCTCATACTTCCTCCCTGAGGTGTCTACATCCACCGCAAAAAACCAACTATTAGTGAAATCGAAAGATTTCCTACCAACTAAGGTTGATTGGTTCAAAGACCCCATCCCAGCACCAGATACATTTGAAGAGGGGAACATGTCCAACATTTCCCCTATTATACAAATCGACATTTCCACCACACCTGGAAAACCTGAGCTCATCTCGCTAGGCACATCATGCACTCAAGCGGAAACTCAGGCATATAAGAAACTCTTCCAAGAGTTTCGTGATGTCTTCGCCTGGTCTTACACCGAGATGCCTAGCCTCGATCCCAAAATTGTGGAACATCACATCAACACTTGGCCCAATGTGCCTCCTTTCCGACAGAAACAACGACCAATTCACCCGTCCAAGCTCCCAGCTATTAAGGCTGAGATTGAGAAACTCCAAAAAGCAAGATTCATATATCCTATTTCCTACACCACCTAGGTTTCAAACCTGGTTTCAGTAAACAAAAAAGTGGGCACCATATGCGTTTGTACTGATTTCCAAGACCTCAACCTCGCTTGTCCCAAAGATAACTTCCCCACACCTTTCATTGACCAACTAATCGATGAATGTGCGGGACATGAGGTCCTTTCTTTTATGGACAGTTTCTCCGGATATAACCAAATCAAAATCTGTAAAGAAGATCAATACAAGACAGCTTTCACTACCCCATGGGGCACCTTCGCCTATCGCATCATGCCTTTTGGTCTCAAGAATGCTGGAGCCACTTTCCAACGCGCCATGACTTATTGCTTCCATGATCTACACAGAATCATAAAAGTTTATCTAGACGACCTCACCGCTCAATCTAAGAAACGATCTGACCATTTAGACGACCTTCGACAAGTTTTTTTGCATTGTCGAAAATACAACATCTGCTTGAACCCTCTCAAGTGTGTCCTTTGCGTTACATCAGGTCGCCTACTGGGGTTTGTCATTTCAGAAAAAGGCATCACTATAGACCCCTTGAAAGTCCAAGCCATTGTAGACTTACCGTCACCCCGTACATTAAGACAACTTCAAAGCCTTCAAGGGAGGTCCAACTTCCTTTGCCGCTTTGTCCCTGACTATGCCACAACGGTCCACGGTTTCCTACAACTACTACGTCTGCATACCCGTTTCATATGGGACCAACAAGCAGAATTAGCTTTCACCGACTTAAAAAAAGCACTCACGAATGCCCCATTGATCTCTCCTCCAGATTTCACAAAATATTTCACCCTCTATGTTTCAGCATCCGAATATGTTGTATCTGGAGTTCTTGTCCAAGAATATACTGCTCGCCAAGAGCATGTCATCTATTATGTGAGCCAGACCTTTTCAAGCCCACCCCTCCGCTACCCACATGAAGAGAAGATGGCCCTCGCCGTCGTCTTTTCAGTACAAAAGATGCGACATTACATTCTCCTGATCCACACCACGGTTGTAGCCAATTCCAATCAAATGGTTTACCTCTTGACACGTCGCCTCCTTCAAGGCCGCGTAGCTAAATGGGTGATTATCCTACAAGAATACGACCTAACTTTCAAAACCCCAAAGAGCACCAAGGCCCTAGCACTTGCTCAACGCATCACAGATCTCCCATCCTCTTCGTCATCACCCGCTATCCAAACAGACCTCATTGACGATCACATTTTCATCATTTCTTCTGATGACCCATGGTACGGCGACATCTTAATCTACCTCCGCACACAAAAATTTCGACCCCACATCCATCGTGATAGATGCCGTCGTATACGAAACCACTCCCCCCGATATCTCCTATTAGGCGATGTACTTTATCGACGTGGCATCGATACCATCTTACGTCGTTGCCTATCTCATGACGAGGCAGAACAAGTCCTTAATGACTGCCATAGTGGTGCCTGCGGAGGCCACTTCTCCGGCATGGCCACTGCCCAAAAGATCATTCGCGTAGGTTACTTTTGGCCTTCATTATTTACTGATTGCATCATCGGAGTCAAACATTGTCAAAACTGCCAACTTTTTGCCCCCAAGGCAAGAACCCCACCTGCCCCCCTTCATCCCGTCGTCACTATTGGACCATTCTGCAAATGGGCCATCGACTTCCTAGATTGCAATCCCACGTCAACCGGCGATCATAAACACATCATTGTGGTCGTAGATTATTTCACCAAGTGGGCGGAAGCCATGCCAACTTACAATTGCAAAGCCGACACCGCAGCACATTTTTTCTTCAACCATGTTATCACTCGTTTTGGAGTGCCAAAGCAACTCGTCTCATACCACGGCTCTCATTTCGAAGATGTCGTTTGGAGAGAATTATCAACCCTACTGAAATTTGAACACCATTTCTCCTCCGCCTACTACCCCCAAGGAAATGGCCAAGTCGAAGCGATTAATAAAATTTTGAAGACCATCCTCCAGCGCGTTGTTGACAAACACAAATCAAATTGGCACCATATGCTCTTCCCGGCACTATGGGCATACTGCACGTCAACCAAAAATGCCACCGTTTTTACCCCTTTCCATCTAGTTCACGGTGTCGAATCCGTCCTCCCCATCGAGTGCCATATTCCATCCCTACATATGGCCATTGAACTCCTACTGTACACTTCCCCAATTGAGCAATGCTTACCACTCTTGGAGCAAGCCGATGAAGATCGGCGCACAGCCCTCCAAACCATGGAAGCAGCTAAGAACCGATCCAAACTGACTTACGACAAACATGTCCACCCAAGAACTTTCACTGAAGGGGACCTCGTCCTTGCCTATGATCAAGCTCATGACAAAACCGGAAAAGGGAAGTTTGTGTCCATGTGGCAAGGCCCATACATTATACACACTTGCCTCGAACAGGGGGCATACATTCTGACCAATTCAGAAGGCAACCCCCTACGCAACCCACGCAATGAGTTGTACCTCAAGTGATTTTACCCATAGAAAATATGATGGACACCACCGTCCATTATTGTACAGTCTTATTTTGTTTTTCACAAAAAACTCAAAGAACCTAAATATTTGTTTTTTCTACATGACCACAGATGGATCCTGTTCCACTCTGCTATGTCAGTTTCGCTGATGGTGCAAGCCATTGGTCCCCCAATCTGGCCTCCGCAGCTTGGGTAATATATTCCCCTTCACATGAGTTGATCCACATTGACAGAGTGTGCATAGGTGCCGCCACCAATAACCAAGCTGAATACGATGTCGTGACCGGTCTCCTGGCCGCAGCTCTCCAAATGAGCATAAGTCACCTTAACGTTTTCTTGGACTCACAACTCCTTGTTTCGCAGCTCAACAATGATTACCAGGTATGCAATCCCTGTCTTTTCAGAAAATTCTTGCACACTAAACAAATGATTCGACAGTTTGAATCCATTTCATTCACACATGTCCCAAGGAATCTCAACAGTGTAGCAGACCATATGGCCAACAACATTCTTGACTGGCACACCAATAAAACCATGTAGTAAATACAAAATGTACCTCCACAGGGCATAAACAAAAATGCATCCACGTGCATAACATGTGCCTCCACTGGCATATATAAAAAATTAAAATGATGCATCCACGTGCAAAACATGTGCCTCCATGGGCATATACAAAAATCAAAATGTTGCATCCACATGCATAACATGTGCCTCCATGGGCATACAGAAAATCAAACATGCCTCCACGGGAAAACAAATAGACAATAAATGCATCCATGTGCATACACGACTATATACCAAAACATATATATATATATATATGCATCATCATATAGTCAAACATGTCATAGGTTCCCTCAGCACCCAATATACAAAAATACATAAGCCGTACAAAAAGGTACTTCCCCATATGCTCATCAGCATTTGGGGGCAGATACAAGATCATCTAATCATCATGGTCTCTAGGCTCCTCTAGCGCCACCTCCGCTGGCCCCGCCGGATCATGCCGAGCCCGAACTCTCCTCTCTGCCGGCCTCGCTGGATCATCTCACACCCGAATCCTCCCATCCACCAGCCCTGCCGGATCATGCTGAGCCCCATCCCTCCACTCAGCCGCCAACAATACTGCTCTGAGCAGGATCGAGTGCCACTCACGAGGCACATCAAAACAACGCTCGACGATGTCCTGATCCAAATCCCTCCACCCATCCTCTGGAAATCCTGCCAAAATCATGTCTGGTGTCTCTCGAACACCCTCCACGGCATCATCTCGAGGCCCAGCTCCTCGACTGCGAGGCCCAACTCCTCGAGCATGAGGAGGCGGTACCGCTACAGGAGGTGGAACGACCACCATCGCCCATTCCCTATGAACCACATGGTCGGCCGGTGGTACAGGACCAACATCTGCACAATCACGCAAGTGAACCATCATATAAATATCTAACTATAATCATAACAAAAACATCTAAAACACATGATATAGTAGAGAACAAAACACAAAAACATACCATCTAAACCCCAGGCCTGTCCCTGGGCTCGAGGCATCTCTGGATCTCCTCAATAATCCATACCAGCATATGGATAGTCATCAATTACCAGGGGGATCTGCTCCCACTGCTCATACATATCCTATGAAAAGAACCCATAGATACCACCACCACCGCGGGGCATCATCTGCCCCCACCGCACCATGCGCGGCTCACTCACCAACCCGTCTCAAACCGGCACCCATGGCCGCAAAGTCGGCACCTGCTCAAAGAAGAAACAACACAGGAAGGAGGCATAGCATAACTCTCCCCCCTCCCGACTGACCTTGTCCAGACCTCTCCGGACACCAGCCAAAAACATCTGACCCAACGCGTAGTAGGTCCCCCTCAACATAGAATCCACCATCATCGTTTGTCCCCCCGACAAACGATGTGGTGCCGCGGAACCCAACACCCACAGAACACAAGCCCCAACAACCCGCATGTCCAACTCCCGCAAAGATCTCAGGATCAAAGCGTTGTTCTGCACAATCGCCCCAGCAACACAGAAGGTCTCCAGGAGATCCTCGATATCCAAACCTTCCAGGATCCTCAGCAGAAGATCCCCTACCTCCCCTAAGCGAGGCAACCCGGTAAGAAAGTATACATCATTAAGGGTGATCTCTAACGTCTCACCCCTAACAATGAACGCACCCTCTGCAGGGACCCAAAGACTCACCAATTTGTTCAGTAGTGGTCCTACTGAACGCATCAGTGGAATCTGAGCAAACTTCAAGAGCCCACTCATAGCCAGAGCCTGTCGAACCCCCTGATTAGTCTGAATCCGAATCATCAAGTCCTCCTCCATCTCCCGCTCTCGCCATGACACCAATGGTCTCCTCAACATCCTGCCAAAAAACAAAGAAATTTTTTTAGAACCAAAAAAAAAATTCAAAAAATTCCATCGCGGCTTTTCCATCAAAAGCCGTAATGATCATCGCGGCTTTCATCCATGAACCCGCGATGAACATCGTGGGTATTGACCAAACAGTCGCAATGAACATCGCAACTATCAACCCCATAGTCGCGATGAACATTGCGACTTTCAGCCCAACAGCCGCGATGAACATCGCGACTGTCAGCTCGACAGCCGCGATGAACATCGCGACTGTCAGCCCCAAACCCTCTATGTTCATCGTAGAAAAGGACGCGAAACCCACAATATTCCACGTTGGAAGGCCAACATGGAATTTCGTGGCCTTCGGGGGCCTGCCGCTAACCAAAAAAGACATAATTAAAAAGGCTAAGGCATATAGGGTTACCTGAAACTCGCGGAATTGAAAACCAACGGTCAAATCTCCCAGAAATCAAGAAAGAGCTCTGATTGCTCTACCAAACTCACACGTAACAATGACACGTCATATGGGCCCCACACCCTATTTATAAAGATTTGACTATTTTTCAAACAACCATTGCGGTATCATACGACGTCCGTTCCTCAAACCGTTGGTACCATTGGAATCAGCACAACGAGAACTTCATGATAATCCTTTCATTTCCCTGTTTTCACCAAGTCCATTTTTTGACCATTTTTTCACGCCCTTGTTGCCTCAGTTTTTGTGCCACAGTAGCCGTCATCCGTTTCTGATGAGTCTTATATTGCCGGATTCAGTTTTTTGTGCTTGTGATGACCCTTTAGATCATTTCTCGCTGTCACGCCCAGATTTTTTGAGCATTTTTCGCATGCCCCCTCGTTGCCTCAGTTTGCGTGCCACATCGGTCGTTCTCCGTTTTTGACGAGTCTTGTATCACCGGATTCAGTTTTTCGCGCTCGTGATGACGCTTGAGACCATTTCTCACTCTCACCTCCAAATTTTTTGGGCATTTTTCCCCTGCCCCCTCGTCGCCTCGGTTTGCATGCCACATCGACCATCGTCTTTTTGACAAGTTTGATATCGTTGGATTCAGTTTTCTGCGCTCGTGATGATGCTTGAGATCATTTCTCGCTCTCACCCCATGCTTTTCGGGCATTTTTTCAAAATGCCACTCATCACCTCAGTTTGCATGCCACATTGGTCGTTGCCCCTTTTTGACAATCTTTATGTCACCGGATTCAGTATTCCAAACTCATGACGATGCTTGAGACCTTTTCTCACTCTCATCAATCCCTTTTTGTTCGGTATAGTTTTACCCCTTTTTCAGGCCGAGCAATCCCTTTTACGAAAAAGGCACTTAGGGAGTTTCTGTTAAGCTCTTTTCTGACTCCTAAAACAATGAAAAGATCGCCGAGCAACCTTGCTTCCTTTCATGCTCGTTAAACGTATCTGAAAGGGCGTCTACTTGGTATAAGTTTACCCCTTTTCCGGACCTTGTATACTAATTACGAAAAAGGAATACTCTAGTCACATCGACGAGAAGAGTTCTCCATTTGCATCATTTTATGCTTTTTCGGGCCTTGGAGACTAACTTATGAAAAAGAACACTAATGGAGTCCACTTACCGCTTTCAGACTCTCTAAACATGAAAGCGACCAAGAGCAATCACCATCCTGGGCTCGTAAAAATCCACGGGACGGTACTCACAACCACTGCATTGTCTTCTTATCGTTTTCTGACTCCTTAAAAATGAAAGCACCCATGAGCACGAACAATCCTGGGCTCACAAAATCCACAGGACAGTTCCATTTCAGAGCACACTTTTATCCCTTCTTGGAGCTCATTAAAACTATGAAGAAGGACCCAATGGTGCTTCTCGGCGCCACAACAGATCACGTCTACTCATATGGCAGCCTCCCCATTTTGGTCGCCTTTGTTCAGAGTATTCTGCACTATGTCACCTTGGGAATCCCTCAATAGCACCCATCAGCTTGACCCACCAGAGTCAATACATACCCTTCAATCCCCAAAAGCTATGATCCCCACACCTACAAGTCAGTTCCCTACGCTGCCAAGTCAACCATGTCATCATGCTCTGAACAAAGGAAGTTTGAGTCTACCCACTCTATGACCCCAGTTACTTCCCATCCCCACAAGTATGTCAGTCCTACCATCAGTACTACCACACTTCAGTTCTACACCTCGTGCTCCTATCAAGGAAACGTCATTTCCTTGTTAGTTGTTGGTCTCCCTCCGTCGACGACAACCAAATTTATTCCAGAGGATAGACCTAGAGGTCCTTGTGTCTTGGACTCATCACCATTTATGATGAGTGCCTACGAATCATTTCGAGAAGAGTCCTCATTACCTCTCCAAATGGTTGTTTCTCACATGCTCAACTTCAACACCTTGATCGCATCGTTGAGACTCGCATAGGGTATTGGTCCTTTCAGTTATTGGTTGAAGACCCCGGATACCACCTGACTCTTCCACATTTGAGAGTCTACCTATGGAAACAACCAGTTACATTTTTTCTATAGATATCCGGGTTGCGCATGGTGACAATATTCAGATGTACCCTAGTTTTATACTCCCTCGAGTATACAGTTACATATACTCCTCAGAGTTGACTCAAATTCATTGAGTCCCTACAGATGTTGAACACCTTCAGATTCAGCAGTTCATCAACCCTTCTGAAACCTTGTTCAGAACGGTTGTCGCTTTATTCCAGTGTATCAGTTATTGAGATCAGTCATGTTATGATCATGAGTACATCCCAAAATAGTGTCCCCTTTGGACCATTATGATGTACCAGAAGATTTTTTATTTATTATTCAGGTCCCCCTTCTTGGGACTAATTGTTATGTATATGTCTTGATACGAGCATGGGTATGCCCGCCTCGTCCATTATCAGAGATTATTCCTCATTCATATTGAGGCCATGTAATATTTTTTGTTTTTGCAGCTCCCAAGGGCCGTGGATCCAGTCTCCAACCGGTCTCTTCTCTTCCCCAAACCCCAAGAAAAAGACAAAAGAACTATGATGTCTATCGGCCATACGATGAGCTCCTTCCCTCACACATCAGGAGGCAATCTGTTAATACCCAAAAAGTGCTCACTAGCTCATTTCCTTATTCGCATGACCCATTTGTCCACTTTTCCACCATTTGAGCCTCTAAAGCCATCAAAAGGTCACCAAAAAACCATAATACACCCCTTTTTCCCCTCAAAATGAATATTTTTCCTCAAAAAGGGTCCATAATTCCCAAAAATATTAAAAAGGGAATAAAAATATTCAAAATATTCAAAAAAGGAAAAAGGTACCTAAACCATGTTGGTCAATACCATTGGTTTTCTCAAAACCATAATGGTATTTCCCAACACCAAAAACTATAAAAAGGTGGTAGGGGTTCCTCACTTTCCATCCATCCATCATCCTATCCTCACGCTGTCAAAATCTCTACTGAGACTTTTGGCCATTTTCAGCATCTTGGAGAAGAGACCTTTGGAGCTTGGAGCTACCCACCTTGGGAGTTGCTCAACACAAATCCTCACCATTTGAGGTATCTTAATACAAAACATCTATTCTTTTATTTCTTGTTCTTGAATCGTTTTTAAAAAAATTATTTGTTATATGCACATGTTAGTTTAGATTTAGATTTAATTTATAATCGTTTTTGCTTTCAATATTGAAACTGCTATCACATTGTTGATAGGTGCCCATTGCACAAAGCTTGGTTGCAAAACCAAGCCAACACTAACACACTTAATCATGTTATTATAAGTTATGATTTCATTCGGTACTTCATTCGGCACTTCATTCAGATCGTCATTCATTTGCCTCATTCTTCACTTCATTCGGATCGCCATTCGATCCTTCATATGGACCTTCTGTACAAAAATGTGCTTTGTTGGATTTGAGTGCTGTTGATTATGCATAGAATTTTTTTGGGGATGTCAGCACATGAAAGGATGATGTAAGCCTACTTTTCTAAAACTTTAGTCGCGCTCCTCTTTATTTATCATGGATAAAAAATAATCTTCCGCTACTTGCATTATCCTGAAAACACCTATCAATTTTTCAAAGATAAATGAACTTTTTATAAATATTCAGAAAGTAAAAATAGTTCTGAACCTCCCCCAAACCAAAAATATGACGTGTCCTCAAGCCATCAAAGAAAAATTGATTAATATGCAAATAGTTTTCATTAATAGTTTAGCCAATAGTTCTAAAATGCTATGATAATTTTTCGTAAGAAAAAGAAACACTAACTAATAAATGGAGATGATTTAGATATGTACATCCATCCAAAAAAAAAAATAGTGCTTAGGAAGACCATATGAATAGTGATAATACAATTGATACGAAAAATGCCATAGGAAAACCTAGTCATCCATGACTCATTTTAAAGATCTCTTATCATCCAAAGAATATAGATAAAGTTCACCCTAGAGTTTGTGAGATTTCTATAGTTATGGGTCCCATTTCTAGGATATTCATACCCTAGGTATTGTTTGAATTAGATGACAGGGTCCAAGTCCAACTTACAGCCATTCTCTAATGACAGTATAAATAATTGGCCTAAACATGTATTCGTATACTCGGGTTTTTTTAGATGAGCCATGTGCATATCAATGCATTAACCGAACCTCTTTTACTCGATATTGCCCCACTGCTAGCAGCCCTGTTCAGTACCCCGACGGGTTTATCTTGGTACCATGCAAGCATAGCCCCGCTTCCAGCGATCCTGTTCAGTACCCTGACGGGCTTACTTGAATTTACCGAGCTTCCTTGTTTAAAATTTTACTTAGCATGGACCCGCTGCCAGCAAGCATGTTCAGTACCCCGACGGGTCTGCTTTGTATAATGATTTTTAGTATGAGGAAGCCGGTTGGAACTAGAGTGTGCTAATCTTGCTAAACACATAATTCAAATTTTTAGAGCGAACCTTATGAGTAACTTTATTTATAATGGCCTGGATTATAGATCATGTCAAAAGATAATAACCTAAAGTTGTTCTTTGACCTCTCAGTTTATCTTCATAAAAGATCAATAATGTTCCCCACAAAATATAAAATATCACTTACTCTTGGGCTACCCTTTTCAAAAGTGCTTAAGAGACAAGTTTTGATAATGAGTCTAGGATGAACTAGTAGTCCATAGGTGTAAGATAAAACTTTTGAAAATCATGATGATTGTAGTAGGTCTTAAGCAACTGTTCTAATCGGATAAATAAAAAATGTACATGTCTGAATCAAATACCATATACAGAATCATAGAAGAAAGTGGTTTAGGAATGATATAAAGAACACTTTAACTTTTCACTATAAATTTTCAATTTTCAACAATAGTCAAAAGAGAGGAAGTTAACATGCATTTTATGAGGTTTTTAAAGCACTTCCCTTTTCAGATAATATTGCATGAGCTGATTATAACTATAAGGTACTTGTAATAAAACTGCAAAACCACTTGTTAGATTATTCAAATTTATTCTAAACAAAAACATATGTACAAAAAAAAATCATATGAAATTTTATTAAAATTAGGGAAGGGGGAAAAAAAGTCTTCCTGTCTTAATTGACAAAATTCCATAAGTTGATCATAAGAGTGAATTTCCTGTATAAGTGCAATCAACTGTTAGAAATGACTCTTATTAAAAAAATATATATATATTTACATATATACAAATGAAATAACCCAAAATAATTTCAAGAACCAGGAGAAGGAGGAATGACTTCCTCTTCGACCAGCTCCATCTCCTATTGTTGTAAGGCATTCTGCACAAAATCTTGTTTAGATATTGGTTGATGATAAAGTCTAAGTCAATGTCCATTTACAACAAAGGAAATTTGCGAATCATCAATTGTCTTAATCTTAACAGATCCATTATCAAAAGCTGTAACAATTTCGTATGGACCCATCCATCGAGTAGTTAATTTACCTTTAAAGTTTTTGTACCTTGAATCAAAAAGTAATGCCCAGTCTCCATTTTTGAATTGTTTTTGTTTAATGTATCTATCATGCCACTTTTTGCGTTGGTTTTGAATTAAAATTGTGTGTTGAACAACATCTTTTCTAATCTCATCTAATTCATTTATTTGCAGGATTCGTTGTCTCTGTGCTTCTTCTAGATTCATCCCTAATTGTGCAGCCATACGAAAGGTTTTGACTTGAAATTCAATGGGTAGAAGAACATGTTTACCATAAACAAGTTCATGAGGTGTGTGGCTAGTGGTATTCCTCCAATTTATTCTATAAGCCCACAAGGCTTCTGGAAACCTATCTGCCCAGTCTTTGTGGTGTAACTGGATAGTCTTAGTCATGATGGCTTCTAATAATTTGTTGGTAGAATCTACCTAACCATTGGCTTGCGGGTGATATGGTGAAGATTTAAAATGTCTAATACCATATTTGTCAGTAGGCTCTTTCATCAACTTGGAGGTGAACCGAGATCCTTGATCAGTTACAATTTCCCTAGGTACACCGAATCGGGTAAATATTTATTCATATATAAACTCTACCACAGATTTCTCTGTGGCTCAGAATAAGGCTTTAGCCTCCACCCACTTGGTGACATAGTCTGTGCAGACTAGGATGTACTTCCTTTTGTGAGACATAGGGTAAATTGTCCCAACAAAATCTAGATCCCATTTTTCAAAAGGCTCAATCATAACCTAGGGTTGTAAGGCCATCTCATCGAATGGTGTAGGTCTACCCATTCTTTGGAAACTATCACACCCCTTGACATATTTGGCAGCATCTTTAAAAATGCTTGGCGAATAATACCCAGAGTGCAACACTTTGTATGTTGTTCTCTTATCAGAAAAGTTCCCAACACAAGGTCCACCATGACATGCATGGAGGATCTCTGTCATCTCATCCTCTCGTTCACATCGTATAATAATAAGATCAAGACCAGTACGGAAAATATCATTGTCCACCCAAGAATAATTAGAACTTTGAACTATGATCCTGCGTTTCTCTAGTGGGGAGAGATGGCTTGGTAGCTTCCTAGTTGCTAAATAATTGGCTATGTCTGCAAACCAAGGGGTTCAAACAAATATAGCGAACAAATATTCATCTAGGAAGATATCGTCGACGGGACCAACATTATCATCAATTTGAATTCGAGAGAGAAAATCTGCTACCACATTCTCTCGACCGGGATGATCAACAATGGTGATGTTAAATTCTTGTAACAAAAGAATCCACCGAGTCACCCTGCCATTGGTGATAGGTTTTTTCATTAAAAATCTAATGGCAGAGTGGTCAGTGTGTATAAAAATTTCATATCCTGTGATATAATGACGAAACTTGTTGATGGCATAGACTACTGCTAGAAACTCGTTTTCAATAACAGTGTACTTCGATTCTACAAGAGTCAACTTTTTACTAGCAAAGTAGATGGCATGTGATGTTTGTCCCTCTTTTTGACCTAAGACTGCTCCTATAGCTATGTCGGAAGCATCAGTGGATATATGGAAGGGAAGGGACCAATTGGGGACCTTAAGTAGTGCCACTGATAGTTTTCCTTCAAAGTTTCTAAGGCATGTTGACAAGGTTCAGTCCATTGGAATTCTGTATCTTTCATGTGTAACTTGAACATAGGTGCGGCTATCTTAGTGAAGTTTTCAATAAAACGTCTATAATAGCCTACATGGCCAAGAAAGCTTCTTACTTCCTTCGGATTTTTTAAAGGAAGAAGATTAACAATTATTTCTATCTTGGCAGGATCCACCTTAATACCTTGAAGAGAGACATGATGTCCTAGAACTATGCCCTCGGTTAGTAGCATCTTACATTTTTCATGACTAATGGCTAAGTCTGTTTCTTGGCACCGAATAAGAACTGTTTCGAGGTTATCAAGGGCTTCTTGGAAGGTATTGCCATAAACTGTAAAATCATCCATATAAACTTCTACACAGTCATGTATAAGGTCAGCAAAGATTCCTAGAACTGCATGTTGGAAAGTGGCAGGTGCATTACATAGGCCAAATGGCAACACTCGATAGGCATATGTCCCCCAAGAACAAGTAAAGCTTGTCTTATCTTGATCCTCGGGTGCTATTAATATTTGATTGTATCCACTATACCCATCGAGGAAAGAAAAATATTGTTTCCCTGACAAGGTATCTAACACCTGGTCAATGAAAGGTAAAGGGAAGTAGTCCTTAAGAGTGGCCTTGTTTAATTCTCGAAAGTCAACATAGATACGCCATTTCCCTGTAACTTTCATTGGAACTACTACCAGAGGAGACACCCATTTACTGTTAGAAATTGGGTAGATGAAACCAGCGTTAAGGAGCTTTTGTAATTCATCTTTTACTATATCTTTTAGGGATGGATTCATTCTTCTCTGGGGATTCCTGACAGGAGGTATGTTTGAATCTATGTAAATGTGGTGAATATAGGTATCTGGGTGTATACACTTCATATCGGTGTATTCCCATGCAAATGCTCTAGTTTGACTCTTGAGAACTTTTAGTAATTGTTTTTGCTGACTCTCATCTAAACCTGCATTTATTTGTAGAAATTTTTTGGAACTAACCTCACAAGGTATGGTATAGGATCCTAGATGTTCTTCGATTGTGAAGACACGGGGTGTACTTGTAAATGTTGAGAGGCTCATGTTTTCTTGGAATTCATCTCCAAAGATCTGGTCAAGTTGGGAAAAAGATTGAGGAAAGTCTATACATGTTGTGGAAGAGATAAATTGGTTCAACACATTCTCAGTATTCTGTTCTTGAAGTGCCCAGGAGAAATCACTAACAAGGGAAAGTTCTTCCAAGTTTTCATCCCCAAAGGGACAATCTAACCAAAACAGATTTTCATGGTTACTGGCTGTGCTGGTGGGTATAAAGCTAATTTTCTTGTAGACAACCCATCAGAAATAATCATCTCTCCATCCCTACATCCTATAAATGCATTAGCAGTGGCCAACCAAGGTCTTCCCAGAATAATGGGATGTCCTTTAGAAGGGTCCTTTGATTCTATGACCATAAATTCCACCGGATATTCCCATGAAGCCACGGATACAATGATATCATCTACGATTCCAGCAGGCTACACCATAGTGCGATCTGCTAATTCTAGCATCGTTGGGGTAGGGCAGAGGAACTGTCCTAAATGGAGAGTTTCTAAAACTGTGGTAGTCATCAGGTTAATAGTAGCTCCTATATCAATAAGTGTATTTCCTATGGCGGTGTTATTAATGATAATAGTCACCACAGGATTTCCTGGATTTGTATACTTTGGAATTCTAGGTTGGTTTGCTATGTAATCTGACATTTCACCTATGACATGAATCGTTGGAGGGTCTTTTTTCTTTTTACCTGGTCTTTTAATACATAGTTCCTTTATCACTTTACTATAGATTGGTATATATTTAATAGCTTGTAGCAAAGGGATCTTGATACAAATATTTTTTAATTCGTTAATGATATCATACTCTGGATAAGTTACAGGTTTTTCTATTACTAGACGCTCCGGATATGGGGGTGCTTTTTCTCCTGTAATTACTTCTTCATGAGGGTGGTTGTGTGTTGAAGTTTTAGGAATAACCACATCTTCAAGAATGGCATCATTCAAAATTTCATTAGGTATGTTTTCTTCTTCATTCTCTTCTTGGACAACAATTGATGACTTGGGTTGATCTTGCAGAACTCTTCCAGACCACAGATGAATCTCATGTACTGGTGCGGTCGAAATGGCATATGATGGAAGAGGTAGAAACCCAATGCTATTAAGAGCTTGAGTTTGCTTGTTGTTAGGATTTGGTATCGGTTGTGCCGGTAATATTGTGGGTCTTGGAGGATTCATATTTTGGAAATGGTGAGGTTGATTTGTGATAGGGGGTAGTGAACAAGGTACAAATCCAGGCAAAATTTGTTGGATATTAGGTGGGTAAGGTGTAAGAACCTTAAATCTTATAAAACCCACTAAATAACAATATAATATTAAACATGCATGCAGATCTCTGATCCAACACAAGAATCTGATAACATGTAAACTGACATAAAATCCAAAGACAAACAAGAACATCATGCATAGAATATCTGACAAAAGGAAGTGGATCTAATCAATCATAACAGAAAATATGCTATGAAAATTAAGGAGACATACTTGGATAGATGACCTAGCAGCTACCATTACCTTGATAGCTCCAATAGTGCAACTGAAGGTGGGGGGATGACTCTCCACCCAACCAACCCCCAGCCAAAGGCTGAGGCCCCCGAGCCCCCAACAATTAACCCTATGCCAGTGCTATCTTGCTTTCCTCTTATTAAGAGATTCTCTTCCCAAATTCCAAAATACAAAAGATCCCCTCTCTTCACTTCTTGTCCTCCTTTTATCTCCTCCTTCTCCCAATTTCTTAATTTCTTATTTAATGCAATTTGTTTTCCCTTATTTTCTTTCATATTCCCAATTATATTATTATCTTACATTATTTTATATTACATTTTATTTATTATATTAAATATTCTCTATATTCATATATGAGGGTTGTTACATACTCTCCCCCTTCAAGAAACTTTGTCCCAAAGTTATAATATTCAAGCAATAAATACAATACTTATTCAATCAATCAATCAAGTAAATACTAGAATATATAGGTAGCTAGTACTATTGTGAAGCTAAGACATTTATATGTGTGGCCACCACATAGAAGTATCCAAACCACACTAATACAATCAAACGCCCTAAGTTACAACATGCTCTTAAGTAATTCCCTATGAGTCTCAGTATGCAACCATAACAACAATTATGCATCATACATATAAAAGCATTAGATAATTATTTAATCATTAATAGCTATGTATTTGTTTACTTCCTTTTTCCTTACTCACCCTCTCCCTAAGAATCATACCATCCGCCACCTCCATAAACCTCCCCTTCAACTCCGGATGGTCCCGCTCGCCATGGCACGGGCCTTCTACTGTGTTGAAATATTGTAACTTCAAAGAATATTATATTTGTATCCTATTATTCCGAAGATGTTACATTCCTTCGACGGGACTTTATTATGTATCCGGAGATGTTTATTCCTCCGATGGATTGTGGTAACTACGGTTATTAGATCCCCCATGTGGGGTCGGCCCTGAGTTAGTTTATTAGGGTTTATTAGACTCTCTTAGGAGAGGTCAGTCCCATTAGCGTAAAAGTCAGTTCGGAGATGAGTATAAGTAGAGGAGGATGTTCCTCACTTATCTCATTCATTCATCCACTTAGGAGTAGCGCACAAGTGAGAGAGGGGTCTACATAGGAGGAGAAGGAGCTCTAGTCTTGGACTACATCTTGTATTTGGTTGATTATCTATATTGAGGAAAGCTTTGCTGGGTTTTCTACCCCATGAGAGTTTCCCAGGATAAATCTTTATCTATCTTGTGATTGTGTTTCTTTCAGTGATCTTTCTAGTGAAATTAGGCTAAACTTAACATACTGTAACCTGTTCACGGATCATACAGTAGGCATCAGAAGTTACCGCAGCATTGCCACCTTCCCAACTTCTGGTAATAATACAGCCTCATCGGATTCTAAACAGAATCATCATATACTAGTCATCAGAAGTTTATCTGAGAAGTTACCGCGGCATTTTCCACCTTCCCAACTTTTGGTAATAGTACAGCCTCATCGGTATTAACCAGCATCTGGTTCCCGGTACCCCGATCCTGGAACCTGTGGGTTATGGGCCCACCACGCTTCCGCTGCGCATATCATGATCATTATACTCCAGACATCTCGGAAGGCTAGCCTAAACATCCTCCACAGCAGCCTCAAGGAACTAGCCCCAAGCATCAGAAGTCCTCCATAAACCTCCCTCCCGGTGAGTATGTCTCCAACTGTGGACTCTGGTCACATCAGAAGTTCTCCGGGAAGTATCTGTGGCACTGCCACCTTCCCAACTTATGGTACAAAATTCAAGCACTACTAGCATAGAGCTAATTGTTGGGTTTGTCCACCAACCCATAATATATTTATAGTAGCCATTCTCATTCGTGGTTATGGGCTCCCACGAAATCATAGATTACTTAGCCTCATCAGGTTATTTGAGTGCATCACCTAGAACAACTGGCACTTTCCATAATGAATAATCATTAGTAACCATTTCTCAATGTAATATCATAGATCAACCTTGAATCATGTGCTAACAAGAATGTCTAGCCACCAATTCATATTGCAATACATTGCATCATAAGCCATTGTCATGATAATTCATGCCAAGTTTAACATCTAATGCATTTAGGTCCTATGTGCCACCATTATAACATAATTGGTCATGATACTTTCATAATTTCACTGAGCATCTCATTAATATGCCATGATAAGCTACCATATTTCAACATTAGTACTATCAACATGGAGTAACAACTCACATAATCCATCATCATATCAAATATGCATTATATGGGGAGCAATAAGGGTTAGCATGAAACAATATCATGTCATACCAAATATCTGATATAATCTCTTATTCTTCACTAACACATAACATAGTTGTAAAATACCAACATTAACTACAACATGCTTTCATACCATTTATGTGCCAAATGTCATTTATCTCTAGATGCAATGATAAACTATAATATCATTTTATGTTCCATACATCATCTATCTTATAAGGCACCATAATGTCATGAAATAACATCAAGAAGTATCACATGCACAACCCATGGCTAGAAATAACAACATCAAAATAATGCATGACCATGAATCACATGTTTAGAAGGCATCATTCTAAGAAACAACATAACTTTCATTTCAAGATGCCAAAATAAAACTATAAATTACCAATTGAATATCAACACTCAACACATCATGTACTTCATGTCCTAGACATCTGGAAACCATAATAAACTAAGTATCCACATGAAATATGCATCATTAAAACTAAGTAGTGACATGAAAAACCAAGTATCATCATGAAATATGAAACATATGTCCTCTAACTTGAGTGAGCAAGTGGGAGGTTATGGTCACCTTGTCCATTGTAGAGGCAAGATATATGGCAACTACTCTTGTTTATGAGGATGTTATTTGGCTTATGAAATTGTGTTCATATGTAAGGTTAACTTATAGATCTACTATAGCTCAATATAATAATGATAATGCTATATATCTGGCTAAGAAATATACCTTTCATGTGAAAACAAATCATTAACATTTTGTTTAGGACATAGTAGGTAGTATTGGAGAAAGTTGACACTTTGCACTATGCGTTGGCCTTTGAAAAATGTTGTAGATTTTTTGACCAAACTGGTGAGCATGAGTAAACTCAAATGGCACTATAATTATATGGGCCTTTTGCCCCTAGTAATTAGCTCACAATTTGAGTATGAACCTAGTAATTAGCTCATAGTTTGATGCATTATCTCTTAGATTCTTGCATGGTATATGACAAGTGAGAGAATGTTGGGACAAGTGTGTCATACAACTTGTAGTCATATAGAAGGGCAAGTAATGATTACTTAGAAAGCAATGAGTGCTCAATGACTGTATACCAAATGTAAGAACCTTAAATCTCATAAAACCCACTAAATAACAATATAATATTAAACATGCATGCAGATCTCTGATCCAACACAAGAATCTGATAACATGTAAAATGACATAAAATCTAGAGACAAACAAGAACAACATGCATAGAAGATCTGACAAAAGGAAGTGGATCTAATCAATAATAACATAAAATATGCTATGAAAATTAAGGAGCCATACCTGGATAGATGACCTAGTAGCTACCATTACCTTGATAGCTTCAATAGTGCAACTGAAGGTGGGAGGACGACTCTCCACCCAACCAACCCCCAGCCAAAGGCTGAGGCCCCCGATCCCCCAACAATTAACCCTATTCTAGTGCTATCTTGCTTTCCTCTCCTTAAGAGCTTCTCTTCCCAAATGCCAAAAGACAAAAGATCCCCTCTCTTCACTTCTTCTCCTCCTTTTATCTCCTCCTTCTCCCAATTTCTTAATTTCTTATTTAATGCAATTTGTTTTCCCTTATTTTCTTTCATATTCCCAATTATATTATTATCTTACATTATTTTATATTACATTTTATTTATTATATTAAATATTCTCTATATTCGTATATGAGGGTTGTTACATAAGGATAGTTAGGCATAGGAGGAGGTGGTTGAGCATAAGCTTGTCCTCTCCATCCATGTGGCCATTGCTGTTGTTGAGCATTCTGAGGAGGGTACTGAGGTGGCCAATTTTTTCAACCTGAAGTGTTCTACTGTTGAGGAGGTTGATAAGAATGGTAATAGGGTGGAAATTGTGATGATGGATCCTGATATGATGGTTGATCTCTAGTTTGCCAAGGCCTCCTACAGTTTTCTCCAAAGTTTCCACTCTTATATACAGCTTGCAACCCAGGAAACGATGGAAAATTATTAGTTGGATGTTCTTCTGTACAAAGGTGACAAACTGAAACATTATTCAATGGACATTCCTGTTGGGGATGTTTAGTTCTACACCTAGACAGAAAACACTCATTTTTGCACGCTCTTCATCCTGTCTCTTTTTGGCTTGTAATGCATCCAATTGAGAACCCATGGCTCCTAAGATATCTGTTTTGAAATTTTCCAATATGTTTCCCAACTCTACCCTTGTAACTCCACCAGGACTGGATGTATTTCCCTTCAGGTTCCTAGTATAAGATTCTTGAAAATGTCTTCCACTCTTCCCTCTGCTCCTAGAGTAATTCCTACATAGCTCACAAATATGTGAAAAATACTTATGAGAGATGTCTCCTGCTGCCATGAGATTAAGGTTTTCTAAGAATTCTTCTAAGATCCCCTTAAGGAAGAGTGTTCTTACTGCATCTTCCCGAAGATCACTATATTTGGATTTATGTAACACATAGTTAAATCTTTCGAGATGGTTTTCTAGGCTCTCATCTTCAAGTTGTTGTATTTTAAAAATATCATTGCGAGAGTCCTTAGGTTTACAATAATCCTGATACTTCCATAGAAATGCATTCTTCATGTCTTCCCAAGTTCTAATACTGGATTCTCCTAACCCCATAAACCATCGAAGAGAAGAATCTTTTAATGTGCCAGGAAATATTTTTAGCTTTTGGCCATCTTGTAGGCAGTTATAACTCCTACACAAAATGTCAAATTCGAATAAGAATGTATCCGGATCCTCACTACTCTTCCCATAAAAGGTCGGTAGTGAGGAGGGAGGAATTTTTTTCATAGCTACATCTTGTGCAGTGTCTAGGATAGGGAATCCAAAAGTACCTTCAGTTCTAACCTCTCCATCTTCTTCATCTTGTCATACATTATCTTCATTTTCATCCTCCATGAAGACTTGATTGCCAAAGAGAGAATACTTAGGTGGTTCCTTTCTTGAGGAATATGGGATATCCCAACGTTCTGTTTCATGAAGAGTATTTTTCTTTTTAGGAGAAGAATTACCAGCTACGTGGGAGTCCAGTTTTGAAGGTCCTACCATTGTTGTCTAAATCTGTGAAACAACTATGTTCACAGAATTTTCAAAAAGAGTGTCTAATTGTGTAGGATCAACAAAGTCTACTAGGTTTGGACCACCTACTATTGAAAAGGTAGTGTCTTTGGGCTCTTGATCTAATGGAGGGTTGAGAGGTTCTGAAGTTTTATCCTTTTGAGTTTCCTCTTGTCTAAGTTCGGTCTCAAAATGAGCTTGAGGTTCTTCTAGAGGAATTTATTTCTGAACAGGCTTTTCTGATGTCTCTATGGTTTCCCCTAAATGGTTTCCAAAAAAGATTTCCTTAGCTTTCCAAGTAGGACTATCCCCTTTAGGTGTCTTCCGATACCTTTCTGCTGAGTTAGTAGTTGGGGTGGCACGCCCCCCGTATAGGTTAGTAGGAATTTTAGTAGGGATTTTAGTTGGAAGGCTAGTTTTAATAAATCTACCTTTTGAGTATCTAGAACTATTCATGAAAACAAAACTATGACTAAAATAAATTCTAACTGCATCACTACTATTGCTAGGTTTTGGGATGCTTATTATAATAGATGCGCAGGTTCTTACCTCTCATCTTACCGCTCACCCTCCACCAGCCTATTTCTAAGTTTCAAAGAGGAGAATTCAAATCTATCACTAAGTTTTAAGAGAGAATTCTACCTATCTACAGCTGAATGCTACCTATCTACAGCTGAATTCTACCTATCTACAATTCCCCGGCAATGACACCAAAATGTTGAGGTGTATTTACTGTCTTAAGGAATCACCAAAATATTTAATTTTCAACCAGGGTTGGTAATCTTAGAGTTGTGGCATAGTATATGTTGAGGTAGAATGGTACTTAAGGTTTCGGCTCGGCAGACCTTAGAAATGTTTAATAATGAAAAGATCGAAAGGTCTTTCAAAATGAAAAACCGAGTTAAACTTCAAAAATACAACTACTGAACTAATTAAACCTAACTAGACCAATAGATCAGAATAGTATCAAACTATACTACTCTACTCCATGAACAATAACTGAAAAGATAAAAATAACAATATTATTCTAGGAACAAGACTTAATAAAAAACAGAACTACTTTGATGGAATTTGAAAGCTACTTATTAATAATTCAAACTCTAGTCTAGGAATTAGAAAGTAACAACTACAAGTGAGTTTAGGAACCTATCTATGAAATGACTCAATTAATAATTAACTATAGAAACAAGCAACTATATGATCTCTGAAACAAAATTACAATCTATTGATAAATTCAAGAGTTAAACTATTCAAGCATTCAACAATTACTCAAAACTAAACTAAACCACCTAATTCCATTCTCCTTGGGGATTCTGAGGAAATGTATCAAAGGTAATGGGAACGGGAGAGAATGTATCAAAATGACTTTCAAATGTAACAAGGAAACAAAACGGAAGTAAATCTAGTTTAACTTCTACAAAGAGATGCAAACTAAAGAGTGTCCAACTCCAACTAACTTTAAACATTGTAATCTATTTTTATCCATAAGCAAATGACTTGGAACAAATGAAATCTAGAAGCAAGTAGAAAACTTAATAAAGATATTTACTTGAAAATGCATTTGATTTGGAAGCAAGTAGAAAACTTGATAAAGATTTTTAATTTCTGAATCAAATCCTGTTTCATGAACATCTTCATTAACTATCTAAATGAGAGAAGTCAAATCCTATGCTTGAACGAAGAAACTATCAAAACTAACGTACTTTGGAGAATGAAATTACTAAGTCTAATCCAAAATCAATCTCAACAAACATGAAGTAAACTTAGACTAAGAATGAAAGTGATAAATTCTAGAACAGTAAAATATTAATGAATTAGGCATAAGGGAAATATAATCTGAAAAGCAACTAAAGAAATGGTTAAGAAAATGGAGCGAGAACTAAGAATGGATATGGAACTAAATTAAAACTCTATGTAGTGCAGAACAAGGTCCTAATTACATTTATAAATGTTGATCAATTACAAGAAATATTACAGTTCAAAAAGCTAAGAAACTGGATTCTAAATAAGCATAAAAACAATGCAGAAAATATTAAAGCCCGTATGACGATCCGGATGACAGTCTGAAAGACGGTCCGAATGACAATCCAGGTGGAAGAAAACGATAGAAACTAAGAAAAGAAGCAAATTAAATGATCTTAATGCCAGTTGGTTGATGCATATGAACCTATAGTGCAAGAAAAGCAGTAAATAGACTGTTTAAAGTTGGAATGGCAAGAAGCAACCTATACTAATCATTATCTAAGGAAACAAACTATTTCTATGGCATAATAAACAAGACTGAGATGTAAATAAAACTAACCTACAGCTACAAGAAAAACTAGCAGAACTAATTCTAACTATGAATTAAACTCTGAAACAATAACTAATTAACTCTATCTAATTGCAAATGAAAGACTGAAAGCAAACTAAGAAGGCTTAGGCATGACCGTTCATTTTAACTTCTAAGAATGTAAATTAAACTAGCAAATTAAACTAGGAACAAGATATAAATTACAGGAAATAAAGAATTATCATGTATAGGAAACCAAATTAAATACTGGAAATGGAAACTATTTACTTGTAGAAAAGAAATGTAGAATATATACAGTAAAACCTTTGGCTGTTGAGGGGCCCTTCTCAGCAATCAAGGATTGAGGCTTAACTCAAATTATTCACCACCAACAAAACATCAACAGCTAGAATCTGTAACTTCCATTGACTGATAAAAATTACACAGCGTCTATATAAAAATTACTGCTATCGTCTATGTGTTACAATTGTTGCGTTTCTTCACAGGAAATGTTTTTATTTAATTTTTTACAACAAGGGAGAAGGTCGACGTAGTCGGTCTCTATAAAAATAGAGGTCTTAATGGATGTAGAACAGTTGCAAGGTGGTTTACGACAGTGCACAGGCCGTATGCCTAAGTCCACGGGCGTTGATCTTCCTTAACGCTAGCAGTTGTGCATTAGTTATCCTTGATGTGGGAAGGTGATGCGGTTTCGAGCCAAGCGGACAGGAGAGCGGATATTCTATAATGGAGGCTCACAAACCATGAGGGCCACGTCCTTAACAGAACCCACATCATCGTTTTTGTCTTTAATGCCTCGAAATATCTCAACCAATGATTCCGCGGGTGTGAATGAAGGGCTAAACAATGGTTCGAACACGGGTGGGCGTCTTCGGCGTGAACGCGTGGCTGAATGAAGGTCCGAATGACGACCACAACTTGTAGAACAAAAACTAAGTGCCAAACACGTTTAGAAATGTGAGATGATTGTCAATAAACCATAAAAACGATGATATTCAATCAAGATTTACGTGATATGCAAATAAGTTCATACCTGGGTATGATTGATGGTCTGATTGGGAAAGAGAATGACTTATCATATCAAAATAGTGAAAATAACGCCAATCAGAGCATGTTTACTTATCAAAATGGTGACAAAAATTGACACCAACAATGGTATTGCGAAGCGGCTCGATCGTTCTTTTGTCAAGGAATCCATGATTGGTTTGGGAGGACGAATTTGATCTTAGCAGTGGCCACGGGAATATCGTACCACAAATTTGTTTCTCTTCAAATGCATTTCCAAGTAAACAGGACGGTTTATCCTTTCAAGTTCAACAGTTCGTGGTTGGAGGAGGATGCCTTTTGCGATTTGATAAAAAGTAAGCGGAACTCTCCATCGATGAGTGAGCATCATTCACAACTGCACAAAATCATATACAAGTTAGAAGCTCTAATGAGTGAGGTGATGAATTGGGATCGTAACATAAAAAAAATTGTTGTCGAGGAACTTGGCACTATTGAGGCAAAGATTACGGCGTTGGAGGTAGGGGTGGATGGAGATTATTTTTCTACTGAGCGAAGAAATGAAATGTTGGGGATTTATAAGAGGAAGGAGTTTCTGCTTGGTCAAAAAGAAAATACTTGGAGGTTAAAGAGCAGGGCTCTATGGATTGCTAAAGGAGATAGTAATACTGGCTTTTTCCATAATTATGCTAACCAACGGAGAAATGGGAACACGATTTGGGAGATCAAATGGGATGATGGCTTGTACAGATCGGATCATGAGTCCATCCATCTGGCCGTGGAGAAATATTCTAAGGGCTCTTATCACCAAAACCGTGCCAATAATTTGGAAGCTCATTTGAAAATTGTTAATTTATTTCCTATATTTCTTAACGAGGAGGATGGTAAGAAGATTGAGGAAGTAGTAACACTAGAGGAGATTAAGGATGTTTTAGGGTCTTTTTTAAGAGAAAAAGGTCCCGGTCCAGATGGCTAGACGGTGGAATTTTTCTTACATTTCTTTGACTTGATGGGGCCAAAGATTCTTCTTGCAGTGGAAGAAACCATAAATAAAGCTATTATTCCCAAGAATCTCAATGCCACCTTTATCGCCTTGATACCTAAGAAGGATCGGCCAGAGGATTTATGTGACTATCGTCCTATCTCGCTTTACAATATCCTTTATAAATTGATTTCTAAAATTATTGCTAGGTGCATCAAGCCATTTTTGGCACAGGACATATCTATGGAATAGTTCAGGTTTATGTTCAACCACCAGATTTTGGACGATGTAGGGGTGGCTCATGAATGTTTACACTCGGTTAAGGTTAAGGACATTCAAGCATTTATTCTTAAATTAGACGTCATTAATGCTTATGATCAGTTGGATTGGATGTATATCCTCTTTATTCTTACTCAGTTCGGTATTCCTTTAAAAATGGTACAATGGATAATGGCTTGCATATTGTCCACAACAATCGCGGTCCTAATTAATGGTGCACCCTCAGGTGTGTTTTCTTGCAGCAGAGGTATTAGGAAAGGGTGCCCACTCTCCCCTTTATTATTCATTCTGGCGATTGAGGGACTGATCAGGCTTATCCATGAAGCAAAAGATGACAGTAAAATCAGAGGTATCAAAATCACTCGGGCAATGATGATTACGCATCTGCTTTTTTGTGGACTATGTTATGATTTTTGGTGAGGCTTCCTTGAATGAATAGTTGAATTACAAATATATTTTTGATGTTTTTTGCCTTGCTTCAGGTATGGCTATTAGCGTGGGAAAATATTCCTTTTTGTTCAACTGTGTTGATGATGGTGTTATAGATTCCATGAAGGCTATTTTCCCTTATGAATTTGATCATATTGACATTGGGTCAAAGTACTTGGGATACTACCTTAAAGCCAATTATTATAAGGTGGCAGACTGGAGGTGGAAGATTCATAAGATCGATCGTAGGATTAACAATTGGGCGATGAGGTGGTTATCTATTGGTGGTAGACTTATATTGGCCCAGTCGTTTATACAAAGTATTCCCGTCTATTGGTTTGGACTGAGGAAGGTTCCCTCCGCAATCATCAAATCTATCTGCATCAAACTTTTTCAGTTTATTTGGTCTGGTAAGCCAGTGCTGAAGAAATGCACTTGTCTTCTTGGCAAAGTTTGTCCTAGCCGAAATCTCAAGGGGGTTGTGGTTTAAAAAATTTAGAGTGTTTCAATTTGGCAATGAGGACAAAAATTTTGTGGAGCGATTTGACTGATGGAGGTCTATGGAGCTGTGTCATACGTTCTAAATATCTGAAAACATATTCAACTATCCGTTGGTTTCGTAATCCTACACCCTTTGGCTCACAAGCTTCTGCAGTTTGGCGTAGCTTCATCAGTACTTTTTAGTATATTGGCATGTGGCTTAAGGGGAAGGTGGGGAGAGGCTCTGAGTTATTTATTGGCATTATCCCTTCATCGGCGATGATGGGGATCACTCGCTTCCCATTTGTCTAATTAATGAACTTCATATTCGGAATTTTGTGGTTCTTTCTCAGGTGTATCAGAAACGCTTAGATTCTTGCAAAGCTTGTTGGTTATTTGCCAATGATCTAAATCTCTCTTCTCACTAGGCTCATGTGTGGGATGAGTACATTGCTCGTCTTACTTTTGTAGGTATTCAGTTAAATGATTCGGTCGATATTCTGACCCAGGATGATCCCGACTCAAATGGTATTTTGTCCGTGGCTAATGTTTATCTTTTGGTGCTACACGATATGCATGCTCAGCCGATTTGGTAGTGGTGGTACACGAAGCTTTGGGGGTGGAAAATTCCCCTTAAGCTTAAATGCTTCCTATGGTTGTGTTTTCAGGATAAAATCCTCACTTGGAGCAATATTCAGAAAAGAGGGTATCAAGGACCTGGGCTTTGCATTCTCTGCAGGGATGCTTGTGAAGATACCCAACACCTTTTTGTTCACTGCAGTTTTGTGAAGGAATTTTGGAAGGAGCTATGATGTTGGGTATATACTCCAGATGAATGGAAGGTTGTTTGCTTAAGTGACTATATGCTCAACTGGCTTTGTTTTTGTGGTCCCAATAGAACTTTGTCTATGTTTTTAATTGCATGCATCGGAAGAGCTAGGAATGAAGGGATATTTGAAAATATTATTCCTTCGTCACTTCCATTTGCAAGAGAATTTTGTTTAACTGGAATAGATATCTAGAGGCTATTCACGGGATGAATAATAGACTTTTCTCCTTTCCGGTGATGGCAAGTGATTCCATTTGTGGATACTTTGATGGGGTTTCTCAACAGGGCATGTGTGGAGCAGGTGTTATTTTTTATATACAAGGGAATCACATCATTCGAATCCATGTGGGATTTGGCAAAGGGGATCACTTAAAAGCTGAACTTCTAGCGCTACGGTGCTTGTTATGGTTTTCCCATAGGAGGGATTATATTTCTATGACAATTTTTGGTGATTCCCAGGTGGTGACTAATTGGTGCAATGGTATGGACGCGATGAATGTTTTATTACTAGAACCTTGGATGAAAGAAGTGGAAAGGTTTAAGGATTCATTCACTCAGATATGTTGTAAACATATTTATCGTGAAGCTAATATGGAGGCAGATCGCTTATCAAAGAAAGTTGTCGGACCTATGGATGGACTCCTCCATTATGTGGAATACTTGGACAACCTGGAAGTGGATCAAGGCATCATGCGTGCATTTTAGGGCGGATGATTTGAGTCTTGTTTTGGTTTTGCTACATGTTGTGTAACTTACTACTTTCAGTTTTTGGGGGGTTGTGGAGGTGGATTTCCTTTAAGTTATTATGTACTTTGGTGAATTGTACTTGGATGTAGATCCAACAGTTTTTTTGCCAACTATGGACAATGCTAGAAGGTATATTGCAGAACCTCATCAAGTTCTTTGACTCTCAGATGTAACTTTGATTTGATTAGTTAAAATATCAAGTTATGTTTTTTTCTTTCTGAAAAAAAAAAACTAAAGTAGGTAACAGGTAGCTAAGGCATAGATAACAAGTGATCACAAGTTACAACTAAGCATGGAGAACAAGTAATAGATAACTTGTCCATGGCACTTAACTTGTGACATCATCGTCATCATCATCATCATCATCATATATATATATATATATATATATATATATATATATATATATCGAGAGAGAGAGAGAGAGAGAGAGAGAGAGAGAGAGAGAATTGCTTTGTATTAATATAATGTTTAAATATAAAATAATTTAATAAATAAATAATGTTTTCCATACATATCTTAGGTTCTCTTTTAGTTTTCATGTGGGGTCATGTCAAACATTTGCAACTTGAGATGTGTAGTAATTAAACAACACATTCAAATTTATCTCTTCAAGATATGAATTTATCACTAACATAGCCACAAGTTAAGTGTCATGAATAAGTTATATGCTATTTGTTTTTCTAGTTAAAAGGATTGTCTGCCACCTATTATCCATGTATCAACTACCCATTATCCATGCATCAATTCTTTTTTTTATAAATGTTTATTTCAAATTTGGAACTACATCAATTAATCTAGCTAGTACACTTGTCTCATCCTTCTCCAATCTAAGAAAAACATACTTACTATTCCCACCCCAAATTCTAAAATATAAACATCTATCAATATAATAACAACATGAAAGCAATTCTACCTATTTTATTAAACCAAATCTTTTTATTTTTTTTATCATTATTAAATATATTTTTTCAATTTAAAATAAACAAAACTTAACCACATACACATAAATTGCCATTCAAACTTCGTGTAGACTCCCACTCATTACATTAACTTTACCAAAATGACATCCTTTATTCTTTATTAAAAAATTAATTACTATTTATGAAACAAGATTCACCTATCTTAAAAAATGACATATATTATAATAAGCAAATCAAATATTATTAAAAAATCAAAACAAATACATCGTAGAATTGAAAAATAAATAATATTGCATCTCTCGAAGGACGAGCGTGAGTGGGCCAACCATCACGCGCTTTGTTCCACTTTGTTATGATAGTGTTTAACTAGTTATAATGCTAAATAAAGTTATTATTAAAAAATAAATCAATCATATGGATTAGAAGTGAAAACGATTCAGTTATAAATTTTTAGGTGGGTAAAGATTAAATTTAAATTTTCACACAAGTTAATATCTTGTTAAATTATTTTACATATTTAAATAATAATAATTTAAAATTAATTATAATATTTTTATGTTTATGTTGTAAGGCGTTTTACAAGTGGGAAAGACTCTCTGAATCTAACTTTATCACGTTGTAGTAGTCGTTGGATTGGATGTCTGACAATTGAAGTCATTTTTTATGTCGATTGTTTGTCTAAGGGAAAGCACAAGCACGTGGACCTACAGTCAAATCAAAAGCTCTGTGTGGACTCCCGAATGCAGAATGGAGTTCTCCACCAAGGTCGACGTCCTACAAACAAACAAAGTATGTGTTAGTCCACAACCAAGACCCATGATGTGAGATAAGAACAAACTCTTGTTTCAGATAGGTGGAAACCCATGAGGGTAAAAATCTAAAGTCAATCGAAGAGACAGAGACGGGAAATTCTCTTACCTGGAAAAGGAGTGAATAATGGGTGATTCCATGAAGATGGGTAACTATTTTTGGCCAAATATGACGATGAAAAACAGAAATTTTACCCATGTATTAAATTGAAGCCCTCGAAACCCATATTTTCCACATGAATTTTGACATGCGGTTAAGAAACGAAATGTAGAGAATTATGTTGACTTTCCAATGATATTTTTTTCGAAATATACCAATGTCATTTATCGTGTCAAATTTCCATTTAATGAAACGTGTGTACTTAAAAATTTGAAGAGCAATTAACAAGTAGTTTGCGTGTGTGCACAATAATTTAATGTTAAAGTAATAATTTTAAAAAATGAAATATGTGAACATGATCTAGACAGAATGCACTAGTGCTTGCATATTTTTCTTTTAATTTTTCTCGAAAAATTATATTTATTATTATTTTCGAAACTGACCAATGAATATTTTAGCCGCATTTTGCACACGTGTGTGTGTGCACCAAATCTTTTGATTGCTTACATAATTTGCAAAAAGAAAAATACACTTTTGAAGAGGACGCACTTATCTAGTGCTTGTGTATTTTTTCAAATTTTTTGGATGTGTATTTTGAATGTTGTTGATTTATCTTTGAGCTCAATCGAAGTTGTCAGCGGGGTTTTTTAGGGCAAGTTTTAGTAGAAATTAAAAAACAAAAGACATACGAAGATAAAAATTCATAAATTGTATGTATATGGATAGAGGATTCATTGACGAATCCAATGGTATCAAGTCCGCCCATTAATGTGCATTTAATGACATAGTTTAAGCCTCTGAAAGGCAGACAAAAATTTCTTTCTACAGTGAAAAGGGCTCTTGGCCTGTTTTTTAGGCCTTCGATCGAGGTATTTGCTCGATTGAGGGTTAAATATGACCTTGATTGAGGTTTATACATAGACCTCGATCGAGGTATGTTCAAGCCCTCGATCGAGAAAATTGCTCGATTGAGGGCCTAAAAAACAAGTCGCGGGCCTTTTTTTATTTTTTTCAAAAGCTAGATCGAGCTTTTGAAAAGCTAGATCGAGGTCTTGTTTCAGCCCTCAATCGAGGTTTTAATAGCTCGATCGAGGTCTTGTTTCAACCCTCGATCGAGGTCTTTTAAATCCCTAAATCGAGGTCTTTTAAAACCCTCGATCGAGGTTTTAATACCTCGATCGAGGGTCTGCAACACAAATTTTTGGCACTTCGCTCACTAAAAATTGCAAACCAGCTTCATGGATCAACCCTAATGAAACCATGAGAGGCATCATAAGTCATTGCCGTTGAAATTTCTGAATGGAAGAAACAAATGCCCTTATGGCAGCGGCTTTGCCGGATCCATCACCTTGCAAACATCCACAACCACAAGAATCATTTTTTGAAAACCACTACCAAGTAATAAAATAAATCACAATGTATAAGAAGGATTCTAAAAGATTACCTTAACGTAGAGGTTGGAAATATTGAGTGTGGTTTGAATTGTTGGAGGTCTACTCTTCAAATCAAACACACATTATCATAATCCCTCATTTCAACAACATAATTACTTCTCAAATATGATGAAAAATATATTGATATCCATTTGAATCAAATCAAAATGGGTGTTTCCTTTCAACATCAAAACCCAGTTCTCGTGATCATTTTTCTCTATGACGGTAAGCATTCTTTTTATAGTGCTACACTGTAATCCAAACCATTGAGATGGAACCTTGAAGGTTGAATGCATAACAAAAGCATATTGGCACATTTTTACAACTCGCAGAATTGGGCATGGGAGTCGGGCTCACCATAGAATGCCAAGTGGAGTATGAACATACATCATTGTCTCGTACTCATGTCGAGTTAATGCAGTGTTAGAATCATTGAAGTGTGGTTCATTTAACTTCTCTAAGAAGCTATATCATAGGGTCTGGCCTTGAGAATTGGTTTACGCACCTTTCCCAAACCATTGATTTCTAAATAGTAGATCCCATGTAAGGACCATGTCATATCCAACACATCAACAAAACCATTAATTATGTCGTAAGGCGTTCCACAAGTGGGAAAGACTCCCCAAATATAATTTTATCACATTGTAGCAGCCATTGGATTGGATGTTCGATGATTGAATTCATTTCGTCTATCGATTATTTGTTTGGGGGAAAGCGCAAGCACGTGGACCTATTGTCAAATCGAAAGCTATGTGTGGACCCCCAAATTCTCTTCATATGCACACACTCAATTACACAAAACACCTCTAAACATACCAATGTTTCCATGCTTGGCATCTCTCGTAACTCAGACCACCCACAAACATCTAGTTGTCGAAGCTTTGTTTCCTATGCCAACCCCCATATTCTCTTCATCTTCACACATATGCCTACATGCAAATCCTCCAAAGATACCAATTTTTTCATACTTGGTTTCTCTTCTAACTTAGAGAATCTAAAAAAAAATAGTTATTAAAGCTTTGTACATTGCGCCAAACCCCTGATGCTCTTTAGTTTCACACATTCATCTGCACACATGTCCTCCAAAGATACCAAGGTTTCCATACTTGGAAACTCTTCTAACTCAAAGCACCAACTAACATCTAGGAATTGAAGCTTTCACAGTTGCGTCAACCCCTGTATGCTCTCTAGCTTCACACATTCGCTTGCCCCTAACACTTCCAAAGATGCCAATGTTTCCATATTTGGCAGTCCTTCTAACTCAGAGCACCCAATAGCAATTAGCCATCGAATCTTTTTCAGTTGTGGAAACCCCTCGATGCTCTTTAGCTGCACACATCCACTTACATACAACTCCTCCAAACAAACCAACAATTGCAGAGATGCCTACAAAAGAAAAATGTTTAAGCATTTTGACGATAATAAACCGATACTTAAATGTTTGCAATAGTAATAACTACTAAACACGCATATATTTTCAAATTCCTAACATGAACACAACATATTTCTATTTACATATGATTCACCGTCTATGTGCCATAATATGTTTAACATGCCCTTGACCACATTTAGAACCCTTAAATTCTCCATTGGAACCCAGGGCGACAGGGAAGAGCGACGACATTTTTCGCCAGCCCAAACACATGATATTTGGTAACTTAACCGTCCTCAATATGCATTCCAAGAGATCATTTACAGTATCAAGAATTTTCAATGTCTTACTCAAGCATCCAATTTCAGTACCAATAATGTCAAATACATCATCTTCATCATGACCACCATGAACCATCCAAATTCCCCAAATAAGTTTTTTTTCCCTGCCCATTGTTTAAAAACGATCATTATTACTTGTTCATTCAAAAATTGACCAAACACTTTTATTGAATAATCTATAAAGGATTGAATGAGTGAATGAATACATGCGGATGATAAAAAATTATCAATGATGTTCTTTGTCCAATGCCAAAGTCGACATGGAGAAATATTCTCTAGCACAACATATATTCTCATATCTCTAACATGGTCACACATATGTATAGCATTCCATCTGTCCACTTCCACGAGACATTTGTTTCATAGATCTCGAAACTCCTGCCTTCCTCTCCAACCTACCATATTCCATATTTCTATGGTCATATCATTGTTTGTTCCTCTTAAGTAACATGCATTGTCTAAGAACATATGTTTTTCTTCTTCATTGAGTGAATTATAACTTATTATAAATTCTCACTTGGTGCTTTGTACAAAGCTTTGGTTTCTACATTCACACGCACAAGTAAATTCTCCTCCACAAAAATAAATTTCTCATTTACTTGAGGCTTTGAATGAACAACGAAGATTTGCATAGATGGAAACAACTCTAGTGGTTCAACACTTCAAATTGTGATTCGCGTTCCAAATGTCTTCTTTGGATGCACCGACTCCATCTCTTTGCTTGACTTGCAATACGACGATCTTTTATTGCACCCTGAAGTGCAACTGCTAATTTATAATTTAATACATATCTAACCTACTCTAAAGTAATTATTGTGAAGGGAACTCTAGTGGTTCAACACTTCAAATTGTGATTCTCATTCCAAATGTCTTCTTTGGATGCGCTGACTCCATCTCCTTACTCGACTTTCAATACAATGTTCTTTTATTGCACCCCGAAGTGCAATTGATAATTTATAATTTAATACATATCTAACCTACTATAAAGTAATTATTGTGAAGGGAAGTTCCACATCAAATATATGTCAATGTGTTAACACCTTTAATATGACATGACATCAAAGAGGATTTTAACAATCTATGAGTGGAATTTTTCTTTAAAGCCTACTTTGAAGATTATTTTTAAATATATTTTATTTTTAATAGAAAGTTTAAATGTATATTATTTGATTTTTTTGTTATTAGAATTTATAGTTATACAATTTTTGTCAAATTTGTAACATTGAATAATAAATTGTTGTTTTTAATCAAAAATAAATTCCGCAATATTAATATTGCATATATACAAAATGATTGGTCTCAAATTGTGATATGATAATAATGACATCTACTATTACAATATAAATAGTTTTGCAAAAAGAAATTATGTTTATTTTCAACTTCCTCTAAATTTTAAATATAACGTTTTTTTTAAATAAGTGTGAGAAAAGAATATTCCATATTCCATGTTTTATATATATTTTTTTTTCCAAGGAAAAATTCGTGTTTTATATATTATAATGGCATTTATTAACATTAAATAAATGGTTTTTAGAAAAGAAATTAAGTTTACTTTCAATTTCTTCTTTATGAGACATTATCATTGAGGCTTTTCATGTAATATCATGATTTTGACCCTATTGCATTAAAATTTTAAATGATGTAAATATCGTTATAAAATTGTGGTGAGGAGCTCAAGTCCAAGGCCCTACCATTGATTTAGTATTTCATGTATGGGAAATTAAAAATTGATGCATATGGTTCTCAGACTAGCCAGGCACAATAGAAATTGCAACATCATGTAAATATGCATTTTAATAAAATACCCACAACTAGCTATGCAAATGCAACAAGAGTATGAGGGCATGATTTTTACAAGGAATAGGGAAAGAAAATATTCAAACCCTTTAGCCAATAGTGTCAATCCAAGTGTCAAGCCAAGAACCCATAAACCCTCAACTATCCATTTTGACTTATGCACCCAATCATTTAATTCTTCCAAAAGATGGCTGAAGTAGTTAATGCTTTGGGGAATGGAGAGGTATGGCTGCCCAATTTCATGTATGGGAAGCCATTAATTTTGAAAATCGTGTTTTGGATCCTTGGGAAAGAAAACACCCACGAAATTGCTTCCCCATCCATTATTCATCCATCAGTTTTTCTCTCCAAGTTCTGGGCTAGTTGGGCATTTTCCCTCATTTTCCACAGCTGGGAAGTCATTTTTGTGTTGCAGAGTGATTGGGAGGAAGGGAGTCACGATTTGAGGGTTTATAGAGGATTTTTTTTTCCCTTGAGTGCCCATATACATGTTGTGAAATCAATTTTTCTCTCCAAGGGTCGATTCCCCCTCTAACAGTTCATTTTTGAGTGCCCACGATTTTGGAACACTCATGGAAACCATATTTTGGGAATCCCATAGTTAAAACGTTTTTCTTCATTCCCAACACTTGTGTTTTACTGTTATGTGCATCCATGTTTTGGTTTGAACTTGTGAGTAAGCAACTAGGAGTGGAAGAGGATTAGAATTGGCTTGATAAACCTAGTGAAGAGAGTAACCTCATAGAAAGATCAAAGGGCTTTGATACTTTTCTATGCACACCCTGAAGAGCACTAGAAGGGAAGGTATGGCTTGAGGGACTGTGTAGCAGTGAAGGGAATACTTCCTTGTGTTGGGTGTGTAGGTATTGTGGGTACCAAGCTAGATAGATCTTGTAGAGACACCAATAGCTATATGGTTGAGCTCACTAGCTTAGCAATCCTTCATTTCTACTACCTTAGCAGCCTGATAAAACCAAATATGGATTGGCTTGGCTTATATTTGGCGTATATTTGGCTATGTGTGAGTCTGTTGTTTCCTTTTTCCTTGTAGAAAACATGTCCATCTTGGGGTGGCAGTTGTGTTGAGAGATTGATGAGAACAATTGGCCTATGGTTGGGTGGAACGTTGCAGTTGCATGGCTAGTTTCTCGAGACTACTTCATTTCAAGATAAGTACTCTCTTGTCTTAATTTTGCAATGTCTTTATTTGATGACTATTATGAATATGTTGGATGCATGCTAGATGTGTAGTAGAATTTTATTTCTGTTGTGTTTCTTGCATTATACATCTGCACATGTATTTTTACTTGTTATGAAAATGAAAAATGATCACAGGGCTAGAAGCCCAAACTTAGTGTCATGTTCCCTTCCTTGAGTTGGATCCATGGGAGGGGATGTGACATTTCACTAAGGTATTAAAGGTATTATCAGTTGATATTTTCATGACATACTTTTGAAATCATAATTGATTATCTTGAACTAATAAGGGTACAAGCTCTTTCTCCCAATTGGTTATAATTGTTTTCCTCTTTATTGATTTATTATAGTATGAACAAACCTGTGCACCACATTTTCCAAAAACATCTAAGGGGAGAGCTAGCAAAGTAACCTTGGATAGTCTTTGCAAATATATGGAATTTTTAGATAAAGATAGGGAAGAAAGAGAAGCTAAACTTCAAACAAAGTTAGAGGAAATGCTTGATAATAAGTTTGCATCATTTGAAGACAAGACTAAGAAACAATAGGCATTAAATAATCGAGTTGGAGAATAAGTTGGAGAAAATGGAGATGAGATTACAACAAATAGAAAAGAAAAGAAACAATCAACCCAAGAAGGAGAGGTTGATAATGTAGAAAAGCATAATATGAAGGACAAGATTAAAGAGTTAAAAGAAAAACTAAATATCAATTTGGCCCTAAATAGTTTGGAGTGTAAATTGGATATCAAACTCATCAAGGAGGAAGTGAATAAGATTATAGAGTTATACCATGAGCGTACCAAAAGATCCTTGAACCTCATAACTTTTTGTTTGAAAGAGGAGAAAGAAGAGGTCATGCTAGCACTAGTCAAGGAAAAACTACAAGAAACATTACAAATTAAAACAACTTGTCTCGTAAAAGAACAGAAGTTAATCAAAATAATCGAGCACGGAGATAGGTTGATTTGTGTTAAAGTAGGCTCTAATGACCATATTAAAATATGGAATACTTAGTAAAACCCCAAATCTAAAAGGGATAGGAATATTGATAAAGGAAGATTGCATTCAAGAAGATCAAGTTGAATTAAGAAAGTAAGTTCAAAAGGTAAAATAAGTTAGAAAGGAAGGAAAATGGGCAATAATCAAGAATAGAAAATCTTAGTATTGGATAGAGACCAAAATGATAAAATAAATAGAAATTTGGGACACTCCAAATCCTTTGGAATTGTCATGGCTTTCCATGGAGAAAGGGTCCCATGTTAAGTTGGATCCTAAGTGAAATTGATTTTATATTGCTTGTTGAAACTAGGGAACATGAAGAATCTAAGGTCCCTAACATAAAAGTATTTGTCTTGCTGTCAATATGGAAGAGATCCTACCATAGAATGATCAGAGGCATATCTTGTTACATAAAGAAGAACAATTTTCCTCATATTAGGCTTCACAAGAAAGAACATTTTAATCAATATGTATGGATGGATATCTCATATATCAACACTAAGAAGATTTATATAGCAATATGTTGTTTTGCGCCTATTCATTTTACCTTTTATATGAAGCACAATCTAAATAAAAATTGCCCTTACAATTCCTTGGAACATGATATTTCTAGCTTAACAAATGAAGGCAATATCCTCTTGCTAGGAGACTTTAATTCTAGAATAACAACTAATCAAGTTATTATTTTAAGCAATGATTCTAACCCCAATCCTCTCTATTTAGATGAGGGCCTTGTTTTAACTAGTAGATACAAAAGAAACTCAAAAGACATGGTTGAGAATTTGTTTGATACCAAACTAATCAAGCTTTGTAGTTCTCAAGATCTAATAATTTCCAATGGTCTTACGAAGTAGCCAAAATTCAACCATATGAGTTGTATACATGGTTTGGGTAGTAGTGTCATGGATTATGTGGTAAATTTTGATATTTTAAATCATCATGAGCTCAACTCTAACCATAGACCTTTAACCCTAACTCTAAACTTTGATAGGCACAAAGCCCCATAATATAGAATTATAATAATAATAAAACATTTGATATTTAATAAAAATAAAATTGATATATATTTTAAGGGATTTAAATAATGAATTAAATATACTATTAACTAAAGATGATATTTAAGACCTATATATAATCTTACAACCCTCTCTTCTTTCATTAACAAGTTCTTTATTGTAGTGTTACGTAAAAAGGAGAATGGAATGACTAAACCATGGTATGATAAAAAGTGCAAGCATGCTATAAAATTCATTAGCAATGCTTATAATGAGTCCTTAAAAATCAATGAGATCTATAGGTACAAATCCCTAATTAAAAGAAAAAATTTGTTAAATGAATAGAAAGCAAGAGAATGGTTTGCACCTCTTTAAGGTAGATCCTAAGAAGTTCTAGAGGAAAATTATAAGTCATAGAACCAAAGAAAATAATATGATTCCCTTGAGGAACTGAATTCCTATGTTAAAAATATTTTAGAATCCCCTGATGTTGTGGACAACATTCAAGCCCTTTCTACAGAAGAAGAAGTTTTCTCTTTAGAAGACATAGCGTTTGGGGTTAAGCAACTTGCAAAAGGAAAACCTAAGGACATTGAAAGATACTAAGAAGAAATCTTAATAATTTGTGGGCCTATCCCCATCCCTCACATCCACGGGCTCTTCAATTTAGTAGTCAAGTAAGGTTTCCCTAAACCCTAAATAGAAAACCTCATTATTCCTATTTTTAAAAGTGGAGATAAAAACAATCCATATAATTATAGGAACATAGTGATTATCCCTCTTTTATTCAAATTATATGGAATTATTCTAGAAAAGAAGATCAACATATGGCTAGAAAGTCACGAAAAAAAGAAGTTAAATGCTAGGTAGGATGCCATGGCTATCATTCAATTGTGGACCACCTTGTTACTCTTAGGATAATCATTGAGGAGTGTTACAATAATAAAACCAATTTTATGTGTTGCTTTGTTGATTTTAGAAAAACATTTGACAAAGTGCCCATAATTAACCTTTGGAATAGATTATAAGAGCTAAAATCCCCTTCCAAGTGGAGAGTTGTTGTGATAAGGTTGTACGAGAAGGTTATTGCCAAGTTAGGAACTCTGAGGGTTGGTCAAAAGAAATTAATTGTGATATAGGAGTCAAGTAAGGTTGTCCCCTATCCCTTACTCATTTTGGTATTTATATCGACACGTTAGAGGGTTGTTTAGAAGAGGCAGGCTGTGCTGGAATGACTTTGGTTGGTATAGTTATAATCCTTCTTCTCTATACTAATGATATTATTCTTATGACAAGGAATCCCTATGATCTCAAAAAGAAACCAAAAATTATCACGGATTTTTCTCTAGTATGGGCATGACTGTTAATATTGACAAAACAAAGGTTATGATACTCAAATTCCAAAAGATCACTTATGTTAATTTCATGTATGACAACAACAACTTGGAGAAAGTGACTTCATCTAAATATCTGAGAATTGATAATCATCATAAGTTTAACTAGAACTATAACATTGAGAAAATTATTAATGGAGAATGGAAAGTTTGTTGTGGACTTGAAAATAGTTGTAAATCAACAGATCTCTAGCTTTGGTATAGGAAGAAACTCCTCTTTGAGACTCTTGTCACTCCTATTATATTATATGGATGTGAATTTTGGGGCTACAAGATCACTAGATAATCATGGAGACAGATAGAGAAAATTCAAAAGAACTTTATAACATATAATCTCAAAATTAAAGGCAATACACCCTATTTTATCCTCCTCATAGAAGCAAGTCTTTTCCTAATTGGGAGCATGGGTATGACTAGGTACCTAATGTACAAGAACAAGATTGAAAACATGGAATACAAGAGGATTCCTAAGATTGCTTCATACTCTAGTCAAAACCACCTACAAATTAAGTGAGTTTGGTAGAAAGATGCCAAGCCTTGGCTAAATCATTGCAAAGTAAAGGAGGAGGTCACTCTAGAGAATAATGACAATATTAAAAGTATTATTACACCTAAATTTAAGGAGACAATGTTGTGTGATAAAGAGTTAGAGGATAAGAGAAAAATAAGATACTATAAGGAGGTGATCAATCCTATTTAGAAGTTCAAAAACTATATATTTATTTCAACTAGCATAAAGAAGAAAATCAACATTACTAAAACAAGAACAAACTCTCACGAGCTCTATAGTGAAACAATGCACTGGACAATTCCTAGAACGCCATGGGATGAAATATTTTTTCATCTTGTGATACCATGAGGGTTGAAGATGAAAATCATTTTTTCGTAGAATGTCCTACATACACCCACATTAAAACGCAATTTTAAAACATTTGATACAACCTTTCTAACCTTTTAATTCATCACAATTATGGTGATTTATGAATGCTTCTATTAAATCTTTTTTAGCATAGAAATAAAAATTTAGAAAAAATCAAGTAAATCCTCATCTTTTTAAAGTCCGATCAAAGTTGATCTCATGGACATTAATAACTATCATCATCATCATTTTTTCCATATGTAAATTTAGCTAAGAATATGTTTATAGCTGTAGTATACAAGGAAATTGTGTAATATACTATGTCTATAGATGTAGTATATCAGGAGGTTATGTTATATACTCTATATTTAAAGCTATAAAATATAAGAAGAATCAAATTTTATATGTCAAGTTCTACTAGTGTAATTGGATTTTAAGGGTTCGCTTGTTAGGTGGCCCAAGGTTCGAAACTCTGCGGTAGTGGGAGGAGACACCTAAAAATCCAACCATGTTAAGGGTTGGTGTGGCCCAATCCATCTGCAATCCTGGGGTGATTTTCATGGCTTAGATGCCCGTGGGTCATGGTTTCTTAGACCATAGGATAGTCCCACAACTCACAAACACAGTAGCAATATATATATGTACATAAATATATATTTATATATATATATATATATATATATATATTTTACAACAATGGGTAATGATCTTTTATATTTAAAAAAAGATGAGAATACATAAAGGATGGGAAGACTGATCCCAAAAATGGAGAGCTCTCAAGACAAGCTCATCACAATTCAGTCTTTGCATGTCATACATAACCCCTATTCTGCGATACCTGAAGATTTTTACAAACTTCTGTAGGAGAAAAATACAGAGGAAATACATATTAAGAGGAGAAACAATGGTTTTTTAATTATAAACTATCATGATTTAATATAATTGGTGTAAACAAAAAAAAAATTCGCTCCAAGAACTGATTCTGAGCTGAGAGTGGCCGAGAAGGGTTACAGTGCAGGAACTTTGAGCTGGAGAGACGTGCCTCTGAAACTGATCTCTAGGTTTTTTTTTGGAGCTCTTGGAGGAGTGGGTGCGCGGGCGGTATCATTGATTCAACAGTTGAAGAGCAGGCTTTCTGAGGTGCAGGAATAGATCTGGAACTTCTATTGGGAAAGCTGAAGATTGGCTGGGGACACTCCACTGGATCGAGGATGAGAAATGGACTCCAAGAAGAATCGCAGGAGTATGTTGGCAATACTGTTGGAGGGATCCTGAGTGCGCTGGATTCAGGCAGATGCTGTGGTGAAATCAGGAGCCAAGATATTGCGTAGGCCAGCCGATCTCCTTCAATATCGCCCAGATACTGGACAGATGAAAGGCGAGCTCCAAGATTACGGTAGCTGATCGATTTACAGGATATGAGTGTGGAGAACGTGCCGAATGACTTACAGGGTTCCTTTCTGAAGACCTGGGCATACAAATTCGCTGGCATTGCTGATCATTGACTGATATTTGGAGCTGGATGGAATACTGACGGGGATAGCAGAGGGAGAAACCTTGCTGAGGCCGATTCGGTGCTGATTGGGTTGGGGATAGGGCTTTGGGGATACTATTATGTCTGCCCTGTTGATCTGGGGCGATATGGCAAGCAATTATGAGCAGGAGGTGGACTACACCTCGGATGGAGAATGTGCCAGAGGGATTTTCGATCTTGGAACCATCACTACTGCGGCTTCTGGGTCGAGGGCAGGATCACTCTTGACTGGCAGGGGGACAGGGTTCTTTCCTGGGCCAGCGGATGAACGGCCTGACTTGGCGGACCTGTTAGGGCGGACACTACAACCACGATTGGGGAATTTCACAAACTTCCCAACCTGCTCGGATACCTTATGTGTGGAGGGGAAGACTAGTAGTGGCAGACGGAGGAAGGACCTGGGTGGTGGTGTGTTATCAGCTGGGGATGTGGCTAGGTCTGTGGAATCTGGTGATTCTGATGACTGGGGACTGGGTAGGGGAGGATTGGGTTCCTCTTCCAGTGGTCACATAGCGGGAGTTACTGGTGGAGGTGATGCATCCATGCTAGCTCCTCGTGCAGGGATTTCTACGAAGGCAGAATTACACAAAAACACTGCTAAAAAGGTCAAGGAACGGAAAAGGAAGGATAAAATTGTGCTGGGCGTGGATGTATCGATTGAGGAGGCTGAAGATTTCTCAAAAATTGCAGTGGTTGGCCATGTCCGTGGTAAAAGAATTGGACAAGGTTCTCTCCAGCGATGGGCAGCCGAGCAGTGGAAAGATATCGTGGCTACGGCACCTATTGTTCGGGTTTTAACGAAAGGATGGTTCTCCTTCATCCTGTCGAATATTGGGGAGGTTGATGCTGTCTTACGCCGACATTGGTCAATGTTGGGCTTACCTATTATCCTGAAACGTTGTTCTCCTTTCTTCGATTCCAAACAGGAGAAAATTGACAAAGAACCGTTATGGGTGAAGCTTCCTGGGTTTCCCATGCACCTATAGAATGAAACACGGTTTGCAGCGATTGGGAACTACCTTGGAGACTATGTATGCTCTGATTATTCCCATATTGAAACAGGCATTTACACAGTGGCAAAGATTCTGGTTAACATCGATCTTCGACTGGGATTAACAGCTGAGATCAATGTACAAACAAAGGATGGGGCATTCGTTCAAATACTGGACTATGTGGGTGTGCCGTTTAGGTGCCACCGCTGTCACAATTTTGGACACTTGGTTGTCGGTTGCCCATTTTCATTTAAGGGTAGCAGACCGAAGGTTAAGGCAGCAGCTGCTGATTGCACAGAGAAGGTGGTGCACACATCGGCGATGGGAGATGAAACTATCGAGCCTCCACTTGGCAATTGGGCAGAATCTCCGGTGGTACCCGATGCATTGAGTGGGCAGCAGGGATACAAGGAACATTCAGCAAAAATGGTGAACAATGGGTTGGATGTTCCTAGGAACATGGAAACCGTTGAAGCAGGGGAAAATATGGGTACCACGACACCATTGACGCGGGCAGCCTCCAGGAAGCTCCAGGAGCAGTTAACTATCCGTCGGGGCTCATCTTCGAACAACTTGGGTTTGTTTCATTTAACCTCTGCTGTTTTTTAATTAATGACCCTATTGTTTTGGGGGAGGATTGTCTTGGGACAACTCCTCCGGTTCGATCTGCTATTTGTCCCATTGCTCCTTGTACTGTTCCGGATATTGTATACACACCGTCCATTGTTTCTGCTAAACACTCTCCCAGCACTGGACGTAGTATCCGATATGCTCTACGAAACAGGATGATCACTGCTGATGGCTCGGGGGGTATGGGACTTGCTGAAATGGCTGTTAGTGTTGGGGGGAAAGGGCGGGGCAGAAAATCTCATTTGTCTATAGCTCAAGAGCGGGCAAAAGTTGATCTTGTTATGGGTACACAATCCTCTATCGAATGGGCACTTAGAGCAGCGAAAACCCAGGAAGGGGGTTTCATATGAAATTATTGTCTTTCAACTGTCGTGGGTTGGCGAGTCCCATTAAAAAATCGTCACTTCGGAGGTTGGTGGATTTAAATCAACCGGATGTCCTACTGTTACAAGAAACTTTGGGTGGCAGTGAGGAGGTTGTTAGGGCATTGGAACTATTGCTACCTGGTTGGAAGTTTGTTGGTGTGGATGCTCGTGGACGCTCTGGCGGGCTGGCCACAGGGTGGAAGATGAAAAGCTGCAGATATGATTGCTCTTGGGGCATTCCCTCTGGTATTGGATTGGAAGTTTGGGATGCATCGATGGGGAGGAGGATCACAGTCCTCAATATATATGGGCCCTATCTAAATAGGGTTGGATTCTGGGACTCTTTGTTTAGTATGGACATCTTTGCTGGAAGGGAAGTGATATTGGGTGGGGATCTCAATCTTACACTGGGGACTTCTGAAGTTTGGGGGCCTCGGGCTGCTTCGGATCCACTTGCAAATTATTTCATACAAGCCTTTGCAAGGAAGTACCTCCTTGACATACAACCTACCAGGATTACCCCTACATGGAGGAATAAGAGAACCGGGGATCAACGGGTGGCTAAGAGGCTGGATAGGTTTTTGGTCACTGATGTGTTGGCTATGGGAGTTGATGTGGTCAAGCAATGGGTTGGGACAGGGGGGGTTTCAGACCACTGCCCAATCCTGCTGGAATTACGAGGAGGTAGAGAAAAACCCCCCAGCCCATTCAAATTCAATCCTAGCTGGTTGAAGGAGGAGGATTTTCTCAAATTAATACAGGAACAGTGGGTTCATCGACCATCGGAGTCTCTGATGCATGCGGGAGAACACTTTCAACACAATCTCAAGCGAATTAAAGAGGTCACCATTCGCTGGGCCTCTGAAAAAAGAGGGAAAGATGAACAAAAGCTGAGGGATGCTAAGATGAATATCGATCGACTACTACATTGTAGGGGCTTGGGTTATCTGGATGAAGTGCAGAAAGGTGAGCTGTTGGAGTGGGAATGCTGCAGAAATGTGATTCTGTCTGATAGAGAAGAGATGTGGAGAATGAAGAGCAGGGCGCTCTGGCTACAGTGTGGGGACGAGAACACAAAATTTTTTCAAGCCTATGCAAAGGGGAGAAAAGCTACAAACTCTATCTGGGAACTATCCTCTTCTGAAGGGGAACAGATTTCCAGCTTTGATGGCTTGGCTGATATGGGAGTACGACACTTTGGAGAATTATTCACAGCACAACCTGGGGCCTCTATTGCTGAGGTAATTCGAATGGCTCAGCTCTTCCCTCGTTTTGTGGGAGAGGAGGAGAACATTATGTTGATGGCAGAGGTGTTGCCGGATGAGCTTTCGCAGGTTATGCTCTCCTTCCAGAAAGATAAGAGTCCGGGGCCCGATGGGTGGCTTATTGAATTTTTCTTGGGTTTCTTTGATTTGTTCGGGGAAGAACTTTTGAACGTGGTGGAAGAATCTAGAAAGGCTGGATTTGTTCATGGACCCTTCAATTCGACCTTTTTAGCTCTCATACCCAAAACGGACAAGCATGAAAGCTTTGATGCATTCAGACCTATTTCTCTCTGCAACTGCATCTATAAGATTATTTCAAAGGTTATGGCGAGGAGACTCAAGATTATCCTGTCTCAGAATATTTCTAGTGAACAGTTTGGGTTCTTGGAAGGCCGGCAAATTCACGAGGCCATTGGAGTTGCACAGGAAGGAATACACACCATGAAGGTGCAGAAGCAGAAGGGTGTTGTGATCAAAATTGATCTCTCCAAAGCATTTGATCGGGTTAGCTGGCTCTATATCCGGTTGCTTCTAACACACCTGGGCTTCTGCTATGAATTTATACGATGGATTATGGCCTGCATCTCCACGGTGAGCTTTGCTGTTCTAATAAATGGTTCAGCGAGTCCATTCTTTCACGCTGGCAGGGGCCTACGACAAGGATGCCCACTGTCACCGCTTTTATTTTTACTTGTAGCTGAAGGACTCAGTCGATTTATCTTGAAAGCAAAAGCTGAAGGTTCTTTTCGTGGCATTTCCATCTCACAGGTTTTGTATATTACACATCTCCTTTTCGTTGATGACATCCTGATATTTTGTGATGGATCGAGACAGGATATCGACAAGGTAGCTGAAGGTCTCATTTTACTGCAAGAGGCAGCGGGTATGTTAGTTAACATAGATAAATCAACGATCACTTGCTCTCATCTAAACGAGATGGAGATTCACAGATTGGTTATGAGACTACCCTACAGGACTTTCGATTTTGATGCCGGTTTAAAGTACCTTGGCTTTCACTTAAAACCGAATGCATATTTGAAAGCAGACTGGCACTGGCTCATTGCTAAACTTGAACTGAGACTTCGCGGATGGAGTAACAAATGGCTTTCGAGGGCAGGGAGGCTGGTTTTGGTTAAATCAGTTTTGGAAGCGATTCCTGTGTATTGGATGTCACTCGCTTGGATTCCCAAAGGAGTCTTGGAGCTGATCCGGCAGTTGTGTTTTTCCTTTCTTTGGAAGGGTAAGGGTGATAACCGTGCTTTGGTGTGGGTCAGATGGGATAAGATCGCGGTCCCCAAAGCACTGGGAGGATGGGGCCTAAAGAATATTTTCCTTTTTGCTAAAGCCTTGGGGGCAAAGGTGGCATGGCGAATCATACAAACTCAGAGTCTCTGGACTAGAGTGGTGTACCATAAATATATTGCTCCATTAACTATTCTCAAATGGATTCGGCAGGGCAATAAGATGCGGGCAAATTGCTCTTTGGTCTGGAAAGCGGTGGTGCAGCATTTTCATCTAATTGGGTCTGGCTTAGTATGGAGAATTGGCAATGGGAGACACGCTCGTATTGGACTGGATCCCTGGGTAGGTTGTAGCGGTGGACATGTCCTACCGGCGGCCTTAAGGGAATTTCTGGCAGCTAGAGGTTGTCATTTTCTGGCTGATATTGAACAACCGGGATCATCCACTCTGTGGCAACAGGGGTGGACTTCTGCACAGCAACTTGATATTCCAGATGACTTGCTTGGAGCTTGGGAGAATTATATTAGGAATTTAAGATACACTAATATTCGCCTTACAAATCGGATTGATGAACTAATCTGGGAACACCATCCATCTGGAAAATACACCCCAAAACATGGATATATTCAGCTGAATGTGAATATACATAACAGGGATTTGGTGTGGTGGTGGAAACATCTGTGGACACTAAAGTGCCCGGGGAAAGAAAAACTACTCTCTTGGGCTATATTGGAAAATAAGGCACCGACATGGGACATTCTGCAGAAGCGATTCACTCAGGGGCCGAGGTTCTGTCCTCTTTGTAGGGAAGTGGAAGAGACAAATTCACATATTTTTTTTCACTGTAGTTTTACTCAAGCTGTATGGGCTGCCACTTGCAAACATCTGGCGCTCAATGTGAGTTGGTGGGGAGTGGACTTTCCTGACGCCTTTCAACATTGGTGGACATCTCTCAAGCATCCAACGTTTCGGGATGTCCCCTGTATTCTCGCCTGGGGCATATGGATCACTCGAAACAAGATCATATTTCAGGATTGTCGGGTCCCTTTGGAGCAGATTGTGGCACAAGCGGTGGCTGTTATTCTACACTACAAGTCATCCATAAAAGCGATTAGCATCAGACCTGTGATCATGGAACTCATAGATAAATCCATGCCGTGGGCTTATTTTGATGGCTCATCTATTAACCAACAATCAGTGTGTGGTGGAGGTGGTGTTCTCCACAAATCAGAGTCCCATTATTTTCATATAATGGCTGGTTTGGGGAGTGGATCAAACAACTACGCTGAACTTATGTCACTTAAGCTACTGATGCTTTTCGCACTTGAACAAGGATGTTTAACACTCCAGATTTTTGGATACTCTCTAATTGTTATTGAATGGGCACAGGAGCGTACACATTGTCATGTGATGATACTCTTACCAATATTGGAGGAGATATTACGGTTAAAACAGGCTTTTAACTGCATTACATTCACACATGTCTACAGGGAACGAAATGGGAAGGCTGACCTGCTATCTAAAGAAGCTCAATCATTGGATTTTGGCACATGGAGGATCACGATTCATTCAACAGAAGGCATCTACAGCTATATACACAGGCCTTTCTTTGGGGAAATTGTGGACCATATGGAGAATTAGACCAACATTTTAATACTGTATGGAGAATTTAATCATCGGCTGCTTGGAGAATTTAACCAGCTAGATATCGGCTGTATTAGACCAGCTATTTATCGGCTGTATGGAGAACTTAAATATCTGCTGATTGGATACCTCTTGAGACAGTATGTTGCTGTATGGACAGAAGTTCGGATTTGTGGACTGTATCAGCTGATTGCGAGCTGTATTGGATGCTTTTATTGGACAGACATTGAGAATGGACTGTATCGAGCTATATGGACAGAAATATTTCTGTTGATTGACTTCTTTGTGAGAGCGATTTGCTGCCTATTGGCTGTATAATATCTGCTGATTGGATACATTACACAGAACAGTGTGGACTGTATCGAGCTGATAACTCAGATACATTGGACTGTATCGAGGGAGAACTATTTCTGCTGAGTGACTACTTTCAGATCTGGAATGTAAGGGACAATAGACAGTCATCTCTGACTATCATATGTACCCGGATATCGGTGGACTGTTTGGTCATATGGACAGTATATGTTGACAATGTAGGGATCTCTAAGATTCTATTACATGTGCAGAATGTAATTTTGTTCATTAATGAAATAAAATTACGACTTTTTTCCGAGGAAAAAAAGAGGAGAAACAATGGACTAGCCATAAATAAAAAGTTTTGAAAAAACAAGGACGAGCAGGCAGAGAAAATATCAGTTGACATGATGCTGATGGACATTCTTCTCCTTTCTCCCAGCTGTAGCACCAACATTATCATTTTCAATGCCAAGGAGGACAGAGGGGTTGTTCCTATTGTTGGTCCTAATGCAATCAACCTTGGCTTCAACAATCCTAAGACAACTATGAAGGGACTCAAACTTGTCAGCCATCATGTCAAAATATTCCTTCATCTTGTTTATGTTGCTCTGAACTTCAGAGTTCAAGATCTGAACAAATGTAGAGAGGTGAGAAATGGATTTTTTCAGGTCATATTTCTCACCTCTGAGCCAATAGACCTAGGATTCCAATTCCTAAACATGCAAAAGGACCTCAAAGGACGGACTGTCTGGACCTTGAGGGGAATACAAATTAACGAGACCACAGTTGTCACCAGCGGTGTTCATCCAATTCTTGCCACTTCCCAGCTCACTGGAGTTACCACGAACCTTATGTGTAGAGCCTCAATGGTTCTAACCCAGACCCACGTCGAGAAGAGTCCAATTCCTGCCACTTCCTGGCTCGTGACCACAAACGACCTGCTGTGTTGAACCCCTATTACTTTGACCCTTACCCACGTCGAGAGGTGCCCAGATTTTTCCACTTCCTGACTCATCGGTTTTGGAATTCCCACGACAGGCATGCTTCGCCAGACCACCACGAGAGACCTGCTGCTCAGAACCACCATTACTCTGCCCTTGAACCATATCAAGAGCAGACGGGTATCGTTTCATGTTGACTCCCCTAGAATGAACCTGGATATTCTTTCTACAGCGTCGACACTGTAGCGCAGGGAGACACAGACCAGCACTGCCATCCTCCATGTTTAACCTACCAACCTGGAAATCTGCTCAGAAAGAGACTTGCTGAATACCCGGAGTGTCACCCCCAAGCATGTTATAAGCTATGGATTCCTCAAAGCCTGTTCTCATTGAATTTTCGCATGCAAGACAGGTGGAGTCAGCCAGGAGAGGCCGTCGTTTGAGCCGAGAGGACGTGTGAAGAGATCAAGGGGATCCCAAAAAGATCTTGCAATTAACCACCTTCAAAAAAGAGTTGAGACCAAAGATATAAGGGTGCTTAGATAGCGAGGTCATGAGGATCAAGGGAAAACAAGGAGAGGGGGGAGGGTTAGGGAACCCAATTGTTGACAAGGTGTTTTCCATTATTGATCACTAAACCATAGTCCAAGCCAACATCTATGTTGGCCATGGTGTCAGCTTTCTGGTTGTTGAGCCTCAAAATGTGAAAAAAGGAGATAGAGTTAAATTCCTTGGCCATGTAGATGAAGTTATGTTGGAGCTTGGAGACAGGTTTTCGACAATTTTTGGATAAATCCCTGGCTTCCCTGATTACCAACATTGAATCTCCAATGGCCACGAGATCCTTAACCTCTTCATTCCTTGCGACATCCATACCTTTGATTAATGCGAGCCATTTTGCATCGTTGTTTGTCCTCCTGCCAATTCCCCACGCAAAGTCTTTCACCTTGTTTCCTTCGGAGTCCAGAAGGACTCCCCCCGCACCTTCCAAAAATGTCCTAGACCAATTAGAAAGTTAAATTATTGTATTTTAAAAGTTGTTGAATTTATTTTAATTTTTCAAAATATTATGTTAATATTAAAATTGTGTAAAACTTTGTAAAACTTTGTGTCTAAAAAAAATTAATACAAGTCAATGAAGATTTACTTATGAACGAAAAGTATGTCCCTGCCGTTGCAAGGATAATAAATTAGTTTAAATTTATTTGGAACAATTTCAAAAACTATTTTAACAGAAGATAGACATGCAGCCGACGATATAATTAACATACGATAGAGTTAACAGACGATAGACATGCATCCAACGAGACAGCACAGCTTATTGAGCAAGCTCTAGCTCGAAAACGGACTGAAATGTTCACCCAGTTCAATGAGATTCTCTTGCAATTCGCTTCGACATCCAGGGGATCCTCGATGAGAACTCACTCCGATAAAATCAGCCCCTTCAAAGTGCAAATGAATTTGGACATACCGAATCTTGAAGGTAAGATTGACATGGAATCCGTCGACAATTGGGTGCAACAATTGGAATCCTATTACGCTGTAAATCAACTCTTCGAAGCTGAAAAAGTCACCATTGTGTCCTTAAAGATGTCAACCTCCATGCATTGCTGGTGGGAGAACCTCTCGACAAAGATGGAGAAAAGCAGAGACCCCATCGACACATGTGATAAATTCGTCGAACACATCCGAAAGGAATTTTACCTGCCCAAATACCTCGAGCAGCAGTATAAGAAGTGGCAGTAACTAAGGAAATGGAAAGACCAATCAATACAGAGTTACACCGACGAGTTCTACTGACTCATGGAAAGACTTAGCGTCCAAGAAGAAGAAAAATTGCTTGTTTTGAAGTACATTAGTGGATTGTCCCAGTACATCCAGCAGGAGATGGAATTTCTGACTGTCAACACGCTTGCGAATGCTTTCCACTACGCCAACAAACTAGAAACCAAGCAAAAAGGGAAAGCATGTTTCACGACAAAGTCGACATCAGGACAACCACCCGACAAGAAGGCACCAGTCGACTTTGACAAGTCAAAATCTTCTTAGCCGACACCACCAAAGCCAAACCATGGTAAGAATCCTTTTCACAAAAGGGAATGTAGCAAACAACCGCTGACCGGAAAATGGTGCGATTACCACTTATCTTGGCATGATACATCTGAATGCAAAGCTCGGAAGACATTTTTGAGAAAAGTGTCGACCTCCAACGTGTTCGACAAGATGGTGGAAGAATCTGATCTAGACACAACGACCCTTTTGACCTCGACCACTCCAGCAGCCTCTATTATCGTCGACGAGGAGGAACGAGAGTGCATGTTCCATACATGGATATGGGTCCAGAGCAACCCATTACATCTGATTGTGGACAACGGCATCCAGAAGAACTTCGTTTCCGAAGATCTCGTAAAGAAACTAGGTATTGTTACCACTCTGCATCCTTAGCCTTACAACATCGGTTGGATGAAGGATGGACAAGAAATACGGATCACTCGACAATGCAAACTCGCCTACTTCATAAATCCTTTTGAAGATGAAGTACTCTGCGATGTGGCACCACTCTCTGTAACCGACACCCTATTTGGGAAACCTTACCTTTAGGATAGACATGGAAGTTATCAGTCACGGCCTCAGAAGGTGATTGTCAAAATCCAAAATCGATGGTTCATCCTACCAGAGCGTTAACCTACATCAATGGTTGCACTGATATCTACCAAACAGACAAAGAAGCTCATCAATCATGCATAGAAGTTCGCATTAAGCATGATCAAGCCGCAACATTCCAAGAAGACTGCAGCAACAAGTCAAGTCACCAACCAATGCAGCTCTCGACATAAGCAGCAAGTCGTTCATATTCTCGATGAGTACCAGAACCTCTTTCAAGATCCAATCGGAGTACCTCAACATTGTCAGGTAACACACTCCATTGAAATTCTTCCTGGTTCTTCTTTGCCTAACGCATTTGTTCACAGAAAATCCATTCTCGAAAATGAAGAGATTCACAGACAAATCCAAGAATTAATCAATAAAGGTCATATCCACCCCAATTCCTCTCCTTGTGGAAGTCCAGTCGTCCTAGTTCCGAAGAAAGACAGGATTTGGTGCATGTGCATCGACTATAGAGCTCTCAACAAAATATCAGTGAAGAATTGGTACCCTCTGCCATGGATAAACGAGCTCATCGACTGTCTGAAAGGTGCTAAATTATTTACTAAGATCGACCTCAAGTCAGGATACCATCATATTCCAATCGAGCCCTCAGATGTGTGGAAAACTGCTTTCAAGACCAAGGAAGGATTGTTTGAATGGTTAGTCATGCCTTTCGGCTTAACCAACGCACCTGCGACCTTCATGCGACATATGGATAATCTTCTTCGACCTTTCATCGGAAAATGGGTTATTGTCTATCTCGACGACATCTTGATTTTCATTCGATCATGGGAAGAACATGTCGGACATCTTCAACAGGTCCTCGACACTCTCCAACAACATCAACTTTATTTGAACATGGACAAGTGCTCTTTTGCGATGACCAGCATCAAATATTTGGGGTATGTAATTGACTCTGCAGGCATTCACGTTGACCCAAAAAAAATAAAGATCCTCAAAGATTGGCCCATTCCTAGAAGCATTCAAGAACTAAGCAGTTTTCTTGGTTTGGCGAATTTCTATCGACGGTTCATACTCGGATTCAGTCACATAGCCTGGCCCTTGAATCAGTTGACGAAGGGAAGTGGGAAAATTGTCTTCCAATGGACAACAACACATCAAGCAGCTTTTGAACAGCTCAAACACAAGCTCTGCACTGCACCAGTACTTGTGTTACCTGATTTTCATTAGCCCTTTGAGATTGAGACGGACACATCGGACTATGCCTTGGGTGCAGTCATCACTCAGTCTGGTCACCCAGTCGCTTTTCATTCTGAGACTTTTAACGACACAGTTAGAAGATACTCGACGTACGAAAAAGAACTGTACGCCATTATGCAATCTCTCAAGCAATGGATGCATTACATCCTTGGTAAGGAAACAACCATTCTCACTGATCACAAGCCTCTACAATTTGCTCCAACACAATCAAAGTTGTATACAAACTGACAACTCAAGTGGATTAATTACCTACAACAATTTCAGTTGGTGATTAAGTATCGGAAAGGCAAAGCTAATGCCACCGCAGATTGCCTCAGCCGACCACCCATTACTCTCCTTTTGACAATGATGAGTATGCAGGGATACGACACGACCACTAGCCACAGTTGTACAAGGACGGCATCGACTTCTCAGTAGTCTATCGACAACTACATACTAACAAGTCGTCGACCTCAGACTACGACTATTTCCTGAAAGACACCTTGCTATGCAATCTTGGACAGCTTTGTATACCGGCCGGTGAGCACCGACAGGAGCTCATTTGGGACGCGCACTACAACAAGACTGCAGGACACTTTGGAGTAGCAAAGACACTTGTTGTTCTACATAAGTATTTCTTTTGGCCTACACTTAAATCTAACGTCAACAAGTACATTTGATCATGCATGGTTTGTGCCATTGCTAAGTTGCCTAATCGACGACAGGGATTGTACACACCTCTGCCAGTTCCTAATCGACCATGGGAATCTATTTCTATGGACTACTTGACGGGTTATCCTACTACCAGACATCAGCATGACGCAATATTAGTAGTAGTCGACCGATTTTCCAAGATGGCCATCCTCATACCATGTAAGAAGACCATGACAGCGTAGCAAACCGCTCAGCTCTTCTTTACACATGTTTGGAAACACTTTGGTTTACCCACAACCATTATTTCCGACCGAGATGTCAGATTCGTCAGCATCTTTTGGAATACCCTCTAGCAACAGCTGGACACACGACTCTCATTGTCGATAGCTTTCCATCCTCAGACCGATGGACGGACGGAAGTTGTAAATCACCTTATAGTACAACTGCTTCGCATGTACAATCACAAGCATCAATGCACATGGGATGATAGTCTTCCATACATTCAGCACAGCTAGAATCGTGCTCAGCACAACTCTACACGCAAGAGTTCATTTGGACCTTTCAAGAAGTTAAAACCTTTGCGATATGGTTCATACAGTATTCTTCGACAGATTGGCGAAAACGCTTTCCAGCTCGACATTCCTACTTGCTTGGGTCTGCATCGAGTCTACAACGTTGATCTACTTCGACCATACCATGCATCCTTGTTGTAACAGAATGACTTACCAACAACAGCCCGAAGACATCAATCCAAATGTTCAGGATCCTCTTCCTTGTGACACCATTGTGGGACAACGAGTGCGCCTTACAAGGATGAACATAATTCCCTTGTTTCAGGTTGCGAAAGCTGGCCAGCTCCCATCTCAAGGAAAGTGGTACTTTGTTACTGAAGTGATCGATAGGTTTCCTCACCTTCGCAAGCAAACTATGGGGACCATTGTTTCTTAAGGAAGGAGGTCTGATCCGCATCATAGTTGGCAAGTCATCGATGTTGATATAACTTCGACAAGTTTCGACTCGACATGACTTCGACAGGTTCCGAATTCGACACAACTCCGATGAGTCTTGACTTCGACATACTGTGACGCATTCTGCACCTTCGACATGTTCAGCAACCTTACAGTTCGCGACATCGATATTCAGCATCGACATGCGACCAACGACTGTCGAACTTCGACAGACTGTCTCTTTGTCTTCTAGTTGACTGTAACAATTGAACTGTTGAAACCGTTCTAACTTCTTCTTTGTAACTGAACGTAACGGGCAGGCACCCAAGCATCTCAGAATTCTATATAAGCATGTATAATATTGTAACATACATCAGTTTTGATCTGTTTGCAAGTAATAGAAGAACAGTTCGCATTCCTACATATTGTATGTGTGTATTTGTGTTTATCTGTGTTGCGTTATCCTACTTTTGCTCAATTTGTTTATTAAGTTTCCACCATAATAGAGCCGATTCATTCAGTCGAACTGTTGTCCCCCTCGTGTTTCCTGGACACGACCCGGATCATCAACACAGATCCATCTTAAACTCGGATCTAACAAACACCAAGAGGAATCAATTTCTAAAAATGTAATGGTTTAAAATATCAATAATGATGTCACATGACATGCTTATAACATTGCAACTTTTTCTTTTTTTGAATTTAATTTTTCAAAAACACTTTTAATTTTTTAATTGAAATTATGACATTCCAATAAAGTTGGTATTTTGAGGTGGGATTTTGATGTGATAGATATAGCATGTATAACCATACAAATTATAAAGTTTTAGAGAATAATATTTTATCTCAAGATTTCAAGTGGATATCATTGTCGGTTGTATGTTTATGAATATTGACTGATTTGTTTGATTGATGGGAGATATTTTTTAAGTTTAGTTGGTTTATAAAATTAAAAGATATATGTTTAGATGAATATTTTTTACTTTTATTTTTTTCCAAGGTTTATGAATATTGAGTGATTTGTTTGATTGATGGAAGATATTTTTTAATTTTAATTAGTTTATAAAATAAAATATATATATATTTAAATGAATATTTTATTTATTTATTTTTGTAATTAGAAAAATTGGTAGTGGGATTGGTTTCTTAAGGTGATAGGACTTTACTATTACTATATTTCTAAACATATCAATGCTACCTACCTCGTCTATGGTGGAGGCTTAAACCTAAGACTTCACAAAGAATGCCTTGTAAATACACTCTAGGATTAACTCGTTTACACTCAAAGTTGTTTAAATAAATAAATATTTAAATATAAATATCAATTTATAATAATAAATTTAAAATTAATAAATAAACTTTAATTATATTAAAAATTAAAATTGTATAAATTTATTTTAATAAATAAAAAATTAAAATTAAAATTGAAGTGGATTTTTTTTTTTAATAGATAAAATAAAATAAAAAGTAAAAAAGAGATAAAATTTGAAAGTGAAAATTGATGTGTGTTTAGTTCTTTTTTGCAATTGAGTATAGATTCGGTGGGTGGGAGGAATGTTGTTATCCTCCTGACCTTTGTTTAAATTTAGTTTTGTCACACTTACTCATTGAGAGCCGACTTTGATTATGTAACGATTGTAACTCTAAAATACTTTGATTCTCCAAAATATCAAGCTCTAACAAATAATGAACCATCATTTAAATGTGTTCAACGCTTTTTTATTATCGATCTACTTAGCCTTAAAAATAGTCAATCTTCCTAATCAAGAATTTATTTGCCGCGAGAAACTCCAAGTCCCCAGCCATCCGAGTACCGACGCATATCGGAAATTCGCAGAATCTAACTACGCCGAGTCCCAATGCGAACCGGAAATTGACGGGATCGTTTTATAGCGAAGGGAGGAAAGAACTTGGCAACTACCACCGATCTAGCGGTGGCGGTGTTCAAGTTTAACTTGTCGTATAAATCTAATCTGAGAATGAGAACAAGAAGAGACAAACGTAGGTAGGTCAATCCGCAGCTCTGCCAACCAATCTGAGTGTGAATCTTATGGGATAAACAATAATAATGTCTATATAGCAGTACGTCCAGATTCTTTCCAGGAGACACTGCCAGTAAAAGCACAGGAAACGCCGGCGGGCGGAGGAAGGCGGGTCCCCAACGACTTTCATGTCGAATTCCGCGTGTTTTCTCGGATACATTGTCATCAGACTCATCGCAATCTGAGTAATTCAAGGCAGGAACTGGAGTCGAAAAAATTAATGAAATGAGGCCGTAGCTTGAGTTTCAGTGACAGGAATTAGGATCACAATGAAAAAGTCGCAGGAGAGAAGTTGCAGGTGCATTGTGTTGTCCCTGCTGTTGCTCTCGGCTCTCGCGCTGCTGAGCGTCCATGTGGGTTTTCCCTCTGCATTTCCTGATCAGAAGAAAAACACCCACGATGGGATTTCTGAATCAAACGACGGGATTTACAATCATACATTGGATGTCGGGGGAATTACGCGATCTAAGAAACTGGAGATCCGGGAGAAACCATTGGTGTCGGATTCTGCTGAATTCAGATTCAATTCGTCCTCGGATCTGGCGATCGAATGCGAGGGGAGAAGAGTGTATATGCACAAGCTTCCGCCAGAATTCAACAGTCAGATTTTATCCCAGTGCGATGCATATGAGTTCTATTGGCTTAATTTCTGCGACTTTGCCAAGAACGGGGGATTCGGCCTGAAAACGCACCGGCGATCCAAGAGCTGGTATCGGACCGAAGCCTACATGGTGGAGATTATTTTCCATGAAAGAATGAAACGGTACCCGTGCCTGGTGGCTTCGGCAGACAAAGCCGATGCGTTTTATATTCCCTATTATAGCGGTCTGGATTCATTGAGATTTCTATTCGGGAACGACTTGAACCGGAGCCACGAGCACGGCGTGGCTTTGGTTGAGTGGCTCCAGGAGAATGCGAGTGAATCGTGGGCACGAAACGGCGGGGCGGATCATTTTGTAGTTATGGGTCGCACGGCCTGGGATTTCTCTCGGGCGCTCAATAGGCGCGAGGGCTGGGGAACGAGTCTGCTCGAGATACCCGGGTTACTGAACGTGACTTCTCTGGTTTTAGAAAGCCGGGCGTTTCCTTGGCAGGAACAGGCAATACCTTACCCGACTGCGTTCCACCCGCCGGCCGGGCTCAATCTCCATATGTGGATGAACCGTGTCCGACGGTCCCGTCGGGCGTTTCTGTTCGCCTTTGCGGGTGGTGGAGGAACGGGTAATTCCCCCAATATCCGACATAGCATTCGCATGGAATGCAATGACAGCCCGGCCCGCAGCACGGGCTGTTCCTTCATAGATTGCGAAGGCAATAAGTGTGATCACGATCCGGGCTACCTGATGCGCCGAATGATGAAGGCCGACTTCTGCCTTCAGCCGCCCGGCGACACGCCAACGAGGCAGTCGACCTTTGACGGCATCGTTGCCGGTTGTATTCCTGTTTTCTTTGAAAAACAGGGGGCTTACACGCAGTATACATGGCACCTAACTGCCGAACCAGGGGACTACTCGGTTCTTATCCCCAAGGACGATGTGGTATTCGGGGATTTGAAGATTGGAGAAATTCTGGGGAATTTTTCCAGAGAGGAGGTCTTCAGATTGAGGGAAAACGTCATAAGCTTGATACCCAATGTGATCTACAGGAATCTGGAGGCAGCTTCTGCTGATGAATTCAAGGATGCTTTCGATATCGCCATTGATGGAGTCCTGCAGACAGTTCAAAATAAAAATAAGAATAACTCACAGCCACAGCTGCAGCGGTTACTGTAATGATTTTATTTTGGGTTCATTAAATTAATGCCTTGTAAACCAAGATCTTTATTTCCCTTCTGTATCTCACATTAGTCTAGTTACTGTATATTGTGATTCCAATTTTTCACAGTAAACTGATATGAACATTGGACATCAATGCATAGGGATTTTTTACTTACATGTCAGGAAATTTTTATACATTATTTTATCTTGAATTTACAATTGGAATTGGACTTTTTCCATGATCATTGACCCATATCTTCATGGGAAAGTTGAATATGACTTTTTTCAATAAAATACTTCTGCGGCCAGTCCTTGCTTCACTTAGGTTTTTCCCTGTACTTACTCTGAACTTCCTCAATCTGTGTTTCTGCGTTTTTTTAATTGTAATTACTTTAAACTTGTCCGTGCTTCACTCAGGTTTTTCCTGTACTTACTCTGAATTATCTGTGTTTTTTTCATTTTAATTACTTCGATTGGGGTGAATTTTATACGTAATCAGAGTTTTCACTCTGTCCAAGGTTTTCTAAATTGCATCTTGAATGTATCAACACAACCACATCCAAAAACACAACTTAAAATGCTTTGGACTCTGGTACTTCCTCTTAACTACATTAATATAATTCTCTATATACTTACTTTGAACTTCATCAATCTTCTCATTTCTCCATACATTTATTCTGAAATACATCAATCTGGTTTTTCCCTACTACTTCTAAGCTTCATCAATGTGTTTTTTCATTGTACTTCATCAATTGAGACAATCCAATCGGATTTATGTTAAGCTAGACCTGGTCATGTTCTCATTAATTTATTAAAAATGAGGTCTATTTGTGGAGCAATAAATAGTTAAAATGAATTTCTTATACCAAGCATGAGTTGCTCAGTGGCCTGTATACTGAGTTTTCCATTTATTGGATGGCCTGTGATCTAGCTGTAGACGGACAGAATTGTCAGTTAGTCTGGTCTAGCAGTAGATCAGTGAAAGCACAACTAAAAGACTGAAAACTGAAACTGTAGTGGAGCACCATGTATATTATGTGGTTTTTTTGCTTGTATTTCATTAATTGAGACTGCTAAGATTATGCAACATGCAGTCTTTAATGATTGGTGTAGTGGAGCACCATGTATATTATGTGGTTTTTTTGCTTGTATTTCATTAATTAAGACTGCTAAGATTATGCAACATGCAGTCTTTAATTATTGGTATATAAGATGTGATATATATGTTTTATGTTTTACACTGAATATCTATGTGTATATCAAACTGATATACCAATCATTGAAAGAATGCATAATCTTTAATCTTTCTCTAAACAATTTAAAACCATAAACCTGTTCATGTTCCCATCAATTTATTAAAAATATTTAGAAGGATTCCGGATATCTTATACCAAGCTTGAGCTGCTCGGTGCCCTGCACACTGAGTTTCTCCATTTTCCGCTGGGCTGGACCGCAGAATTGTCAGTTAGGCTGCGGTCTAGCAGTAGATCAGTAAAGGTTTGTGTTGTTTGTACCAGCGTGGAGTAACGGGCCATCAAATCGCCCTGCTATTTTGGCCTATTTTTTTCTAAATCCAGTATATTTTTTTCTAAATCCAGTATATTTTTTTCTAAATCCAGTAAAAAACCTGCCTGAAAATTGCAGTTTGTGTCGTTCTGCAATTTCAACAATCCCAAATTTATTTTATAGACTAAATGCAATATTTTATTACTACTCAAATTATCAAAATTGCAATTTGAGCAATGGAAATCACACTCTCAACAATTCTTTGTATGTCGGATTCCGGCAGATAAAGCACAATCTGAGTGCCTCATATCCCACGTCATTTATACCAAGCTTTTTGAGTTTCATGGATGGGCTGTGGTCTAGACAGGCAGAATTGTCAGTTAAGCTGGCTGTGGTCTAAAGCTGAGCAATAAGTACTCAGTACCAGCGTATTTAATGCTATTGCTGTTGGGATATAGATTTTTTGATCTACCTATTTACATCCCAAAAACATCATTAAATGCACTGCTACTGGATGCATATTAGTTGCACTGATCTAGCAGTAAATCAGTGAAAATTGTTTTGCTTATATCAAGCTCAAGCTACTCAATGGCATGCATACATACTGAGTTTCCTTGTCTTTCTATGGGCTGTATGGGCTGTAGTCTACTTGTAGACCTGCAGGATTTCATCGGTTAGGCTGTGGTCTAGCAGTGGATCAGAGAAATTTTAGTACAACTCCTGCCGAATTGTGTCAGTTAGGCTGTGGTCTGGCACTAGATCATAAGTTTAATTGTTAGTAATGATCAGCAGTAATCAGTGTTAGTTAGGCTCCATCGTCAGCCCAGTCCTGTAAAGGGAAGCGGGATAATTAGCCAACAAAATGTACCTTTTTAATGAGGCCTCGCTGCAAATGGACAAGTCAAATTCAATGCAAAAATATTGAAAAAGTGGCTGAAATAGGCTGCAGAAGCCTTGCTAGTCAGCCCAAAACATCTGAAACGCAGTTGAAATAAAGATAACATGTAGATGTTAAGATTGATATGGAAGGCATAAAAAAACTTGGCAATAGTTATTGTCAAGTCTCAAAAATGAATTCCACCTTTCCATCTATGAAAAATCCAAATTGGATTCCAATAAAAAATGTAAGAAAGAAAGAGGGGAGAGATTGCATTTTGTTGGCTTTCTGTCCTGCTTCGTTTGGATTTTGCTCTGTATCATGTCAAAAATTGGATTTTTTTTTTAAACAAACTTACCTGTTAGCTTTAACTGTCGTATCATTTCATCTTACGCAGAAACTTGAAAATTTTAGGTGAGCAAAGAAACGATAGAGAAACATGTGTTTGTTAAGAAAAATGTCTGATCCAAAATCATCTTAATGCGGAGTCAAAGTAATGCATATATACCTCAATTAATATAGGCATGTTCCTGCTGTACTGTATTTATACCTCGTCAACTTCTCGAACACCTGTTTCTATGCTATTTGAATGTAGTTTATGTTGCCAGATCTCTGGTCCAGTTGCCCATAATTAAATGCTAGGTCAGAAATCACAATCAGTAAGAGGTTAAACTAGTTCAGAAATCACAATCAGTAAGAGGTTAAACTTCAGTAAGAGGTTAAGAGGGATTCAGAATCTCACAATCAGTAAGAGGTTAAACTATAATCAATAAGAGGTTAAACTTCAGTAAGAGGTTAAGAGGGCTTCAGAATCTCACAATCAGTAAAAGGTTAAGAGGGCTTCAGAATCTCACAATCAGTAAGAGGTTAAACTAGGTCAGAAATTACAATTAGTAAGAAGTTAAATTTCAGTAAGAGGTTAAGAGGGCTTCAGAATCAGTAAATGGTTAAGAACTGATCTTGAAGATGATTGGACTGTCCACTCAAAACTTAAGTTGATCTGTCCTAAACATCTACACAGTGATACTCTAGAAAACTTCACACTATGTTTCAGCACTGTGAAAACGTTCATAATCTAATTTTTATTTTGTTTAAAGCAAGTACATAAAATTTGACCAATTTACCTAATTTCCAGAAATTAAATTCTCCTACAGTTCCTGAACTGGTAAATGAGCTGAACCATGATGGAAAACAATGCTACTAAATGTATAGCTCCTGAACTGGTAAATAAACTTAACGATGGTGGAAAACAATGCTACAAAATTTTATAGGTAGGTTCCTGCTTATTACTAAAATCGTCAAATCCATCTAATGCTAAAATTAGGTAACAAATAGTTTGGATTAATAAAGACATACGATATACCTGAAGGGTCAGATTACACTGTACACTGTTCAGCAAGGACTCACCATTAAACTATCAAACAAACCTTGGTTCATACCTATATTTCTACTAGCAAACATTCTTTCTAAGCACAAAAGTACAATTTTACAAATTAATTACAGCAATCTCAGAGAGACAAAATTCAACCTTCTACATTAAAACTTTTTGTGATAATACCCCAAAACCTTATTTCTTTCCCTTTACGTATTTTTTGAAATCCTTTTGGATTTCCTCTTTCAAGGAGAGCGCTGAAACTGAAGGAGAGACGAGTTTTTCCTAACTGTCTACAGCGCAAGAGAGTTTCCAGCGATAAAATGTATACTGCTCTGCAATTATTTTCTCCAATGTTAACTGGAAATCCTTGGCCTTCTAATTTCTGTAACTATTTGTAACTCCGTTTGCTTTCATGGACAACTAGAGATTCTACCACACAGGCTTCCCTGGTAATGTCTCCAGAAAAGTTAATCCAACAATCCACGTTGCTTTCCACATCCTATTAAAGTGCCCCTTTATCAAACTGAATCTTTGCTTTGTCCTCTTTCTTCTCTAAATTTAACTTCTTTTTCGACAAGCTCTGCTTCCAAGTCCAGAACTTTAAAAACTGTTTGTCCCGCTTATTTACTGATTCTTGTCTTTTCAGAATGCAAATCTGACTGGGGATATTTTTCCATTTACCTTTGGATTGTTAGTCTCTGCCTAGGGCAACCGACGATATGTTAGGATGAGTATCTTATTTTTATACCATAAGTAAAAATCAATATTGAATTGTTAAAGTTTTATAATGTTTTATAATATATATTATTTAATTATAATTATTTAATAAAATATATTAATAGATTCCCAGTTATTATTGGATTGGAAACATTGATTTGCCACTTTTATCATTACATTGATAGTGTGCTAGTTTAATGAACCAAAGCTTGATATAAGCAAAACAATTTTCATAATGAACCAAGTGTATCCATAGATCCATATTTATTTAAAAGTGTATAAACCTTAGGGAATCTTTCCAATTCTTAAAATAATTTGGCAATTTTCAGAATGAAAAGAAAAACATAGTTTGGTTGGCCATATAATATGCACATCAATGCCATGCAATGTAAGTAAGGAATTCAAGATTTGTGGTAGGGTAGATTCCATCATTTTATGGTTTGGAACCTTTTGTTGTTTACCCGCTAATTGGTCACAACCTTTTCGGTGTCATTTAATTTATGGAATTGTTCTACAAAGTCATTTGTGAGGAACATATTGGGTTGATGAAATTTATAATATTTCTCTAGTTCTATTGTCTTGAAGGTTGCCACACATTGATCTTCATTATTATGAATTGTCCTAGTTTTTAGTTTAGTGTGTTGGATGATCCATTGAATAACATCTAAATGAGGTAGAACATAGGTCCTAGTAGCTACATTGTAGAGATGAGAAGCTTTGATGTCGATAACCATTGCATCATATGCATCTCTTAAAGAAGGATCAGTAAGGGGGGTCACTTCAGGATAATTTACAATAGCTTTTGAACATCTCAAATCTTCAAAAGTCCTTTCTTTCTCTTCTTTTCTCTAATTTAAACAATTCCTTATTCTATTGGGTTACCTTGACTCTTTAATAGATACCTCAGCTCTTCAAATACTAGATAAATGTTGCTTTACAAAATGAGGAATATCCACAAAGTAAAACTTGCTTGATGGGGATATTCAACTATGTACTTTAATTTGACATAATATTAAGTTCAAAAATGAATATAAGATGTTACTTTACAACCATCATGACTTGAACATAATATAAAATTTATTATGTGGGGGGTGGGCCCCTTGTCATGTGCACTCTCCAAGTTTGGGCCCCTTGTCATGTGCACTCTCCAACAAGGCCTCGAACCTAGGGTGCTTGATATTTTTTAATGTGGCCACATGATTGGCCATTTCATCAACCATGATCCCCAACCTCATTTTAAGAGATACATTGGAATTTTTATGTAGATTAATATCTCTTGTTGGAATCGATATGCACTGCATGTGTGCCTCTTTGGTTAGTTCAATAAGTGCTTCTAGTCCAATCTCCTTGGAGTTAATGATCTCTCTAATTTCATTTTTTATAATCTCGATTGGTTGAGGTTGGCCTATATTGGGGAGAGGAGGCAAATGACATCTTTGCATGACACTGGTGGTTGTTTTATATAACTTCTAATGTTTGCTAATAGTATTAGATAAACTTTGTTGCAATGTTGTTGTGTGATAGAAGCATGGTTATGATGGAGCTCCCTTAATGTCATTCTTGGTGGATCTGTTGGTGATTGGATTAAGTCTCTATTCCATTGTGCAAGCTCATTCAAACCCATTTATATACCATCAAGGATGCATTCATGTTCTTTGATTTGCTCAAGAAGCTCACTCAATTGAACATGTTTTCCTTATAATTCATGTAGAAGATTGTACATTTGCTTGTGGGATTCCACAAACTCTTCATGCATTGTGAATGCACAAGACTTGAACTCTAACAAACTCTTGTTTTCCTATCTTAGCTCAAACATATATCTCTTTAGGTCCCTCATCCTTTTCTTATAGGCCTTTAATTTTCTTTCCATCTCCTCAATATTCGCTTGATCCCCCATGGAGAGGGCTACATTTGTTGAAGCTACAGTGGCAGGGTCTCAATCAATGTTAGTAAATACAAAAGTCTCTGTAGTTATTATCATTGGAGGTCTCCTAGTAAGCTTAAGTTTTTTCCATTACTATTTGACATATTCTTCCTCCTTTTGTCTTAGAAAAATAAATCTAGGGAAGCAACAACTTCTTCTTTTAATAGAGTGAAACATTCTAGGTCAAGCTCTGCTAAGGGAAAGTGCCCTCCAATTATAGAACCAGTTATGGGAGTCATGGAAGAAGGACCTGTTATTGGAATTGCATGCGTGCTTATCCCAAGTTGGATTCCTTTTTTGCAACATTCCCATCTCTCAATCTGACTAGCAGAGGGGGACATTAACTAAATTTGGGATTCTAAATTTCATCCAATGGACATATGGTGAATTCATAACATTTAAAATGCATGTGCAGATGCATAATAAAAATACACAGTGGAATTAAAAATATATCCATAGGCACAAATGCATGCATATACAAGCTTAATCATTATAGGAATCAAATAAACATTGTAGGTTCATATCATTGGACATCATTATAATCAACTATGGGAAATGGGAAACCATTTTCGTATTTTCTTCCAAATTGGCACACACCTGTTTCGAGATATATCCTAAAAATGTTGAACCCCCAACTTGGCAAGTTCACTGAAACCTCAAACCTAATTACCAACCATGTCTTTCAACTCCCAAATAGTATTATGATTATTCCTCTATCTAACAAATTTTTTAAAATATTTTGTGTTCCAATCTCTAGATGAAATCCACAATGCCCAACTCTTGATCTGCTATTCATTCTCCATGTCAAGTAATAACTTGTTTATGTTATGCTCAAGGCTAGGAATCCTATCTTGAGAATCCCTAACAAAGGACCCATCCATCACATCAAAGTATGTCAATTCTAATTCACTTTCAGTTTCTATTATTAACCTCTCTTGCTACTAATGGCACTCTGAAGACCATAATGTCACCTTATCTTTAAGACACCTCAATTAATGTGCAAACTGAGAATATGCACTACTATCTTCCATTTTTGGATCAATGTGCTTCCAATTTGTCTTAATTATTTGTTGAAGCTTTGCCTCAAAAGTTCAACATGGATTGTAGTTAAATGTGTTAGAAAAACAGGATCGCAGAGCATTAACAATAAACAAGATGCAAATATAAATCACATAAACACAATACAAGAGAGACGTGAATATAACGTGGTTCACCCAAGATGGTCTACATCCACACGGAAATTGTCAGTCCTTATTATTATACCATCTAGCAAAATGAAGGGATACAACCCGCAGCACATGTGCTGCAATTTCCTCTTCACTCTCTCACAGTCTCTCGTACATAATCATAGAGATATTTACAATGCTACAATACCCAGTCGTATTAAAATGACTTCCTTTTAAAGAGCGAATACCATGGGAGAATACTATGGAACACCCAATACCACGGGCCCACAAATCACCAATTATTGACCAACTCATGACTATGAAATTACAACATTTTACAAGGCATTTTTTTCTGAAATTTTCGCTATGGGGGCGCTTCCCCCGAACCCACGCCAGGGAGGGCTCCTAAAATGTAGTCGTTGCCCCCCTGGAGCCCTCATGGCGACTATGTGGGGGGGGGGATCCCCCCAAAACCCCCTCGTCATGGGTTGGGATCCAGACACAGTTGAAACACGACCTCTAAATAAGGAAGATCATGCTCCACTACCAACAATCTCCCACTTGGACACTGATCACAACAACTCCACCGCTGTTGCACTTGCTGGACTATGCTCTGAACCTTGGACCTGGCTAATTTCTCATCTTCACCTTCATGCTTGAATTCCAACTTAAACCGAGCAGGAACTCAGTTTCTCTCTGGTTACTACCTTTGTCAACATGTTTGCAGGATTCTGGCTAGTGTGTATCTTTTCCAGCTTCAACAGTTCAACTTACAGAACATATCGTATGAAATGGTACTTGAGATCTATATGTTTAGTCTTAGAATAGAAGGTTGATTTCTTTGCAAGATGAATGGCACTCCAGTTGTCATTGTACAACCTGTTGTTCTCATGCTTCTTAACCAATTTCTCCATGAACCTCTGTAACCAAATCATCTCTCTACTATCCTCTATAACAACAACATACTCCACTTCCATTGTTGAAAGTGAAACAACCTTTTGCAGCTTCAAAATCCAACTTATTGTTGTTCCACCTACAGTAAAGACATACCCTGTGGTGCTCATCCTGATATATTTATCACCTTCCATATCTGCATCAACATATCCATGTAGAACAATGTCTAAACCTCCAAAACATAATGCATGAGTAGTAGTACATCTCAAATACACGAGAATCCATTGTACTTCCTTCCAATGTTCTTTACTTCGATTATTCATATATCTGCTCACAACTCCCACTACATGTGCAATATCTGGTCTTGTACACACCATGGCATACATCAAGCTGTCAATTGTTGATGAATAGGGAACCCTGGACATGTAATCTATCTCTTCCTGTGTCTTGGGACACCTCTCCTTAGTTTGAAATGGTTGGCCAAAGGTGTACTAATTGGTTTTTCATTCTACATTCTAAGCCTCTCCAACACCTTTTCTATGTACTCACCCTAAGACAATGTCAATTTGCGATTTTTCATGTCTCTTATTAGTCTCATACCAAGGATTTTCTTTGCAGCACCCAAATCCTACATGTTAGACCCTGCAACAAGCATGTCATCTGCATACAATAACACGATAATATATCTTCCATTATCTAGCCTCTTGAAATAAACACAATGGTCAGAATGACATCTACTATAACCTTGTTCTATCATAAAACTGTTAAATTTCAAATACCACTGCCTTGGAGCTTACTTTAGACCATACAAGCTCTTCTTCAACCTGCATACTAAATTCTCCTTCCCTTTGACCTCATACCCCTGTGGTTGTTGCATATAAATATCTTCCTCCAATTCCCCATGGAGAAACACTATTTTTACATCTAACTATTCAAGATGAAAATATTCTACCGCCACTAGACTTAAAATAGTTCTAATTGAAGTCATTTTAACAACATGATAAAATATTTCATTAAAATCTATACCTTTCTTCTGTGCAAACCCCTTTACAACAAGTCTGGCCTTGTACCGTTTTTTTCCTCCATGTTCTTCCTTCAACCTATAAACTCATTTATTCTGCAATGCTCTTTTACCTGCAAGCAACTGAACCAAATCCCAAGTCTGGTTTCTTACCAATGATTCCATCTCCTCATTCATGCCTTGCTCCCATTTCTTTCTAATTTCCACTTGCATTGCTTCTTCATAACATTCTGGTTCACCAGATTCAGTCATCAATAAATAATACATTGAAGGACAGTATCGTTCAGGGGGTCTACTTAACCCTGTAGATATTCTAACACTTGCAGGAGTTTGAGGTGCATGTTGTTGTTCTTGATTTTCTAGCACCTTTGGAACTTCATTTTCTTTGATTTCATCAAGCACTGTGTACTCTGTGTTTTCCTTTTCATGTTTCTTTCCCTGCAACTGATCTCTATACATGACATTTTCATTGAATACCACATCTCTATTCCTAATGATTTTTTTTATTTTCGTAATCCCATGAGTAATAACCAAAATCATCAACCCCGTATCCAATAAAGGTACATTTCTTGGATTTATACTCAAGATTTGTTCTAATTTCTTTATCAATATGGACAAATGCTTCACAACAAAAAGTTCTCAGAAATAAATAGTTTACCTTTTTACCTGTCCATGCCTCCTCTAGAATTCCACCATCCAAAGCACTTGAAGGCCCTCTGTTTATTAAGTAAACAACAGTATCTACAGCATCTGCCCAAAATTGTAAGGGAAACCTTGCTTACAATGTCATACACCTTGCACGCTACATGATTGTTCTATTCATCCTTTCCGACACAGCATTTTCTTGTGGTGTTCCTAGGAATGTCTTATCTCTATGAATACCCTGGTATGAACAGTAACTATCAAACTCCTTGTCGCGGTATTTACCTCCATTATGATATCTAAGACACTTCAACCTTTTTCTTGTCTCATTCTCAACTAAAGCTTTCCACTTCTTAAAAGTAGAAAACACATCAGAATTTTGTCTAATGCAATAAACCCAAGTTTTTCTAGTTGCATCATCAATAAAAGTAACATAATAACAAGATCCACCAAGAGATTGTACCTAAGCTGGACCCCATACATATGTATGCACAAGCTCTAACGTTTCACTCTTTTTATGTTTCCCAACCCTAAGAAATATGACTCTCTTATGTTTTCCATAAACACGGTTCTCACATAATTCCAAACTTACCCACTTCAGATCTGGAAGAAAATTCCTTGCGTGGAGAATTTGCATCCCCTTCTCACTCATGTGGCCAAGCCTATGATGCCACAATGTTGTATTTGTTCCTATGGAAGCTAAAGAGATAGAACAGTCAGTATTATGAGGACATAAATACAACCTACCTATCATGTCTCCTTTTTCTATCACCATTGATCCTTTAGTGATATTCCACCACGTTTCTCCAAACGTAGATAAACATCCACCATCTCCCAACTGCCTATTGATATCAGATTCCTTTTCTTAGCAGGAATATGCCTTACATATTTCAACATTCTTTCACCATTCTTTAAATTTATCCGTACTTTACCCATTCCAAGAATTTTACATGGTTCATCATCACCCAATAAAACATGTCCAAAATCGCCTAGAACATAATCATGAAAGAATTTCCTATGGGGTGTAGCATGACATGAAGCCCCTGAATCTACTACCCAGTAACCACTAGTATTATATAATGCAAGAATCAAAGCATCTTGCAACACATCACCTGTTACATTTTCTTCCTGAGTAGTCTCCTGCTGTCCATCTCCTTTCTTCTTTAGATATATGTAGTCTTTCTTCATATGTCATTTCTTTCCATAGTTCCAACACTCTATCTTTCCCAATTTGGACTTGGATATGCCCTTGCTAGACTTGATGTGATTACCTGGGCTCTTTCCTCTCTCCCTTTGTCTTCCCCTGCTCTCCATGGTCAATGAATTACCTGATGTCTCACCCGTGCTTTTCCTTCGCATTTTCTCGCTAAGAATAACACTACCAACATCATCAAATTTCAAAGTGTTTGAACCAGAGATAGAGTTACCTACAGCCATGACCAAGTCGTTTCAGCTTTCTGGCAATGAACACAAGATTAGAAGAGCCCTAACCTCATCATCAAAGTCCACTTTTATAGAAATTATTTTATTTGTAATCGTATTAAATTCATTTAAATGATCAACGACAGATCCACCTTCTAACATATTCATATTAAATAAACGTTTCATTAGAAATACCTTGTTGGAGGTCGAGGTTTTTTCATACAACTTACCAAATGCGCTCATCAAACCCTCCGTTGTCTTTTCTTTTTAAATATTGAAAGCCACTGACGAATCCAGGCACATATGTATTGTTCTCAGTTCCTTTATGTCAAGAACCTCCCATTCTTTGTCCTTCATAGTCACCGACTGTTTTGTTTTTCCTCCCAACGGTAGGAATAGATCCTTCTGATACAGATAGTCCTCCATTTTCATATTCCATAATTGGTAGTTTTGGCCATTAAATTTCTTGACCTTAAACTTTCCTTCTTCCACCATTGCTCCCACTCGAACTAGGAACCCTTCTTTCCTATGAGTTTATTTGTCAAATTGACCTTTGGCTCCAATACAAATTGTTAGAAAAACGGGATTGCAGAGCAATAACAATAAACGAGATGCAAATATAAGTCACATAAACACAATACAAGAAAGACACCAATATAACGCGGTTCACCCAAGATGGGATATGTCCACACATAAATTGTCAATCCTTATTATTATACCATCTAGCAAAATGAAGGGATACAACTCACAACACATCCAGTGCAATTTCCTCTTCACTCTCTCACGGTCTCTCTTACACAATCATAGAGATATTTGCAATGCTACAATACCCAGCTGTATTACAATGCCTTCCTTTTAAATAGCGAATACCATGGTAAAATACTATGGAACACCCAATACCACGAGCCCATAAATCACCCATTATTGACCAAGTCATGACTATGAAATTACAACATTTTACAAGGCATTTTTCTGAAATTTTCACTACGGGGACGCTTCCCCCAAACCCCCTCCATGGGGGGAGCTCCTAAAATGTAGTCGTTGCCCCCCCCTGAACACCCCATGGGGACTATATTGGGGGGGGAGCCCCCCAAAACCACCCCATCATGGGATGGGATCTAGAAATGACTGAAACACGACCTTTGAATAAGGAAGAACAGGCTCCACAACCAAAAAAATGGTGCACCAGGTTTGTCCTTTACAGTTCCCAATTCAAGAAAAACTAAGAATTTATCTGAGCGCCAAACCTTTCCTACCTATCTTTAATACCTATCCGCTTTCTATAAGAGATTGTTATCTACAAGGAAATTATCAAGTCTTTTTTTGACCCCATAGGAACCTGAACAATTGTTACTCTATGTCAGCCACAGTTGGATAGGCTCCACGTCTACCCAACCTACCATTTCAAACTTATCAATAAAATACAAACCAAGTTGATATTTCCTAGCATAAGTGCCCTATATTTATTCAAGTTTGATTCCCCACCAATAAGAATTGCACCTTAAAACAATAGAAAGAAAACAAATTATCCTAGAAAATATGCTTATCCTCAAAGGGACCATACAAGTTGAATAGGGTCATTGTTTGGTCCACATTTTTATTGTGGACAACAATGCACAAACTTAAGTGCACAACAAAACAATTAACATGTGTGAGACTTCCATTTAAACTAGTAATAACTTCTCTTGAATATCCCTAAGAATCCAAACCAATGAAGTCCTAGCCACCAAAAGCTTTCCTAAGATTAGCAACCAATAGAGCTTCCTTCCCCATTGTCTCCCATAACAAACAAAAGTCATGTTTTTCCACTTCCATAGGTCATTTAATGGATATTTTTATAACCTTCCCTCCAATAACCCTTATATTCATTAGGGACCCACCTAAGGGGTTTTTCTTACTTTAAGAACCCCAGGGCATATTATTTGCTTACCCCGACATACTTTCCTAGCCACCCTCTCTTGTGTATGTTTGAGTGTCGACTTTCAACCTTCCTTAGAAGTACGTGCTTTTAGATGATAGTAAAATCCCAAACCCAAAGATACCAGAGTATTTGGGAGTGGCTCAAGATATCCTATGATAATGGCCTCCTCCATGCAAGATCATATTGTGATCATTGGTCGGCGTATTAAAAGGAATGAGGTTATGAAGTACAATGTCAGAGTCTATTGATAGGCACATACTAAAATTTTCACCACTCATCTCACAAAGTGAACCAACAGTAGTATCTTCATGATTTATCGAGGAGTGATTAGGATCACTTGTAAGCTGACATGAATCCTCAGAAGAAGGATGAGTGGAGAAAAATTAGGAATACTAGTAGTATGAATAGTATGCTTACCTAGAAATTTGTCATCATCCACACAAACTAAACCATTAAACTCCGAATCCTCCCATTGAGTCGATGAATAGCCAAGGTTACCAACATTTTTGTCTTTTTTTCTCTACCCTACCCTTATGATGTCAATCTTCCTCAATTAGAGGGATGAACACACCACCCACCACAAAATCTTGTCGGAAATACCTAACCATATCAATACCAAGAACACCTTATATATCATTATTTGGTAGTATGGTTGTTTCTTCATGTGCCATGTCATCCCCATGAGGTACTTGTAGCCCCTCCTAGGTACTTTTCATCCCTCCATTGCATCCCTTTTAGGAATCCATGCTTCATTTTGGAATGAATTCTTGTGGTCATCTAGTATATGGCCATATTTATGAAAAAAAATGCATCAAAAGGGTATATTAAGGTAATCCAGTGACTGAGTATATGACCTAACCTTGACCACCAACTCCATTGATTCATATAACCCTTAACAAATGTCTATATCAACCATAATGTGAGCCACTGATTGCAAAGTACTATTGTTAAAGCTATCACACACCGCAATAAATTTATGTAGAGTGTCCCCAATGTCCTTCAAACATTCATTAGTCCAGAACTCAAGGGTCAACAACAACAACTTAACCTAAATCATCATATTGCAAACAAGCTCCTCTCGGGCATCGAATAGAGGGTGCTACCACTTGAGTGCCAAGACACTCTTGTCTATGAACCAATAGTTTTTAATAATCTAGAGTGCATCCTTCTTACCTATAAAAATAAAACCTATCCAACCCCTTTCTAGAAAATGAACAATAGGGCCATAGCCCACCATTGGAGACCATTCTTGTTGAATCCAAATATTTAAGGGATCCATAAAAACCCTTTTTCCACCAAATTTATCCATGAGTGTTCAACCCTCCAATTCTGCAATTTTCCTCATGCAAACATCCTCACCCACCACCAGAGAAATACCACCACCTCATAAGTAGATCACTCTATGCTTCTTTCTCCTAGTTGAGTCACAGTATTCGGGCATAGACTACAAAAATTTTCAATGGTAATCCTCTCACTGACAAATCCAAAGGAGTATCCACCAAAACCAATCCCTGACTTAGTACCTTCAAAAGGATCTCTCGATACTCCATACCTTCAAACCCGAAGACATTTAAAGTAGGATCTAACAAGATGACAATGATTTCCCTGACCCCAAAACCTAAGCCATCCAACAATGAGGGTTTTCCATCTCTCAATCCCTCCATAGGGTTAGGGGATTTCACAAAGTCCTTTATAAAGGGAGAAGAGGAAAAGATTTGTTCCTCTGATAGTGTATCCTTGGAGTAGTTGACTAGTTGTACCTCTTCATCCATGGTGTATTAAAAAACCCTATTTCCCTGAGAACATTGGGGCCTTTGTTGTATGTTACAGTGGAAACTTACTTGATATCGATGGTTTATTAGGTGTTGGTTAGTATTTATGAGCATAATGAATGGAACAATATAGTTAATGGGAGGAGAACCAATATAGATGCAATAGGATTGTGGACAAGTGACTCGTCCATGAGCAAGTTGTTCATGAGAGAGCCATCAACAAGCAAGTAATCAAAAAGATTATTGACACAAAATGGGTTGATGACAAGAGGGTTGTTGATCCAAAAATAGATATGAACAAGTGAATGGTCATAAGACTCAATACCCACAATGTAATTCATCAATTAATTAAAGGTTAAATAAGACACAAAATACATTGCAATGCTTAGTGGAATAAGACAAAGGGGTAAAAATAATGAATTAATTAAAAATAGGAAAATAAAATAGGAGAGGAAAGAAACTAAGGAATGGAAATTGAAAGGTTAGTCTCTTGGACCTCCCGTTACCCCCAAGATCTTAAATATCTCATTGTATTTTGATTTTCAAATGGTTTTTTGGACACAAAGAGGAGAATACACAAATGATTCCAGAGAGCCATAAGTGCATCGTAACCAAAGATTGTCGGAATAAACTAAGCTACCATTCAAATGTTGATTTCCCCATTTAGGTTTTCAAGGTAAATAATGTCTCCTTGTGCAAATTTTTCTCTGTGTGATAGTTTTACTATATATTAACTTATTTCTATGTTAATCAAGATCTCCTATGTGCTCTTAATGGCTACTAGTGAACACTAAGAGTGTCTATGAGAGGAATTTGTAGTTACAACTGTACTTACACTGCATATATTGGTTTTGCTTATCTAAAGGATTTTCCAACAACTACTTATCCCTTACCATTAGATGCTCATCTAGTCCAAGTTATTGGTGGTTTCCATTCCAAAGTTGTTGCAATCTTGAAGGGAGTTTCTAAATTTTTAGATATATTAACTGTTGGGAAATTTTCTCTCAAGCTTGAGTGTAATTCTCTTTCCTAGGTATTTTCACTAACTGCAGGGCAAATTTATTCTCCCCTTGGCATTTTTCTTCCTTTCCTGGGCATTTTCACTGATTCTTGAACAAAATTATCCTTCCCTGGGCATTTTCCTCATTTCCTAGATAAATTAATTCATTTCCAAGGCATTTTCCTCACTTCTTGGGCGTTTTTAGAATTTCTAGGGTGTTTTTCTCATTGCCCGAGCCAAACACACTCCCATTGCTAGTGGAATTACATTGTTGGGCTTTTGGGTTTCTTATTGTTGGGAATTCTAGCTTGCTCAAAGACCAAATACACTCCCTTTGGTTTAGTCAACCAATGTATCAATTAATTGAAACTGCCATATATCTTAATTATTTGCCAATACATTTATGCTTTAGTTATTTTCCATTGTATAGTTGTTATTGAATGACAAGAGTTGGATGAGATTTCAATTAACAACATGATTGTCTCTTTTTTGGAATATTATGAGTTTGAATGCTTAAATGTTGATCAAATACTTGTTCTATAATTGGTTTGTGTTAGCATGCTATGGTTGTGTGACATAAGTTGGAGCTCTTTGTTATGCATTGAAGATTTCAATTTCTTAATAAGAAATAGTCATACACAAGTTATGATTGTTATACTTTTAATTGCACTCTCTTATATCATTATCATTCATTTGCTTGAGAAGTGCATCCATGGATTAAATTCAATGTAAGCTATATGTAGTCTAGCTCTTGAACATACTCTTTCACATCCATTTGTAAGGTGGGTAGTGCACAATGTTAAAATCATATTGTGGGGTATTTGTCTTCATGTGGCAGTAATTCACCTTTTATACATGTGCATTTGGTTCCATCACTCAATAATAGTTGTTGTTCTGTGATATCCATTTATTTAAGATGTAATCCAAATTGTCTCAATATATAATTTGTCATTTATTTATGTGCTTTCTGGGTGGAAAAATTGGATGTAAGCTATATGTAGTCTAGCTCTTGAACATACTCTTTCACATCCATTTGTAAGGTGGGTAGTGCACAATGTTAAAATCATATTGTGGGGTATTTGTCTTCATGTGGCAGTAATTCACCTTTTATACATGTGCATTTGGTTCCATCACTCAATAATAGTTGTTGTTCTGTGATATCCATTTATTTAAGATGTAATCCAAATTGTCTCAATATATAATTTGTCATTTATTTATGTGCTTTCTGGGTGGAAAAATTGGATGAATTGGCTTGTAAGGCCCATTTTAGGGGTGTGTCTTACTTTTCATATTCTGGGTTTGGAACCTTACGAGGCTCCTTTGAGGATTTAAATGATGTTTTTTCTAGTTCAAAAAGTCATCAAATTATGAAAGTTTGAGTATTTAAACACTATTTTACACTCGGATACCTTTCCAATGATGCAAGAATCACCTCAACCGGAGCTTGTATAAGGAAGTTATTCCTCCCACGAGTTGACCTATCCAATTGACCACCATGGTACCGAGTGGATTCCACATTCATCTCTCCTTACCCACATATGTGGAGATAGTCATGTGTGTACTTTCACGAACATTATATAGGGTCCAAAACCCTAACCCTAATCAGGATTTGAGGCATGTACAAACCCTAAAACTAACCCCATACCACTATTGGGCTATGTTAAATATTGGGCCATTAGGAGGAAAAGGGGAACTCCATTTCTGATGATGTTATTGTATTTTTCCAAAGCTGAGAAACAGTAAGGGAGTGGATATTAGAGCATACCAGAGGAAGTAAGGTATCTCGTAGTATCCGGGTAGGCCATGGTGTCAAAGGTAAATCCAGAGTGAGCACCACTTTCTTTGTATTTGCATTACATTTTGGAAAGGAAAAGAGCAAGGCGTAGTCCTCACTTTTGGATGGGTTTTATCCCATAGTGGGTTTTTCTAAGGTATATATTGTGTTATTTGTGTGGATGTGTTATTTTTTCTCTAGTTATTTTCCTTTCAATTCTAGTTTATTTACCATTCCATGAATTAAGTTGTAAGATCCATTGTGGCAAATTGTTCCAATTGAATATCCATGGTATTTTATAGATCATATTGGTATCATAGTAGTTTTCTTTTGGGTTTTGTAGGAAATTGTAGTATCTAGGAGTTAACATAATAAAGAGAAAATCTTCAAACCATAGCCATGAAAATGAGTTCGGTGAAGAATCCGAGGGAGAATAGGAACAATGATTTACAAAGTTGGAAATACAAGTCACTGATATCTCACGCAATATGTCAATCCTCGTAGTGGCTCTGGAGAGAATATTTGAACCTTTCAATGATTGTGGAGGCTCTAACTCAGATATTGATTAGAGGGGAAATTGGGAGACAAAGGTGACCCATAAAGGAGCCAAGAAAAAAGCCCGAGAAAGAGAATCCAAGTTCCAATGCCATTACCCCTCCCTAGCAATTATTTAGTATGGAAGAAAAAGTGGCTATCAAGCCTTACCAAGGTGAGATCAATGCTTTAAATTTTAATCATTGGTTGCAGTAATTAGAGGTCTATTTTAGTATCCAAAGCATAGATGAGGAGTAGAAGATTTCATTTGCTCAATTGAAATTATATGGACATGCATTAACCTTGTGGGAAATCCACACGGAGGCACTTAGGTTTGAGGTTGATCCACCAGTAACTAACTAGGAGGATTTCAAAACCCTCATAAAGTCCCAATTCTACCCTATTGTGTATGTATAGGACCAATGGATCCGTTGGAATTACTTCAGGAAAAGGAAAGGGAAAAGTGTGTAATAGTACACCATCAAATTCAGGAAGATGGATATTATGTTGGATATCTCACCTAAAAATCCAAATGTACTCCTCAAGTATGTAGTGGGTCTACACAATCATTTACGAAAGTAAGTGATTCTCTTCAAGTCCAAGACAATTGATGAGGCCTATGTGCAAGCAAAATACTTGGAGTATGGAGAATATAGGCCATAATAAAGGACAACCAAGTGGTTCCAAACAAAAAGAGAACCAAGACACTTCCAAGGAGGGTAAGAAAAAGTGGAAAGGAAAAGATAAGAATACTACAACCATGACACATCAATGAAGCGGTCCAAAAAACCATTGTAATCATTGTAACATTGATGGACTCACTAAAGAAAAGTGTTAGAGCTACATCCAGAGTTAAACTCTAAGATCCATAAGAAGGAAGACAAGAAGAATAACCTTCTAGTTGCAGATTCAAGAAAACAAGTAGAGAGAAGCTCAGATGTGGATTAGAATATTGTCTTCAGTTCAGTGCAGAAGGAGGTGAATCTGAGTATCCTTCATCACAAGGAAGACAAGGAGATGAAAAAACTCTTCCATATCAAGGTACATTTCAAGAATACCAAGGTAGATGCTCTATTCGATTCGAGTTCATAGGAAAATATGGTCAACAAGCTTGGGTTGAAGGCTCATGATCATCCTAGCCCTTATCCATTGGGATGGGTAAACAAGGATACGAAGATCAAGGTCATGAAATAGTGTGAGATCAAATTTTTCGTAAGTGCATATTTTACTGATGAAGTGGAGTTAGATGTAGCATACCTCTTGACATGTGTGGTGTAGTGTTTGGAAGACCCTACATGTATATGAGGGAGGCATCCTTCATGAGCAGAGAAAACTAGTACCACCTAATCAAGGATTTCAAGTCCTTCATCATCAATGCACATAAAGGTAAATCAAAGATATCACTGGTAAGTGCCAACCAAACCAAAAACTTGATTAATGCAATTAAAAAATATGTTTTTATTTCCTTGCGAGAGAATCGGTAGGGTGATGAATCAGTAAGAGTAAAGGCATCCCTGGAGAGATGTACTAGAGAGAAAAAAAAATAGTTGGAGGAGTTTCTATAGGCGTACAAAGGAGTGTTCCAGGATCCTAAAGGGATACCACCTAAGAGGGGAGTAGAGCATGATATACAATTGTTTTTTAACTACCCATTACCAAATATTTGGTTGTATAGACATTCTATTCTAGAAGCAAATGAAGTGAACAAGTAGTTGTTGGAGCAAGGGATGATTAAACCAAGCACCTCACCTTGTGGGTCACCCATCACCATTGTACCCAAGAAATATGGAACTTGATGGATGTGCATTGAATACGTAGATTTGAACAAGATTACACTTGAGAATTTGTACCCTCTGCCTAGGATTGATGATTTGTTAGACCAGTTGCAACATGCCAAGTACTTCACGAGTTGGATCTAAAATCAAGACACCACTAAGTACATGTCAAGGAAGAAGACAGCTAGGATACTTCCTTCAAGATAAGACAAGGTTTGTATGAATGGTCAGTCATGCCTTTTGGTTTATATAATGCACCAACTACATTTATGAGACTAATGAATGATGTTTTCACCCATATTTAGATTCATTTGGTATAGTATATATGGATGATATATTGGTTTATAGCTCTACCTAGAAGTATCACATTTCACATCTCATGTAGGTGTTAGAGACTTTGAAAAAGCATCAATTGTTGGATAACCTCAAGAAATGTGAGTTCGCTCAACAGTCATTTGTGTATTAGGGGTATCTTATGAAAGGAGGGGAACTCAAGGTAGAACCTGCAAATATGGAGGCCATAATAAAATGGTATGTGCCTACTAATGTCATTGAAGTTAGGAGATTTGTTGGGAAAACATAGTACCTATGGAAGTTTATCTCTTCCTTTTCAGCAGTAGTTTCACTAATCCATGCCATAACAATGAGCTCTAAGAGTTTCCAATGGGGAAATAATCAACAGAAATATTTCAATGAGATAAAACAAAATATTAAGTAAGCACCATTTCTTGCATACCCTGACTTACAGAAGCCTTTCAAATTGGAGATAGATGGAAGTAGGCATGCCATCAGAGCAGTTTTGATGCAAGGAGGTAATCTGGTATGCTATCATTTTGAAATGTTTCATGGGGGAGTCTTGAACTACCCTACCTATGATAAGAAATTATATGCCTTGTTTCAAGTTGTTAAGAAGTAGAAGCGATATCTGATGGTAAAGGAAACAATTATCCACATAGATCACCATCCAATGCAATATTCGCAAGCCCAAAGTAAACTACAACAAACTAGACATTATAAGTGGATGGGATTTTTGCAACAGTTTCATCTAGCCATCAAGTATAAGAAGGGAATCACTAATAAGTCGGCATACATGCTTTCATGGACACCCACATCCAATATTGTATCTTTGGGGAATCTTATGCGCATGGAACCTTTTACTCATGTGGCATACAAAGAGGGATACATAGAAGATGAGGAATTTAAGGAGGTGTTTCAATAGCTACAAGACCAATTTCATGTAGAAAAATGTGATAGTAAGGTTGACTATCATCTCTAGAACGGGCTACTCTACAAGCTATATAAGCTTTGCATTCCTAAAGGTGAAAGATTGCAACTTATCGGAGAGGCAAACACCCAAAAAGTTGCATGGAATTTTTGGTGTTGGGAAGACAATTGATAACTTACATAGGTATGTATATTGGTCTAGAATACAAAATATGTAGGACGATATATTAGAGGATGCATACTTTGTTCTGAAATCAAGCTCAACAATAAAGAGCAAGGTATATACCATCCCTTACATGTACCCACTCGACCTTGGGGCATTTCCATGGATTTTGTTGGTGGGCTACTGATCACTAGGAAGGGACATGGCATTTATTTGTAGTAGTTGATAGATTCAATAAGATGTGCATTATTATGCCTTGTAAAAATACCATCAAAGGACAAGAAGTAGTGCACATGTTATTTGAGTATGTATGGGTGCACTTTGGGATACCAAGGGGCATCATCTCAGATAGGGATACCAAATTATCAATTCCTTTTATACTACTCTTTGGGAGAATATGGACACTAAGTTGAAGAGATCTATAACATTCCATCCATAGACATATGGGCATACAGAAGTAGTCAACAAGACTTTGGTGCAACTTTTGATGAGTTACAATCAGAAACATCCAAAACTTGGGATGATAATCTAATATATATTCAACACTTTTATAATAAAGCAATCCACACTTCCATTGATAGGTCCCATTTAGTAAATTGTTTCGGATATCAACTACCTTCACCTCTAGATCATGTTGTATATGGACAGCAAGGGGGTGAGGGAAGACACCAAAAGTGAAGCATTAAGAGTTTAAAAATTCATTAATAAGATTAGGCAAATCCATTTGCAAGTACATGAGACATTGAATAAGTCACAAGAAAAGTGCAATGCCAAACATGACCAACACAAGGTTGAGAAACCATTCAAAGTGGGGGATAAGACTTGGTTACAATTGAATAAGGTAAGACTAAAATTTCCTGGTAAGAATATCAAGGATTTGTAGTATGGCCCTTTCGAGGTATTGGAGAAGGTGGCAGATAACGCCTAAAAACTCAATCTATCCCCATACATGCGCATTTACTCAATGGTAAATGTGGAAAAATTAAAACTCTGTGAGCCTTCCATGTTATATCAGGAGGAGGAGAAGGTACTACCTACCATATAGGACTTAGCACATGATTCTCAAGTAGAGTTGGCAGAATAATCAGTTTTGTAAAAGAAGTCCAGGACTACCAAATAGGGGCAATGTGTGCTTTGGCAGATTGGGTTGAAAGGACAACTTTTAGGAAAGGATGAATGGTACTCCAAGGAGAAGCTAGAGGAAAATTTTCCTCACCTCATTTAGTTAAAGATATTGGGGACCAAAATCCTCCCAAAATGGGGAGGTATGACCTTAATCAGATCAATATACAATTGTCATCTATTTTGGTTCCTTCTAGGTGGAACAATTAGATGAATTGGCTTGTAGGGTCAATTTTAAGGGTGGGTCTTACTTTGCATATTTTGGGTTCATAACCTTTTGAGTCTCATTTGTGGGCTTAAACAATGTTTTTTGGGGTCAAAATTTGTGAGCATAGCTCTCTTTCCCTTGACATTATTCTACAATATGAGACCTCTCCAATGGTGCAAGAATTACATTAATTCGAGTCTATATGAGGAAATTATGCCTCTTGCAAGTTGATATATCTAGTTGACCACTATGATACCAAGTGGATTCCATGTCAACTCTCATTACCCACACATGTTGAGCTAGTCACATGTGGAATTTCAAGAACATTCTAGATGGTCCAAAACCCTAACCTTAATCGGGAGTTGAGGCATGTAAAAACCCTAAAACTAACCCTAAATGACTATCAGCTTATGTTAACCACCAAGTCATTAGGAGGAAAAGGGGTTCCATTTCTGGTGATGTTATTGTATTGTTCCATAGCTAAGCAACAGTAAGGGGGTGTATATTAGAGCATTAGATACGAAGTAGGAGATCAAGTAGTAGTCATGCGGGACATAGTTTCATAGGTAAATCCAAAAGGAGTACCACTTTATTTGTATTTACGTTGCATTTTGGAGAAGAAAAGTGCAAGGCATAATCCTCACTTATGGTCGGATTTTTCCCCATAGTGGGTTTTCCCAGGGTATATCTTGTGTTATTTGTGTGGTTGTGTTATTTTTTCTCCAGTTATTTTCCTTTCAGTTCCAGTTTATTTACCATTACATGGAATTAATATAACATAATTAATTAAGTTTTAAGCTCTATTGTGATGAATTGTTCCAATGGAATATCCATGATAGTTTGCGGATTATGATGCCTCCAAATTTTGAATAAAATTTGACTTTCATGATTGAATTGGAATGAATTCCATATAAATATATTATGACTCCGTCAAAGTGGAATATTGGGCGTATACATATAGAGTTATTCTAGAGAGGACCAAAACACCAAATATGTTAAGGGAAATTAATCTCTCTGCAACTCGAGGGTTTACATCTTCAAAGCTAATTCCATGTAATGAATTAAAGCACACATGACATCCTAGAAGATAGAAGATATGATCAACATCAGGTTTGGAAAGAGAGATAGATTTCCTTCTCGGCCTTGTAATAAAACAATTGGTTTCCTCAATGTAAGCGATGGCATTAAATATAGATCCCTTCTCTTGCTTGTTGATAATTAGCTTAGAGGGTCTCAAATTTATTTTGGCATTGACAATATAGAGTAATTTAAGCAAAAAACAACTCAATCTTGGAAACCAATAAGTGTGGCCAAACCCTATGTGCCTACTTGGTGATAAGCAATAAAGAAACATATTTTGGGTCATGATTATTATCAACATTGTTAAGTTCTTGTTGTGTGTAGGCTACACTAAGAACAAATCTCTCTATATAACATTGAGAAGAGAGAGCAATAGTTAAATTCCATACAAGATCCATTTTGGTGAAGTGAGTGGGATGTAAGTCACTCATTTTTGGATCATATGGTATTAGAGTGATAGAGTCTTTGATAGTGATGCAATTACTAGAACCTCAAAGAGAACTTTGCAAACCTAGTGTGGGTAAAGCAAACAAAGGAAGTTTAGAAGACTTACAATCCATGGAAATGCTTTCCCAAGGTCGAGTGGGTACAGGTAAATTATTCCAAGGTAATTTTAAGTTGACATGTTATAATTTTAAATTGACATTTTAAGGCATGTAGGCCTAGTTATTTTGTAAAAGTGAGTGTGAGAACATATAAATAAACTCTCCTCACTTCATTTTCATAACACAACTTATGGGATAAAATTCATTATGCTACTATTTTACCCTATAAGGGCCTTATGAAGTGAAGCGCACCTTTTGGAGGGATGATGTTTCTTGCTCTTGGATGAATTTGGATGCTTTCTTGTCTTTCTAATGCTTTGTGGATGTTAGAATAGTTGGAATAACTCATACTCAAGTAAGTATTTTACCTTTTAAGTCTTGCTTAGTGAAAGGTAGGTATTTTTGCTTCTTGAATGAATGAATGGTAGCCCTAGGGCTTCATTTTTTCGAATAGGGAGTTTATCTACGTTTCTATACCCTTAGCATAGCAGAAACACTCCCAAGAGGATTTTTTTACAAGTTTTTGCCTTGGAGCTCCAATTTTGCCCTAGTTTAGGCTCTTGGAATGAACCCTAGAGGTTGTTCCAAGAAGCCCTAACCTAGTTGACAAGGAGAATCACCTCTAAGAGGAAGGTTGGTCACCTTCCTCTAAGGATAGGGTTTGGGGTAACATCCATTAAAACCCTAAGTTATCAACTTTTATTAAATTTCACTTTCATTTTCATGTGTAAATTTGCATTTTCATGATAGAATTAGGGTTAGAATTAGGTCTGCAATTTTATGTTAAAACCTTAGAAAATAAAAAAAATATATATATATATTTTTTATTTTTTGGCCTTCCTAAAATTTCGTCCCTCTCTCCTACAATTTCGCCCTGCCTTCTTTAGCCCTAAAATTCATAGGGCGAAATTTTAGGAAGCCCTAAAAATTTAAAAAAATCAAAAAAATCCTAAAAACCCTAATTGTACATGTGTAAATATTATTTTTAGGTTAATTTTAAGTTTTTCTTTTGTAATTAGGTTTTATTTTCTGATTTAGTACATATTTAAAAAAAACCTAAATCTGAAACCTAACCCTAATTTTCTACCTTTACCTTTCCCTCCTTCTCCATCTTCCTCCCCCTCCTTTATTTCCTATCCTTTCCCTTCCTTCCTTCTTCCTTTTCTTTCCTTCCTTCTCTCCTCCTTTCTTCTTCCTTTCTTCTCCTGTCCTTTCCTCTTTCCCCCACCTCATTCCTCTTTCCTGTACCTTTAATCTTTCCCAATTGTCATGACCTCCCTTTAAATACCTTCGCTCTTGCCTTCTTGGGGTTCGGTCCCCCCTCTTAGGTTTTTCTTTGGCCTCGTCCTTGCCAAAAGAGGGCTCAACCTCCATTTAGGGGTCTTCCCAAGGCTGAAAACAACCCTTAACAACCTTCCTTTATGTTGCAAACATCTGCTAGGGCAACAAACTGTCATCCCTTGATAGACCACCAAACTTGCCCTCTTTCCTATACATATAAACCACAAAAAAGGGATTAGGTATAGACATAATTTGCAATTTTTTTGTGGATTGTTTTTACCTAATAAAAGAGATCTGAAACTCATACCATTTACAGTTTAAAAGCTTGCATTATAATGATGGAAATTTGATGATAAGAGTGTTTAAAAAGTGAAAGTGATTTTAGTGGTATAATTCACATCTCTTGGGTTACAATTGTCGTGGTTGTAAATTGCTAAGTAATTGACTGCCATTATGTGATAATTTGAGGTCTACAATTTACTTCTGAAACAATCTAAAATTTTATTTTTGTGCATGAATATAGTGGTTGGAAATTGAATGCAAATTGTTCATCATTGTACATATCTCAAGATGTCTTATTGCTATTTCAAGCTGCTATTGAAGTGATTGTTTTAATGTTGTTAATACTCACATACACATTCTGAAAATTACACCAATTTAATTGTCAAATAAAATCGGTTGATCGTTGGAACTACACTACCTAATTTGGATATTTGGAACACATTTATAACACATCTTAGAATGTAACTTACTGTTGTTGAACTTGTCCTAAATGTAAATGATTGTCAACCACTGACATTTTTTGTTAAAATATGCCATAGACATCTGTCCTTGCATTTATTGTTGGTGATTATAATCCCTTGATGATCTACGTTATATGGTGGTAAATATATGTTAAAATGTCATCAAATATTCCATAACATTGAATGAAATACATCTAATTGGATATATTACATTGATTTTTATTCATATGATTGCATTGATCAAAGGCACTGGTCATTGACTTGGTATTCTAGGAGACATAACTTTGTTGTCCTTAATGTCTTGCAGATCCTTGAAGGGTTCTCCCCTTGTAGGTTCTGACTCTCCGAAGCAGTTTAGAGAAGTGACTGAGGTGACAGTGGTCACTTGCTCCGTACTTTATTCATCGGATACTAGCCCTGCTAGTTGATCCGGTAACACACCAAGATCATTCATGTAAAATTTGGAGGATAGTTGTGATTTCACCTCCTTTATGGAATTCACATTGCTTCCAATCAACAATGTGACATCAACATACAATACTATATTAATGAAGTGATCACCAACCTACTTGGAATATACATAGTGATCAACCTTGCTTCTCACAAACCCCAATCCACGGATGTATGTTTCAAACTTTTGGTACCATATCGTTGGATATTGCTTTAGACCATAAAGGAGATTCTTTAGGTTGCAAACCAACTCTTTCCTTTCCTTTATTGTAAAACCTTTTGGTTGTTTCATGTAGATATCTTCTTCAAGATACCCATGTAGGAATGTTGTCTTCACATCAATTTTCTCTATCTCAAGATCAAAAGCAACAACAGTATAAAGAAGGATTCTAATAGAAGTTAATTTAGCAACTGGTGAAATTCCCTCTACGAGGGAATATCCCTTTTCTACTAAGCAATATTTGTACTTCTCCACTTTACTTTTTGCATTCAACTTCTTTTTAAACAACCATTTGCTACCAACGACATTTCTTCCAATTGGTAACTCAACTAGATCCCAAGCTTCATTTTTATCCAAGGGATCCATTTCTTCAACCATGGATTTCTTTTAGAGTTTACTATCCTCCAAATCAACTACTTCCTTCAAATTTTATAGGGTCATCATCAGTAATCAATGTAGCAAAACAAGACCAAAATTAAGGAGGGGAATACCTTTTTGGTTTCCTTCTCTCTTGATATGATCTCCTCAAAACTGTAGTATGAGGTTCTTATTTTTATAATTCAACTTCTTTTGCTGAGTCAGATTCTTCATCCTCCAATCCAAACTCTATTTTCTCTGGCCCATTTTCCATTGGAGTAACTTCTTGTTTGAGAACATCTTTAACCTATCTAAAAACAACATCTAGACTATAAACAATATTCTTAGTTAATGGGTTCCAAATTTTAAAACATTTCACACCATCTTTATAACCAATAAAGATATTTTTTAGCTTTATTATCTAGCTTACCCTTTTTTTCCTTTGGAACATATACATAAGCATCACACCCAAAAAAATTGCAGATGTTTAAGAGAGGGTTTCTTACCTATCCATACCTCATGCAGAGTTGTGTCGAGCAATGTTGATGTGGGAGATCAATTTACTAAGTAACATGCATTATCCATTGCCTCTACCCAAAATTATTGTCCTATCTTAACACCACTAGGCATTCCCGTTACCTTTTCCATCAACGTCCTAGTCATTCTTTCTACAGCTCCATTCCGTTGATGCATGTATGGAGTAGTCTTATGCCTTGATATTCTACATTTATTATAGAATTTTTCAAATTCCACAAAACTCTCAACCATTATGTATCCTCAACAACTTTATTTTATTCTCTGTATGATTCTCTACAAGAACCTTAAATTCTTTAAATTTATCAATTACCTCATATTTCCTTTGAAGGAAATAAATCCATGTGTTCCTTGAGAAATCATCTATTAATGACACATAATACACATATTTACCTCATAATGGAACAGGCACAGGTCCAAACACATCAATGTGTATTAAATCTAAAATTCACTTTTCTCTTGTAACACTACATGCAAATATTACCTGATTATATTTTCCATATATGCAATGTTCACAAAAATCGAAATTAAATATGCAATCAGACACACCTTCAACCATACCTTTACCTTGTAATGCTTGAAGTCCCTTATCTCTAGTATGTCCCAATATTTTATGCCATAGCATTGTTTTTCCTCTAGAAACAATAGGGGTTATGTCTTATTTATCTCCACCCTTGGGCATACCAGAACTGTTACATCCATCAGTGATTGTTCTTCTCAACATTTTGTACAAAGTTCCATTCTGAACTCCCCTTATCAAGACCATTGATACTTAAACCATTTTGCATGCTTCTTTTGTAAACAAAGTTTGTATTACTACATCACCCATCTTGCTAATGGATATCAACTTTCTACCCAACTCTAGAATGTGAAAAACCATAGGGGGAGTTCTAATATTTCCAACAAATTTTGAAAAGAGCATATAATAAGAAAGAGAGAGTAATCTAATGCCTTAAGAATGAAGAAAATAGATGAATAAGAAGCCTATTCAAGGGGGAACCTCCTTATAAAATGTAGCAAAGACGCAATACAATATGAGATGATCCCAAAGCTAGGTCTCCTTGGTATCTCTCTCTCTCTCTCTCTCTCTCTCTCTCTATATATATATATATATATATATATATATATATAGGAGACAAAGGGTACAATTACAATTCTAGTCAACATACAATTAGAATTAAGTTCCTAGATGACCAATAAAGATAATACAAATATAACAATATAAATGTAATATTGCAATATATAAAGATTAACATGCCCCTCTCCTTCAAACAAGTGTTATCCCCAACACTTGATTAATTATGGATTTTTATTTTTATTTTTTTAAGAACTCATCTTCCCATGTTGCCTCTTCTTTTGGAAAGTTATTCCACTTGATGAGGTACTCATTAATTTCTCATTTTTGCATTTTCTTGGTGCTTGCGTCAATGATTGTTTCAATTTCTAGTACCAAATTCCCTTCATCATCATTCTCTAGCAAAATCGATAGACTATGATATTTTCACCAATTGCCTTTTTTAAGAAAGACCCATGGAAGACTGGATGTACACATGAAGATGGAGGCAACTCCAATTCGTAATACATACTTCCACTTCCCATCCTTTGCAACACATTATAGGGACCATAGTACTTGGGTGCTAATTTATTGTCATTTTGCTTCTTGAGGGACATATGTTTGTATTGTTGTAGACTCAAAATACCCAATCCCCCCACTTCAATTTTGTTTCATTGTGATGTTGACCTGCTTGTTGTTCCATCCTATTTTGTGCTATAGGTTAGTTATCTTCATGGAAAATCTTAGGGGCTAATCTTAGCACATGGGATAAATTTAGGGGTTTTAAATTCTTAATGGGCTATTTTTTTATTAAACACATGTTAGGTAGGTATGATTAGCCCACTTTTTATTTATTTATTTTTAATGAATAGGAGGTTAGCCCCATTGAATTTAGAAAGGGGAGACAAGATAAAAAAATGCCCCTCTAAAAGTTGATTTAAACCTCTTCATCCTATGAAAATCACAAGGCAGCTCCCATTCGCCCCCGATTTCCAGAAATGGCAGTTGCTAGGGGCTCTTTCGCCCTCTATCGATCATGGAAATCAAAGTCAGAGTTACATTCATCCAAATTTTATGGGTTGAATCTCATTTTTCAAGTTGCTTAATGTCCACATGAGAAGGGTAGTTGATATTTACTATTAGTCTTATAGTGACATATTTACATCTAGGAGAGTTCAGAATCCCGTCGCCTCAGATCCAAAGTTTCCCCAAGAAACATGGGGATTGTAAAGCACGCAATTGATGATGCAACAATAATGTTTCTATGGGTGTTTGGGGCATCATTCCTGGGAGCTGGGACTTTATTCTTAGCCATGTATTTGGGCATGCAGGGGGTCATGACGATGCTTATAACCACTGCCATTTTGTTTCTACTTGTGTTTGTGTTCTCCTTTCCAGGATGGGCCATGGATGTAGCAACCTAGAATCCTGTTATCTTTGTTGCTTCTTTTTCTTTGGGCGTTGTCAAGTATTTTGAAATGTTGCTTGTTTTGTTTATTGAATTATATGGTTCTCAAAGGATTTTTTAGGGTTGAAAATGTATTTTGTGGTTAGTCTAATTTGCCTCATTACTCTTCTACTATATATGTCATAGTTTTGCAGCCTCCCTTTCATGGATTTAAAGACTTGAGCCAATGTCTTGACATCGCCACATTTTGAGCGACATGCATAGTGGGGTTGGGTTTTAATTAGGTTTAGAATCATGTGGATAATATTTGTTTGAATAAACATTTGTTGACCAACTTGGAACACACATAATCCATATAGAGTGGCAATTATTTTTTAGAATAGTTCCAAGTGCATTGAAATCAACAATACACATTTAGAGTTTTTAACCCTCTAATTTGGTAAGGTGTGTGCATAAATGAGGTGTTTATGGTACCTTGTAATAGCATGGAGAGATAAATGAGGATTGAAGTGTTGGTGGGCCCTCGTATTAATATTGATCTGTTTGTCATGGTGCTAAAAATTTTCATTGTTGTTTTCCAAGAATATTCCTAGAGTATGGTGAATTTCTATGTATTGTGATAGTTAGAGTGAGGCACCAAACTACCACCAAAATAGGGATTGTTATGGGATGACGGCACAAGTGCAGGTTGGTCGGACCCTCTTGCTTAACTATGACACACAACAACACACAAATGCTCACACAGACTGGATGTGAACTGAATGCCAAAAGTTGGCTTCGATCAAAATTGAATCAAATTACAATGTCAAAATACAAAGCAATCTATGAAACTAGTTGGCCTTATCCTGTTACAATATACATAAATGTAAACATGTCTTGAAGCATATTTTCTATAGTGTGTGATCTTCCTCCCTCTCATGGTATTTGATGAATGAAAGAACTCATTGAGATATGGGTGAGCGATCCTCTCCTTTGTGCCTTCGCACTGCTCTTCTACCTTCTTGTTGCTCTTCCCGAGGTCTACTCCGTTCCCTGAGACACTCTTCCTCTGTCCACCGAATCCTCCAGATCCTGCAAACTTGTAGTTTTCAGTGCCCTCTGATCATGCTGCACAACCTCTTCCTTTGGTGACATCTTTCATGATCCCAACTAGCTTAATAAATGCTCATAACTTCCTCAACAACCTCCAATGACTGCTAAGTACTCCTCCTTGACTTATGCACTTCTCTGACTCTCCTACAGTTGTCGGCCCCATCTCCTGCTTCGACCATACTTGTCGGCTTCACTTTGCTTTCATGTCTTCCAGTCTGCCCCGTCATCCACGCTTGGCTTCCGCCTTAATCCGTCGGTGTCGTTGTTTGAAAACTCGTCGACACCTTACTTCTTCCGCTGCAATCCTATTGTCTGTTGACATCAGACTTGTCAACTCTCGACCTTCTTCTCCTTTTGACCGCACTTCGACAACTTCTGCTCGACTACTTGGCTTCGACGGCCAGTCCTCCTTCGCACCAGTGGTCGTCGGCAATCCCCCTGGTCGACTTCTCTTGTCGATCAACTTCGACCATTTTTCCTAGGCCCCGATGCTCCTGCATCAGACTCCCCGGGTGAAAAAGAACTTGACTGCTCTGTTAGTCTCCTGAATTCCTCTTCTGAAATCCATGTCGCCTCCTACAACTCATCATCCTTCCACCGGACTAAGTATTCCTTTTTTCGTGAACTTTGCGTCTGCCTGACTTCACGTTCCTCTAACACTTCAGCGATTTGCTCCTTGTCGTGTCGATCTGGAATCTGCACCATCCTTTCAATGTTCAACATTTCCTCATTGTTGCTGGTTGAACCTTCTTCAAACTTGTACAGATCTGAGACATTGAACATAGGTGAAATGTTCAAGTCCTTCGGTAGCTCCAACACATAAGCATTGTCCGAAATTTTCTTCAGAATATTACACGGTCCAATCTTTTTCAGCTTCAGCTTGTTATACGTTCCTGTCGGAAATATATCCTTCCGCAAGTGTGCATAGACTAAGTCTCCCTCACTGAATGACTATAGCCTCTTCTTTCTATCAGCTCTCAACTTGTATGCCGCATTGCTCTTTTCAATGTGCTTCTGCACATCGTCATACACTTCCTTCATATGTTCCGCAAATGACTCTCCATATGCGCTCTTCCTGGTTTCTGTCGGTATCCCGACCAAATCCAACACTCCATGTGGGATTCGTCCTTGAACAATATGGAATGGACTCATACCTATCGACCGATTCACAAAATTGTTGTATGTGAACTTTTCTTGCGCCAACACATTCTCCCACTGCTTGGGTCTGTCGGTCGTCAAACATCTCAGAAGGTTTCCCAAACTTTTTTTCACCACCTCAGTCTGTCCATCTGTCTGGGGATGATATGTCAAGCTAAATTGCAACTTCGTGTCAATTTTCTTCCATATGGTTCTCCAGAAATGTCCCATAAACTTGGTATCTCTGTCTGATGTTATACTCTTAGGAAACCCATGCAATTTAACTATCTCCTTGAAGAATAGTACAACAATGCTTGTGGCGTCACTTGTCTTCTAACATGGAATAAAGTCTTCCATCTTCGAAAATCTGTCAACTACAACAAAGGTTGACTCGTTACCTTGCTACGTCTTCAAAAATCCTAGCACAAAATCCATGCTTAGGTGCTCCCATGGGGTATTTGGCACTGGTAATGGTGCATACAGCCCCATACTATGACTTCTTCCCTTTTCCAATTGGAAAAATCGACATCGTCGAACCCATCTTCTGACATCTGTTGTCATTCCTGGCCAATAATACTTTTCTTCGACCAACGCCTTGGTCTTGTCGATTGCAAAATGACCTGGTAATCCGCAACTATGTAGTTCAGGGATTAGGTTCTCTCTTACGGATCCTCTGGAAACACACAATTGTTGTCCCTTGAATAGGTATCCCTCTTGGATGAAATAATCAAAGTATGGAGTCATGTCGACACTCCATAGTCCGCTACTCACCTTCCATGCTTTCGCAAAATCCACGTCGATTTCATACTCTGACTTCACCGACTCTATTCCTGTTTCCTAAACTGTCATCGTGTTCAACAATGCAACTCTTCGACTTAGCATGTCGGAAACCTTGTTCGACTTTCCCGACTTATGTCTCAACATGAAGGTATATCCCTGCAGGAATTCAACTCACTTCATCTGCCACTGATTCAAATTCAACTGAGAGTTCAAGTACCTCGGTTCTTGGTGATCTGTGTACAACACAAATTCTTTGGGAAACAAATAATGCCTCCACTTCTTCAATGCTTGGACAATAGCATAGAACTCCTGGTTGTAGACCGAATATTTCCACTTCACATCATCCAACTTCTCGCTGAAGAATGCAATTGGTCGGCCCTCCTGGCTCAACACTGCTCCAATTGCCATTCCACTTGCATCGCAATCGACTTGGAAAACTTTGTCGAAATATGGGAGTGCTAACACTGGTCTCTCAGTCACCTTTTCCTTCAACTTGTCGAAATATTTTTGGGCAACTTCTGTCCACTGGAACTCCCCTTTCTTCATGTACTCGGTCAGTGGTGCACATATCCGACTGAATCCTCTGGTGAACTTCCTGTAGAAACTAGCAAGTCCATGGAAAATTCACACTCTTGTGCTTTTCAGTTCTGGCCAATCCAATATTGCCTTCACCTTCTCTAGGTCCATCACTAACCCTTTACCCGAGATTACAAATCCCAAGTACACCAGTTCTTCCTTCATGAAGAAACACTTTTGCAGGTTCACCATTTTCTTCTCTTCCTACAACTTCTGCAATACTTGTCGAATGTGATCCAAGTGTTCGACCTTGGTTCGACTAAATATCATAATGTCGTCTAGATACACTACGACGAACTTTCCCAAGAATTGCTTCAGTACTTCATTCATCAACCGCATGAATGTACTGGGTGCATTAGTCAATTTGAATGGCATGACTAACCACTCATAAAGCCCTTCCTTCGTCTTGAATGTTGTTTTCCATTCATCTCCTTCTCAAACCCTGATCTGGTGATAACCAATTTTCAGGTCGATCTTGGTGAAGTATCTCGCTCCACTCAAGCAATCCATCAAGTCATCCATTCTCGGAAATGGAAAATAGTACTTGATCGTGATCTTGTTGATAGCTTTGGAGTCTGTACACATCCTCCATTCTCCACCCTTCTTTGGTGCTAGTACTGCTGGTACTGCACACGGGCTCAGAATCTCTTTAATCAATCCCCTATCCAACAACTCTTGGACTTTTCGATTGAGTTCCTGACCCTTTGCCGGAGTCATTCTATGTGGTTCCTTGTTTGGAAAACTCAATCCTGGAATAAATTCGATCTGATGGGATATGCTTCTTGTCGATGGAAATCCCGTCGGTTCCTTGTCGGCTACTATGCTTCGAAAATCAGCGAGCATCTTTTCGACTTCTACCGAAATCCTCTCCATTGTCAACCTCTCGACACATGGTCTTTTCGGAATGATGAAGAAACATCCTAACTATTGCTCCTCCTCTGCGAGGAACTCATTGGCAGAGCACATTAGCACTCCCTTCTCCCAATAGTTTCTCTCGCCCTGCTTGCAGTTGGCTTGGTCCTCCTGCTTTGGCTTCAGCATCCTCCACGTGCCATTTTTCCACACTGTGACTGTGTTGGATCGACCATCATAGATCATCTTCCGATCATATTTCCATGGTCTCCCTAACAACATATGACATGCTTCCATTGGAATTACGTCGCACAGTATGCTATCTTCAAGCTTCCCCACCTTAAATTTTATCAGGAATTGTCTAGTTACCTTCACATGGTGTCCTTTCTACAACCATGATACCTTGTATGGATTTGGGTGCTCTCGACTTCTCAAACCCAACTTGTCAATGACCTTCATCAACACAAGATTCTGTGTACTTCCACCATCGACTATGGTCTTGCAATACCTGTCGTCGATCAGCACTCTAGTCTGAAAGATAGCCTTTCATTGTGTCACCTCTTTCTCATTGCATCGGTTGTCCTGAACCAATGTTCTCCTGGCCGTCATAGTTTGACCTTTTCCTCTACCCTCTTCTCCACTGTCGGATGTCGATTCCATCCTCTCGTTGACTTTCTCATCTCGTCGATGTATGGGTTTCGACTCATCCACCACATGTAGATTCTCTGGGCATTCATAGGATTTGTGTCCTACACCTCAACACATGTAACATACTACAACTGGTCCGTTAGCTCCTTTCCTGTTTGTCGGACCATTTCGACCATACGCACCTCGACCGTGGGTCTCTCGACCGTCCCATCGGTTACCTTGCGTTCTCTCTTTGGTCGCTACCCCTTCTGCACGTCGGTTGTCTTTGACAGCTTCTCTCTTGGTTTTGCTACTTTGGCCCTTCACGGAAACAGTCTTCGTACCCTGACCAGTCATCCTCCCTCTGATCGATGTGACTTTCCTTGACAGTTTCTCTTCTGCCTTCAAAGTTAATGGGTAGGCTTCACCAACCGCTCTGAACCTTGACAGGCTCAACTCGTCCTATATGGAATACTTCAATCCATTTACATATCTCGCGACAGCTTCTTTTCCTTCGTTGATTTGACCCAACCGAATCGACAATCTGTAGAACTCTTTCGTGTATTCTTTCATGGTCATTTCTTTTTGTCGAATATTCTGCAACTTCCTGAACAAGGAAATCACATAGTCACTGGGAAATAACTTCTCCTTCAACTTGGAAACCATCCTATCCCAAGACTTGATTTTATCCTTGCATTTCTTGACTCTGTCAACCTGTACATTGTCCCACTACAATGAGGCATGACCCTTCAACCTCATACATGCAGTCTTAACCTGTTTAGGATCCTTGATCTGCTCTATGTCGAAGTAATTCTCCATTTCTCTTAATCAGTCTATCAAGTATTCTGAGTCTATACTTCCTGAGTATGTAGGTACATCCATCTTTGTTCTACCTCTCATATCTGACAGTCGCTTGATCAATTTATCTTCTGGTTCCTCCTCGACAACTTCCCATCCTTCCATTTCTTTGACTTCCTCGTCACTGTGGTCTAGCGCATCAGGAATACCACCACATCTCTAGCTCTCTTTGATCACTGTGACTTCACTCGTCAAGCTTCGCATTGTTCGCATGCACTCGTCGAACATTTCATGATCAACTGTGACTGCTGCGCCACGCGCTCTTCGTCCTATACCTCGAACATTAACGCCTCTTTCATCCATTTTCAACCTCATCTGAAATCGTCACTCGTCTAATCGCAACCAGACTTCACAACTGTGCACAACTCTACTCAACTGCATCTAGAGTTGTTCTCGCACACGCAGGTTCTTCCGACTCTCCGGATTCAACTGCTCAACACTGGATTCTAACCAACTCAACCGAATTCTCTTCCAGACTCTGATACTAAACTGGCGCAAGTGCAGGTCAGTCGGACCCTCTTTCTTAACTATGACACACAACAACACACAGTAGCTCACATAGACTGGATGTGAACTGAATGCCAAAAGTTGGCTTCTATCAAATTTGAATCAAATTACAATGTGAAAATACAAAGCAATCTATGAAAATAGTCGGCCTTAGCCTGTTACAATATACATAAATGGAAATATGTCTGTAAGTGTGTTTTTGGTGGTGTGCGATCTTCCTCCCTCTCACTATCTCTGCTGAATGAAAGAACTCGTTGATCTATGGGTGAACGATCCTATCCTCTGTGCCTTCGCACTGCTCTTCTACCATGTTGCTGCTCTTCCCGAGGTATACTCCATTCCGCGAGACACTCTTCCTCTGTCCGCCAAATCCTCTATATCCTGCAAACCTGCAGTTTTCAGTGCCCTCTGGTCGTGATGCACAACCTCTTCCTATGGTGACATCTGTCATGATCCTAACCACCTTAATAACTGCTCATTACTTCCTCAACAACCTCCAACGACTACTAAGTACTCCTCCTTGACTTATGCACTTCTCTGACTCTCCTGCTTCGACCATACTTGTCGACTTCACTTTGCTTCCACGGCTGCCAGTCCGCCCCATCCTCCACGCTTGGCTTCTGTCACAATCCGTCGGTGTCATTGTTCGACAACTCGTCGACACCTAACTTCTTCCACTGCAATCCTGTCGTCTGTCGACATCAGACTTGTCGACTCTCGACCTTCTTCTCCTGTCAACCGCCCTTTGACAGCTTCTACTTGACTACTTGGCTTCGACGGCCAGTCCTCCTTCGCACCAGTAGTCGTCGGCAATCCCCCTGGTCGACTTCTCTTGTTGATCAACTTTGACCATTTCTCCTAGGCCCCGATGCTCTTGCATCAAATGATTTATTAATATTTATCTCCTATTTAGCATTTTTTTATATGTTTTCCTATTAATATATATGGTTTTATACTTTATCAAAAAATAAAAAAATCCACTAAGACTTCACAATATTTTATAATTTAATAAAAGATTCGCTAAGACTTTACAAGGCTTTAAAATTTAGTGAAAGATTTGTCAAGATTTTACAAGGTTTTATAATTTAGTGAAAGATTTGCCAAGATTTTACAAGGTTTTATAATTTAGTGAAAGATTTGCCAATATTTTACAATATTATATATTATATAATTCAGTGAGAGATTCGCCAAAAAATTATATATACATAATATAACATTGATAAAATAGCCTTCATGTTTTCCTATATATCATGGGGATTTTCCATTTATTATACATAGAAATTTAGGGGAAAGATGATAGCCATAAAGTTCCATAATGGTGACATTTTTGATGAATTATGGAAAGATGTGTTGTACCACCATTCTGATAAGAGAATTTACCACTTCACCCATTATGTTTATTTATCAAATGCAAAGCAACAAGGATACCCTTATAGGCATTTATTCACAATATCGGTTTTCCCAACAGTTTGAGGATGGTAAGAGGAGATATGAGCCAACTGAGTGCCCAAACAAGAAAATATTTCCTTTCAAAAATTACTAGTGAAAATTGGATCTCTATCACTTACCATAATTTCATGTATTCCATGTATCTTCTGAACTAATTCCATGAATGTTGCAGCGACTATACTTGCTTTAAATAGATTAGAAAGAGACTATAAATGGGCATATTGTGTGAGTCAATCCACTACTACAATGATGATTGTCTTTCCTTTTGACTTTGGTAAACCTATGATAAATCCATTGAGACCTCTTCCTAATGTTGAATTGGTATGGATAATGGTTATAGAAGACCTGGTGTCTATATTGTCTCTCGTTTGTTTTGTTGGCAAACTGAACATTCTACCACAAACGTTTGAACATCATTTTTAAGACCTTCCCAGAAAAAATCATTCTTGATCATGTGGTACATTTTCAAGAATCTTGAATGTCCTCCTATAGGAGAAGTGTGCAATTCCAAAAGGATCTTCTATTTGGGTTGAGAATTATTACATAAATATAGGCGATCTCGATACCATAGTGAATCATTCTTCCACAAATTTATCTAGTGAACTAGGGTCTTTTTGTAATTGTTGAATGATCTTGCATGCCTTGTGATCCTATTTCAATTATTTCCTTGCTTCTTCTACCCAATCATATTGAATAATGGAAATAGTACAAATTAAGTCCTCAATGTCATCTTCTTTTTTTGAAAGTGCATTTGCCACCACATTTTGTTTTCCTTTTTTGTAGATAATTTCAAAGTCATAACATAGCATCGTTGTAACCCACTTTTGTTGCTTTTCTAAAGATAATATTTGTTCCAAGAAGTACTTAAGACTATCATTATATGTTCTTACCTTTAAGTGTCTTCCTATTAGAGAAGGGTGTCATTTCTTAATTACATGTAATATGGCCAACATTTCATTTTCATAAATTGGTTCTAGTAAGTTTTTCCCTTCAAGTTGGAAACTTTCAGAGGCAATTGGCCTTCCTTCTTGCATTAAAATTGCACCAATTCTATTCCTTGAGGCATCACACTCCACTATAAAGGTTTTTGTGAATTCAAGCATGGATAATACAAGAGTTGTACACATATCCACTTTAATTTTTTCAAAATCTTTGATTGCTTCTTGAGTCCAAGAGAATGCCTCCTTTTTCAATAACCTTGTTAGAGTTGCTGCTATTTGACCTTAATTATTGACAAGATTGTGGTAGTAGCATGTCAATCCTACAAATCCTCTAATATTCTTCAAGGTTTGGGAACTAGCCATTCCATGATAGCCTTATTTTTTTGGGGTCCACTTTGACACCTTCATGAAATACAATATGACCCAAGTATTCCACTTCCTAAACCCCAAAGGCACACTTAGAAGGCCTGGCATACAGTTGATTCTCCTCTAATAGTCTTAAGACCCTTTCAATATGTTGTTCATGCTCCTCCCAATATTTTTTATAAATTAGTATATCAAAAAATACTAACACAAATTTTCTTAGGAAGGGTTTAAAAAATGAATTCATCAAGCTTTGAAATGTGGAAGGTGCATTGGTAAGGCCAAATGACATCACAAAAATTCATAACGACCTTGATGTGTTTTGAAGGGTATTTTGGGAATTTCTTCTTTCCCAATTTTGATTTAATCATATCCAGAATGAAGGTCCAACTTGGTAAAGAAAATTGGTCCATGTAATTCATCTAATAATTCATCAATGAAGAGAATATGAAACTTATCTTTTATGGTCATTTTACTAAGCTCTCTATAGTTTGGACACACACACCATGATCCTTCCTTTTTATGAACCATCAGCACTAGTGCAGAGAAAGAAATTTGGCTAGGTTGAATGATGTATGTATCTAACATTTCTTGAACCTTTTTTTTAATTTCACACTTTTGTGCATATGGGTACATGTAGGGTTTGATGTTACATAGTACACTAACTGGTTGCAAGTGAATATCATGGTCATGATCTCTAGTAGGTGGTATTATTTTAGGAATTTATACAAATACCTTGGAAGTGTCAATAACTTGTTGGAGGTCCATTGAAATAGAGGGCATATATGTTTGTATATCTAGTGAGCATAAGTGTGCAATTATTCCATAGTGTCCTTTTTTTAGAAATTTGGTCATGTTGTTAGAGCTTATCACTTCAACGGATTTCCCTAGAATACCTCTAAGTTAAATTTCCTTTCATGCTAAAGAGAGTCTCATGAAAAGTTCTTGAAAATTAAGATCCATTGTTCCCAATGATTGTAGCCACTGGAACCTTAGTACGACATCAACACCACCCATTTGGATTGAAACCATTAGACTATCCAATAAAAATTCCCCCATAGTAAGCTTAATAATGTGGAATTTCCCTAAACAATGTATGGTACCTCCATCTGCAGTCATTACTTGAAATTCTGGTGCTGGACATACAAAGCAATTGAGAAGTTTGGATAATTTGAAATTAATGAAGTTATGGGTACTACTAGAATCAATCAACATTGTTACCTTTTTATTTTTTATATATCCTTCTATCCTAAGAATTTGAGGAGTGCTAATTTCATCCAATTCATGGCAATATGGTTGGAGTGGTATCTTCTAGATATAACTCTTGAGATTGTTTTGGTTCTAGATCATCTTCCTCTTCACAATATATGTAGAATAATTTCTTCTCATTGCACTTAATATGCCCTTTATTTTAATTGTTGTCACAATTTAAATATAGTCACTTTGCTATTTTTTCCTCCAATTGTTGAGGCGTAAACCTTGTAGTCTGATTGTGGGAGGGGGAGGAACCACTCCCGTCTCTATAGGTGTTAGTAGTATCCCTTCTAGTAGCCATATTTTTACCTTCAAATTTATTTGCCAAACTAAAAGCATTCTCCAATGATTTAGGTTCAAAGAGGTGTGCCTCATGTTGACTGCTCTTCTTTAGAGTTCCCATAAAGAGATCCAGCAAATCATATTCATGAATGTTCCTCAATAATCAACTTCCAAAACTGCTTAATGTGCTCTGCAATTGGATATTTTTTCTTGAGATTTATCAAATGGATAAAGAAGGTGTTACTATTAATATCCCCACAATGTGCTATCAATTCTTCCATACATATAGGCCAAGGGATAATAAATTCCTTTTTACAATCACGAATTCATTAGTACCAGACAAATTGATCAGATTCTAAATATAAGGATGTAATAGTTACCTTTTGTAAAGTTGGATCTTGGTGTAGATCAAAGAATTGCTCCATATGGAATTTCCATGTTATTGGATCATTTCCATCAAACTTTCTAATATCAATATTGCGAATGAAGTAGTTCCTTGACCCTGAGTTTAATCCATGATGATGTGATGAATATTCAAATGTCAGGGATTCAAACCTCTTGTTCTCCAATTGTTTCTCAATTTTCTCAAGTTATGATTGGAACAAATCCCTCTTATTCTCCTTATCATCTTATAGAGGTGTCGACTTTTGGATAAGATGACTAGTTATATCCTTCACGAGTTCTCACCTCATGTTTTCAAGGCTCTTTTGCATATCCCCTTTGAATTATTTGAATTCATCCTTATTTACCATATCTATGATGTCCATCTTTATTAGCATTATATCTTCAATGTTTTTTACTTTGTCATTAAGCCTTGTCAACTCATAGTTCACTTCTCGATGCTCTTCTTCTATCATGTTGAACCTCCAGGAAGTTTAAGGCGAATATAATTTTTTTCTCCACCTCTTACCATTTTATTCCAATAATATCTACTATAATTCTTCTATGTTTCTTCCTGATCACATGTTAACAACCAAATTTGATCACCTGCCATGTCATCTACTTAGTCATCCTTATACATCATCATTCCACATTATTAGCACCATTTTTCCATCTCATTCCATCCACATGACCTTGGGGAAGTTATAAAAAGACAAAAAATTAAATTCAAACCAAAATTGACCACCCTAGAAGGAGGTCATTGCTTTTCCCCTTAAATCAATGACTTGGGTCATAGCTATTCCCTCGATAAGCATGACCTAGTCCCAAAACTTGGTTTTCCTCAATAGTTTGTTATTTTTCACTTCCCTAATGAAGAAAGGGACAAAATTGGACACATACTTTGACGTGGTTTGAGTTAGTTAACAAATATGTGTCCCAAAACATAACTTCTCCACTAATCAATCAAACGAAATGGAGAATGTTGACATTGCTTCTAGATCCATCTCTTGTCCACTCTTGTACCTAAAAAAAATCCCTTGAGGTCACTATTCTAGATACACAATTTCCATTTCTCACTCATATTGTCATGCTACCAAAATTCTCCCAGAAATAGAAGAAATCCATATCTTACTTTCTACTTCACCTAAAGGAGATTACCATTGTGACAGTTGGATGCAAGTTGTGGGATTGTAGAGGAGACAAACATACCTCCCCTTTGATAGTTGCAGAAGACCCTCTTCCTATTCACTATACCAATATGCTCATTTTTGTACCACTTCTTTGAAATAATATAAAAACCATTATTTTATTCATTATGAATTGTCTTGGCACTCTTTATGTGTGACGTGATTGAAGAATGATGAGATATTGCTAGTTTAGTTTAATTTATTTTGTTGTTTTGTTTTCCCTTATTCTAGATATATGCCAAGGATTGCATGACCCATTGGTATGTGCTCCTCACATGTTTGGGTTATTACTCACACCAAACATCACACCTTTTGAATCAAACAAAACATATACTCTAATAAAAATATATGCAAGCCTCATTTTAACATACCTTGAAAAAACTTGGTTTGTAAGTTGTCTTGGTTGTTGACATTGATCCTAAATTATCTATATAATTTAGGTCCCTCCGAGTCTGAAATTTATTCCTATAGTATCCCGATATGTCTCCTCTACAATTCCATAGGTTTTAACTAATTCTAACGTGCAAGAAAAAGTTATGGTAACTTTCCCAAAACTCGTTATTTTTGTCTATTCTAAGAGAGCGAAAATGTATGGACTTCCATGTGTCCAATTTTTCGACTTTGATTCTAAAACTTATACCACAAATACTATGGTTCATATTAGTTCTAATTCAAGGTGTGTCACTCAATTTGGAGTTATCAATATCTAGATATAATTGTTTTACCTAGAGCACATTTGTAAGACTAGTTTTTGGACTAGTCAAATTCCCTAACTTTCCTAGGGTATAAATATGAACCTGTAATGAATCAGGACCTAAATATAGATCCTCAAAGTTTCACTGTTTGAAACGTCCTTGAAAAAATTATAGCAAAAATTCTAAGATGACTAGTTTTTGGACTAGTCAGATACCTTAACTTCCCCAAGGTATAACTCCAAAGCTGTACTGAATAAAGATATAAAATTCGTACCACATATATTTCATTATGTCCTCTAAGTCTCCTCAAATTTTTACTATCTGAAGGATCCCCAAAAATAACATTATAGAAAAAATGTCAACATGATTCATTTTGGAAGCGTCCAAGCTTTGATACCAAATGTTATGCAACAAATTCCCAAAAGATCATATAATAAGAAAGAGAGAGTAATCCAATGCCTTAAGAATGAATAAATAGATGAATAAGAATCCTCTTCAATGGTGAAACCTCCTTGTACACTATAGAAAATACACAAGACAAGATAAGATGACCCTAAAGGTAGGTCTCCTTGGTATATATATAGGAGACAAAGGGTACAATTACAAATATAGCCAACTATACAATTACAATTAAGGTCTTATCCAACCAATAAATATAATACAAACACAATAATATAGATTTAATATTACAATATATATATAGGCTTAACAATATTTTCCTTTCTTAGCATTGCTAAGCATGCTCCTTACCTTTTCCATCAACATACTATTCAATATTTTTTCAACTATGTTCTATTGAGGCATGCATGCAGTAGTCTTTTTCCTTGCTATTCTACATTTCTTATAGAATTCTTCGAATTCATTTCCACAAAACTCTCCACCATTATGTATCCTCAACACCTTTATTTTATTCTATGTCTAATTGTCTACAAGAACCTTAAATTCTTTAAATTTATCAAATACCTCATATTTTATTTGAAGGAAATAAATCCATGTGTTCCTTGAGAAATCATATATAAATGACACATAATACAAATATTTATCTAATGCTGGGACATGCACAGGTACAAAGATTTGACTGTGAATTAACTCTAAAATTCCCTTTACTCTTGTAGCACTTGATGCAAATCTTACCCAATTCTATTTTCCATATATGCAATGTTCACAAAAATTGAAATCTAGTGTGCAATCAAACATACCTTCAACCATACCTTTACATGTAATGCTTGAAGGCCCTTCTCTACAGTATGTCCCAATATTTGCCATAACATTGTCTTTCATCCATAAACAACATGGTTTATGTCTTCTTTATCTCCACCTTGAGGCACAACAGAACTATTACACCCATCGGGGATTATGCTTCCCAAGAATTTGTACAAAGTTCCATTATGAAGTCCCCTCATCAAGACCATTGATACTCGAACCATATTGCATGTTTCCTTTTTAAACATAAATTGTACACCTGCATCACCCATTTTGTTGATGGATATCAAGTTTCTAACCATCTATAGAATGTGCAAAACCATAAGGGGAGTTCTAATCCTTCCATCCGTGAGAAATAACTTAAATCCTCTATGTACTGTGATTATATTTGTCGAGTCATCTCCTAAGAAAACATCACCTCCTTTGTACTTCTCATATTCACAGAACCATTCCTTGTGAGGAGCCATATGAAAAGACACACCTAAGTCAATCAACCATACATCACGATCTTAATGGGTACTTAAGCTAGGTACACATCCCCTCCTTCTAAGTATTTCTTCATCTCTATGGAAATGGCATCATCATATCCCTTTGCTTTATCAACATTTTTAGATTTTCAACCCTTCTTATAATGCTTGGGTTTACTGCATTTCCAGCATTTCCTTAAATGTTTTCTTGGAGATTTAGATCTCCCACTAAAGCCTTATTTTAATTTCTACCTTGGGGATGACCTCTCATGAACAAGGCATCCATGCTTTGACTATTCATGGTTTTTCACCTCATTTGCTCTAATAGCATGGATTCCACTATTTCCTCAAACTTTAAAGTGGCTTGACAGGTGCTACCTATTACTACAATCAAATTATCCTAGGAATATGGAAAAGAACATAACGATGTAATGCATTTATCTTCTTCCTCCATATTAATACCAACAAAGGTAAGTTGATTTACCATATTAGTATATACATTTAGATGATCTCTCATTGAGTCGTTATCATCCATCCTGAGGTGAAATGACTTCTTTTGAAGAAACAACTTGTTTACTATAGAATTCAATTGATACAAGTTCCCTAGCTTATTCTATAGCTTCAATGCATTGTCTTCTCCACATACATTCAAATACACTAAATTTGATAGGCAAAGTTGAATTGTACTCCTTTCCCTTCTTTACAGCTTCTCCCAGTCTTCTTTCATTGATCTAGTAGGTTGTGTACCTAGATCAATTGTTCTTAATCTACAAAAAGGTCTTCCATCTTGCTCTTCCATATCTCAAAGTTCTGACCATTAAATTTCTCAATCTTGATTCTAGAACTGCTTTCCATTCTCTTTCAATACAAGAATCACCACTACAAAGCTCCCACTGGACCCATGTTTATCATAGACCCAAGATCAACTTTCTCTATCAAACGAGTCGAACCCTCAACAACAAAAGGCATCTCCTTTAAGACAATAATCGAGCTCTAATACCACATGTAAGTTTTAAACATGTGAAGTGAAACAATGCATACATATTCTTAAGCAAAATAGAGATTAAAAAATGGAACGCACACAACACATAGTATTTACCCCAGAAACCCTTAATGAGAAAAACCAACAAAACTTAGAGTTGAACCTCTATCTGTTTCATTGTTTTTTTCTTAACCATTCACAATACAATATTTATGTATTATGCAACATCTAAAATCCTAATTCGTTAACCCATATTAGATTGAGACCCCGACCCTTAATCGGGATTATTTACATATTTTCTGAAAAATAACTCAATTTTTTGGGGGGGACTATCACCTCTCATTGAAGTTCGCTTCATGGATCAGGGAAGGGGGGCATCGACACACCCCCCCTTACGACCCCCCTGATCTAGTGTCACGCAGGTGTCGATGCATATGGTACAAAACTAAATGAAGAGGGATCGTAAAGTGACACAACCCACATGCAAAGAATATAACACATACCCAACAGAGTTGAGTGGACATTGGGATGCAAAATGTTGAATACCTCATCCAAAGATTCACCCCAACCATAATGCAACCAAGAGAAAAGTGTGGAGAGTGAAGAGGAAAGGGGATGAGAAGATACCTACATCTACATCCCATGGATCAAAATATATCCAAGGAGTTACAACAGCATAGAAGGTCAGCGATACCAATGATGTGGACAATGGGTTGAGGCAAACATCAAAGAAAACCATGATCCAATTGGTTCTTTTGAAATTGGAACAAGATAATCCATTCTTGATATGTGTCGACAATTGGTGTAGAAAGGTCAATGACCTTGCGGGTTCCTTGAAACTCCATGACATCCACCAAAGCAAACCAAACGCTAGATGATCCATTGAATGTAGTGGTTGCACGCAAAGATTTTCATCTAATTGACATTGTTGAGGAGATAGAGTTTTGGTAAGCACATGTAAACAATATAGGGTCACTTGCATATCGGGAAGCAATTGATCCTAGTGGAAGAAGGTAGTCCACACATCCTCTTGTGGATTTGTTGTGTGGGGGAATATGTGTTGGGATTCATAGAAAAAGATGAATAAAATTCAACTTGGATGTCCATTACTAGTAAGACAACAATTTGGAAGCCAACATGCTACCTTCCATCTCTAGTGCATCATCAAGCATGCCATATAGATTTGGTTAATGTCTTTCTTTGAGGTATAGTGAAACATAAGAACTTTGGGAAACAATATAAGTCAACATTGCAACAAATTCTAAAGGCCTAACATTCTCAGGGATTCCATGATAAGACTTTAGGAACCTATCATTAAATGTTGTTGCACCTTCAAGATCATCCTTCCTTAAGGAGTTAAACTCTATCAAGATTTGAAGAGGATCCTATCTATTTCCCCACCTTCTTAGGAAAATCTCTACAGTTGTTGACAAGTTGAAATGGAGTTGGCTGCCAAGTGCCTGAACAAAGAACATGCCTCCCCTTCCAAGGAATATACATAAATATGTATGAACACATCTTCATGCTCAACAAGGAATATACCAATGAAATCTTGTAAAGTGGTGGGGTGTTGGTTATTGGCCTTAGGTTCATTTCTGATGAATTTTGGAAGGTTTTTCAGGTATCTAGGGTTGAGGAGTTTTGCCAAAATTAAAGGTTGGAACCTTGTTTTTATCCAAGGGTTTATAGGCTATTGGTTGGTCACGATGACAACTAATTTCAATGATGGATCATTATTTTCATCATTACAAGCCTTTGAGTAAATGTGATTAGGGCCAACAAGGAGATGGGTACCACTTCTTATCCAAAGGAAGTTTAAAGTATGCTAATTTCAAAATAGATATGCAGCTAGAAGAACAAAATTTTCTAACATTTTTAACAAAATGATAGCAGGAACTTTTAGCATGGGATTTATTGAAGTGTATAAAATAGGATTAGATTTCCAACCTTGAGCAATGGTGTCATTGAGAAGCTAGATGTAGTAGAGATGTATGTGGTTCTGGGTCTGTAGTATGCACCATTTCAAGAGTTGAACCAATGCATAGTTGCTAGGTGAGATATTTTTCCTTGAGAGTTGCTACTTTCTCACCATAAGAAGCAGATATAGTTGTAGAAATAGAAAAAAGGGCTTTATTCCTCTCAGTGGAGTTTCCAAACACCTTAAATTAAGATGGAAATTATGTAATAAACCAACTAGAGGTGCTAGATTCAACTCACCATTGGAGTCTAGCAATGTGTTCCTTGAGGAGTCCCATGACATGAGTAATGAATTTTGAACTCTCCCCAGCAACAATGCCACTTGGCCATGTTGTTCCACAAGTAGTACTCCTCACCACCCTAGGTGTAGAATGATATTTCTCTCTAGAGTACCTTGGATGGATGTCTGTATTAAAGTGAGATGCAAGGAGTTTTCAAGAGGAGTTACAAGGTTGAGGAGGCTTGTACAAGATGCACCTTCCTACGTTCCTTTAGATCATAAAGCCAATCCTTGGGTCAATGAAGGGAACCCGGTATTTAGGTGGTAGAATTCCTAGTCTATTTCCCTAGGGGTGCATTTTGTTTGATTAATATTTGAATGACTGGATTTAGAGTAGAGATCTATGGTGCATACAATTAATCCTAGCTGTTGGTGAATAGATTTCAAATGTTATATTCAGATGTGAAAGGGAAAAATACATTAAACAAAGCAACACTGACCACTTGAGCAATATTTCTGGGGTGCCTTAGTCATAGTTTCATCTCTTGGAAGGAAAATGTAACATCACAAAATTATTCAACAGAAAAGATTTCATCACACATTCCATTAAAAACATGCTCATAATGTACACAAAATCACATGGGCAAGGTAGACATAGATCCATAGATTCATACAATGAAATGGAACACATTCAACCATAAAAAGGGAATACATTAACATGCATAAGATTCCATTTTCATAAACCTAGTGTCAATTTGCATCAGCCTTGATTTAATTCAACATAAAACTTAGTTGTTCATTAATACTATAGAAATGAATTAGGAGGGACCCTTGATCTTGATCTCATGTCTATTATATTTATTTTACATGGAAGGCCTTCAAATAACATTTACATAGAATATGAGGAGAGGATGAGAAAAGAAATGACTCTAATGTTGTTGATCCCATTGTATTTGATTTCCTGAAATTTCAGCAGGCTGCCTTAGGAATATACTTTTTTCCCAATCCCTTGTCCTAAGGTTACTCCTCTCTTTTATAGCCAAGATATTTCCTCGATAACTCACCATTGGCTCATGCTAGTGCATATGAAGGTATAATTGGCGTGCTCAATACCATAGGAAATCATGGAAGAGATGACAGTTTGTCTAACCATAAATGGGAATAACAATGTGTTTTCTTTGATTCATAAAGTCCTTTTGATTTGAATAAGGGAATGTATTTGAGGAGGTTTGAGGGAGGATAGAGCAGGAGCAGGTTTCATGGCGGGGCTCATGACGGGTTTACAGACAGCTTGTCCCTTACGGTTTACTGGGTAGAATACGAATGATTATGGGTGTCCAGACATATACGACAATACCCATATACCTGGTGTATGGTTATCTGGGGCAGAAGTCTATCATGTGGTTTTCCCAGTGGGATAGGTAGTTTTTATATGGGGTTTTTTGTTAGTAAAGGAAGTATAGCTGACCTTTGTTTCTTTCACGGGGGGTTCACTAGTGAGGCAATATCATATCACGTCCATTCATATTGGGGGTTTGAATACTCTTAAAAACCTCAAAACTATATTGCCCTGTATTAAGGGGTCAAGGGGGGTTTTTAATTTGACATAATAATGTAAATATTGGGGGTTATTTTATTTGGTTGTGTTGAGGAATAACCTCCAAATCATGGGATGGATTCATACCTTCGAATCATGGGATGAACTCATACTCACCTAAAAATTAAGGACCCTCCATATTTATTTGATATTGCTTATGATCCTAAGTTTTTGATAAATATGATAATAGTGTACCAATGATAATATCGACGAAAGTCTCTTTGGATTATTGTCCTTGAGAAATCCTCATTTAATATCTTATTTAGGCTTGGTTTGAATTGATGTTATATTGTTTTTCATCTTTAAGTTAAGAGATGTTGCTAATTAGGAGTTCAGGGCTTGAACAATTGTATTGTATTTTTTGTAGGAATTGAAGTAAAATATCTAACTCTTCATATTTTAGGTTGGAGTTTAGGTGGGTATTGATATTCAATTAAACCTTTCTCCACAACAACCAAGAAAAGTGAGATCAATATTTCTTGGCTCACTAGAACCAAGAAAAGTTAGATCAATGTTGCTTGATTAATTATTTCTTTCAATTTTTTGTATTCTTCTTTAATATTTTCACATTCGCATTTATGAATAGTTGTTAGTTTGAGTTATATTTGGCACATTCATAATTGTAATTTCCACTCTTATGTGCATGGCATATTTCTTAATATTGTATTGGAACTAACATAAACATAGGTGAAAATCTAAATCCTTATTTACATACCCTATGTGTTGTCGTTACCATGAAATGGTATCATATAAGTTTCACCATCCGTGTATCTTTACAACTATTGCATGCTTGAAACCTAACAATGGATATTTTTCCCTCTCCTGTAAAGATACAAAAAACTAGATATAACCCAAGAAAAGGTAACTAAATGTTGTTAATCCCCTTGATTGCAAGAATAAATGTAGAGGAAGTGGATGCAATTCATTGGATCTTGTGAGTGACCCAAATCCAAGCTATGCTCATGATCATATGGTGTTATTGAAAAGTGAGACAAATTTTTCCATGTTCATTGGGTTCAAACATCAATGATGTTTGTTTTGATAGGAAGGTAGGGGATTCCATCCATGAAAGGGTTTCAATTTTTCATTTTATGGAGTTCAATTTATTAACCTTATAGAAAACATGATCTCTCTATGGCTATACTTGTATTTACATGATATAAAATTGGTAGATTGGAAGGATGTGGTATGAAACATCTGCAATTCTCATATTTTTTAAGCATTGCACTAACTATTAGACTATCAGTCTTTTACATTCTTTGTTATGTTGATATCTTGACTAGGTTTCCTTTTACACATTTTTCTTTGCCCGACACTATTTCATTGGGTATTCCACTATCCAATGTTACAAATTGACTAGTCACCCCTGCAATCCTATGGTTATCATTATTAGCATTATACTATTATTTTATTTAAGATCGTGTTTTCTTATACCAAGATGTGTTAGGGCTCATGTTTGTTACAACTTGATACTATGATATAAAGGGGGTGTTAAAAATGGGTTGATAAAAATGGATACCTACAATATCTAGTGAAACTAGGGGCTTTCTTAATTGGAAACGCATATTGGGAGGGGGGTTCAACAATACAATTGTAGGACGCATTTTCCAATATTTAGTGAAATTAAGGATATTCTTTAATATCATGCTAACGATCGTGATATGTAACAATTTCACTGGGTGAACCCCCCGTGGTTTCTTTCTGGAACGACAAGTATAGTTTGGGCTGGGGTTTTGTCTTTATCTGACTCGAGGTGGGCATTGGGTGTCAAGTTTTTCTGTTCAACCTCCCTTTTTATTGCAAGTGCAAGGATGGAACCCGAAAATGACTGTGGGTTAGGGAAATCATCGAGGGGGAGTTGTCAAAACTCCGATGATTGGTGGATGATGCGGATGTAAACCGGTCGGATGAAGAATACCGACACATGTGGCGTGCGCGTGTAGAACATGTGGCTTTGGACCCTGGGAATGGGACAACTCCACATCTAGGGGTTACTGGGGTTCTGGAACTTGGGAAGGAGGGGTTCCAAGAACTTGAGGGGAATAGTATTCCGGTTGATGACACCACTAGCACGGGTATTTTAGGGAGGAATGTACCTATAAAATCCTCGGCCCCAAACACTGCTCGGAATCTTGGGCCAGGGATTACTAACACAAATTTTAACAAGTTTAAACTGCGTGGCCGTGGTGAGGACCTCTTGATGGAGCGACAATCGGGGCTTGAAGGTATTGCTACCCTATCCATCAAAGGATTGGTGGGAAAATTCACTTATGGGGTTATGCATCCCAAAGATATTGATCAATGGGTATCGGCAAATTGGGCTAAAAAAGTTGGATATAAGCCATAGATTTACATTCGTAGTAAGGGTTGGTACGTCTTTTACTTCCGGATGGCCTGCCATATTGATCTCATTCTGGAGAAGGCCTGGATTAAGGGTAATGGTAGTCTTATGTTAAAAATATGGCATATGGGTTTCAAACCTATCACTGAACGGATTCGTTTCTACCACCTCTGGGTCCTGTTACCCGACTTCCCATTGGAAATGTGGCACAAGGAGGGGTTTGTGGCGGTGGCCAACCACCTTGGGCGGTTTCTACATATCACTAAAGGTACTCTTATTGGGATGGATCGTCGGGTTGGTCGGGTACTGGTGGATATTGATATGTCTTTGGGTCTATTTGAGACTCTGGACATTGTTTGGAGGGACAAGAGATATACTCAGCTGTTGGACTACTAGGGCCTTCCATTCCAATGTTCAAAATGCAGGATGGTGGGTCATATTTGGCGTGACTGTTCGGACACTAGCTCAGGTTCTAAACATGAGTCGGTAGATGATGTAAAGGCTTGGACATCGGAAAACTCTACGGCTTCAGATGGTGAAGCTGATGGCAAGGGTTAGCTACAAGATTCGATGTTGTCTTCTGATGGTGGTTCGATCCCATCGACTTCGATTATTGGTAAGCTACAAAAACGGGATCCGTCTTTTACCTCTACTTTAACCAATGAAGACCTATTTTTTCTTTCGGGTTTGGATGAGAAGGGCGAACGTATTGGGGAGGGGATCATTGTGGGGACCTTCTACTTTCTACTTGGGGGTCTCTGTAGCCACGGCTGGTTCAACTTATCCACCAAACCCTATCACTCATATTCATGAACCTGCTATTGATAGGGTTTTCGGTTCGATGCCACTTGTTATTTTGTCCACTCCTTTAGATCCGGTTTCATTTGGGGACATGGTTCCCCTTACCCCTCTGGGGACTATTCCTCCCATTCTATCACCTACTGGTGTTACGGGACCATGTACAAACACCGGTGTCGGTCCTTTGGAGAGCACTCCTCCTGGCATGTTTGATGATTTAGTTGGGACTTCTCGACTAGAGGAGAACACACCAACATATGCTGAGATTGTTAAAACAAAAACACCTCTGACTACATACATTGCAAACATCCCTTCTGCGAGTGATGTAATGAACCCTCCTACACTTCAGTCTGCAGTCGGTGATGACTTAGGGTTGACGATCAGGGGTGTCTAGAAGGGTGGTATTTTACAATTCTCGCCTATTAAAACTAGAAGTGCCAGGAAAATACAATCCACTTCTACTGATCAACCTCCTCTGGATACCACGGTGGCATCTACATCCTCCTCAGGAACACTTTTTACTGGTTGGGCTCTTAGAGAAATGAAAGCCCTAGCTAGGGTTAAGAAATGATCCTCCTCTCACTACATATTAGAGGGATTGTGGGCCCTCAGAAAAAATTGGCCCTCAAAGGTTTGTTGGACTCACTTAATCCGGATATGGTGTTTTTGCAAGAGACCATGGTGTCAGCTGATAGAGCTCGATTGTTCTTCCATGGCATCAGAAGCAATTGGGTTATCTGTTCGTCGGACGCTATTGGTCTATCAGGTGGGTTATTGTTGGCTTGGAACCCAAAGTGCTTCAAACTATCTGCATTTTCTACTATTCTGGGGATACAACTTGAAGGATATGTTCAAGGATTTTCAGAGATGGTTAACTTGGTAAACTGTTACAGTCCATATAGTGACCAGTGCAATTTCTGGGATGTGGCTAAAGCAGAGGGTTTACTAACTCAAGAAAACCTACTATTGGCCGGTGATCTGAATTTGATATTGTCTGATGCTGAGATATGGGGACAAGGTGCCCGTTTGGATAACTTAAGCTCACATTTTTTCGATTTCTTTGCAGACCTGGGTTTAAATGATATTGTGCCCAAACCAATGGGTCCGACTTGGTGCAATGGTCGTATGGGAGGTGGGAAGATATCCAAACGACTGGATAGATACTTTATCGCAGATTACATCTTTAGGGACAAGCCATTCATTTATTGATTTTATCTTATCAGGATCAACATAAATACCATCTTTTGAAATTATATGACCCAAATACTGAATTTTATCTTATAGAAATCACACTTACTGAACTTAGCGTAAAGCTGGTGATCTCTAAGTACTTGTAAAATGATTTTTAGATGTTCGTCATGCTCTTCTTTAGTTTTTGAGTAAACCAGGATATCATCAATGAATACCACTACAAATTTATCCAAATATTTATGCAGAACGTTGTTCATTAAACACATGAACACTGTCGGTGCGTTGGTTAGCCCAAAAGGCATAACTACGAACTCGTAGTGTCCATAACGCGTTCTGAATGCAGTTTTGAATATGTCCTCGTCTTTTATCCGGACTTGATGATAACCCGACCTTAAGTCAATTTTAGTGAATATCTCTGCTCCGCGTACTTGATCAAATATATCATCTATGCGGGGTAAGGGATACCAGTTCTTAATTGTCATTTTATTAAGTTGACGGTAGTCAATGCACAAACGCATGGTACCGTCCTTCTTTTTAACATATTACTGGTGCTCCCCAAGGGGACACACTAGGCCTTATGTAGTTTTTATCTATTAATTCTTTCAGCTGAGATTTTAACTCGTTTAACTCCAGAATATTCATCCTATAGGGGGCCTTTGAGTTTGGTACCGCACCGGGTACTAACTCAATGGTGAAATCAAGTTCTCTTTTCGGAGGTAATCCTGGAATTTCTTCCGGGAGTACATCAGAAAAGTCCCTAAGGATGGGAATATCCTCTAGTTTTAACTTGTCTTCTTTAGATGTACATTCATCATTAACAACATTAACAGCAAACAATTTACAACATTTTCTAGCAGCTCTCTTCACTTGTAAGGCATAAATCTACCTTACTGAAATCTGCCTATGAATTCTTTTTACTGTTTCTGAATTACCTTCATTATTTATACATGTAAAAGATTTATCATAACAATTCAGTACAACTCTATGTTGTTCAAGCCAATCCATGCCTATCAACAAATCATATGACCCTAAGGGTAAAACATTCAGATTAACTTGTGTTTTCAGCTGATTTAAAAATAATTCACAATTCTGGACATAATTGATAACTTTCCTTTTAGTTCCTGTTGCAAGCTGAACTAACCATGCATTATCAAATTTCTCTGTTTTTAGCTTGCAACGGTTTACTAAAGTAGGTGAAATATAACTTAGATTTGCACCTGGATCTATTAAAATAGAAATAGACTCGTTTTGTATCATACCTTCAATTTCGACCATGGATGTTTGATGGTCCGCTGGATGGTTCTCCAGTGTTGCATTTATCCTGGGCATTTCTCTTGCGATATCTCCAACTGTAGGTTCTGCTTGCATAGTATGTATGTTGTTGGATGTCCTCTTGTTGCATGGGCAATCTGCTCTCTTGTGTGGTCTGCCACATTCATAGCACTTAATGGGTCCTTTCTGTTCAGCATACCTGTTGTTATTGTTATTGTTATTGCTGTGATTATTATTAGGTACATTTCTTGCAGCAGTAGAGTTCTGAGATGTATTATTCCGATAATTATTAGGAAAATTTATGTTATTAAAAATTTTCTTAAAACCTCCAGCATTCTGATTAAAATTCTTCTTTTTATAATCATACTGATTAGTCTTACTGTTCTTCCAGCCAGTTGTTCCTTCTCTTTTTCTGTTTTGGTCAAAACAAAAATTTGTTTTCCTCATGGCCTCTTCCAAAGTGGAAGGATTATCATACTCAATACGATCTTTTATATTAAAAGGTAGACAACTAAGAAACCTTTGCACTTTAGGATTTTCCTCAACCATGTAGGGTATGTACCTCAGCAAGCTAAGGAACTTGCTGCACAATTCTTTCATGTTCATTGTACCCAACTTTAAATCGTAAAACTCCTTCGATTTATCCTCAGAGTACTGTTCAGACAAGAACTTATTTTTAAACAAACTTTTAAACATATTCCAAGTTACTTCTTTTTCTTTTATGCTCTTGATTCTTTTAAGATCCTGCCACCAGATATCTGCCTTTCCAGTCAGATTGTAAATAGCCATCTTGGCTTTCAGTTGAGAAGAGTAATCATAGATATTAAAGTACTTTTTCATTCCAGACAACCAAGCTTCTGCTATCTCACCCTTCTCACTTTCGCCATTAAAAGTTGGTGGCTTAATCTTTTTAAATTCTCCAGTAATCTGTTCATGATGCTTATGTTTTCTTTTTTTAGAGCAGCATTCACTGTTACTACTGTCATAATTTATGTCTTCATTACTTGAATCAGATTTAGAGGATGAGTAACTGTTCCTTTTATCATTTCTTGTTTTCTTATGCTTATGTTGGTGGGACATTATTTCAGAATCAACCTTAAATTCCGATTTTCTGCCTCTTTCATCACTATGACAGTTTCCTTTTAAATTCTGTTGTAACTCTTCTTGTACCTTAAGAATCCGTTCATTTTCTTCTTTAACAGCTTTTAACTCAGATTTTAAATACCGTACAGTGCGTAAAATTTCAGAAGACTGGTTGTTTAACTCAACATAAATTCCTTCAGTGTTATTATGATTAATACGTTCATTACGAGGATATCTGTCCTCTGCTGATTCCTCTGGTATTTCCATACCTGCAATTAAAAGTCAATATGTTCTGTGCAAAAATAAAATAAAATTACAAAAGTTAGTAACATAAACTTTTTTATTTATTTTTCTGTTTGTGGGCATGAGCCTCAATCAGGCCTAGAGTTTGAACTTGTGCTCTGATACCACATGTAACATCCCAAAAATCGCAAACTAAAAAAAAATTTGATATAGCCTATTTTATAAGTTAAATGCTATCTGCGGAATGATAATTAATGTCTAATAGCTGATAACTACTTCAAAAAATTGTCGTATTTAATTTAAACATGAAAATGCACTAGGTTGTAAGTAAGATGCGACAGAACAATGTTTATTTCTTTATGTGTAAAGATCTGGTAACAATACTGATGAAGTTGTTTGTATATTTCTGAAGGGGTTCCTATCGGGTGCCCTTGGGTTTACTTAGCTTTGAAAGCTAAAGCATTGGATTCTTCTTTCGTAGATCTGCAGGTAAGGTCATAGAGTAATTCCAGTGTTTAAAAGATAAGTTGTAAGCTTTAGCTTATCGTCTCTATGTTTAAGATAATTGTATAATCTGTCGTGCATGAAGATGTCGATGGTATGTATCTTCAGTTTAACGTCACCACTTGTATTATCTTTTATGGTAATAATTGCATGTGTCGCTAGCAATGTTAAACACTATACTCGTCGTAACTGTTGGTGAGATCAGTGATAATATATCTTAGTTTATCCGTCTGAAATTGTAACAAGTTTGATCTTATGAAAGATAGTGTCATCAATAGAATAAATGACTCTCCTGGAATGACGGCTGCCATGTAATAAGTCTTGGAATGCTATAGTGATGGTGTTTGTTTTGTGTCAACTAGTGAATCAAAATGTTGTTAGACATAGTAGCATACGACATAATAGAGTTGGTGTCAAACCCTAGCATTTCAATACAGTGTGAGGGTTATGTACTCGTTAAACTAACCTTAAGCAAATGGCCTAGCTATTTAAAATGTAATGCACGTTTATTTATATGCATAAGTTAAATGTTAAACCTCATGATAATCCATACTATACTATGGCATTGTATTGTTTTATAACACATGGTTGATATATCGATTCCATTGTTTGATAACATATGGAAACTTTATTAATAACATTGTTGAAATGTTATATATGAACTTTATGGCGTGAATATTAATATGGAATTGATTTTGTGTAAACCCTATGGTTCGGGTGTGCAATACATATATGATATGTCGTGATAACCTTATGAATAGAACCATGCATCGTTGTTTATGGTATTGATATGTATCTATCCTATGGTTATTAACTTATACGTGGTTGTATACAGTTGTAAGGCAATGTTGCTATCCCGATGATTTCGCTGTCACCATAACTCGAACTCTGATATGAAATAAATGTTGATGCAGTCGAGACTCTGGCAGAATTCTCCTTGAGATCTCAGCATTAAATTTGATCCTGTGTGGTGTTAGTAACTATTGCGCTGGCTCTTACGTGTCTGGATCCATGGGATAATCGTGGTAAGGAATGGTGATATGTCACCGAGCTGTGAGCTCAGCTCTGGGTGATATGGCATCCGACTGTTCTGCAAATAACATGTAGTCATTGATTATTATTTGATCGTATCTCTACCTTGGTACCATCGTAGCTTACTGGCTCAATCTCGATCGTTGATCTTATGGTCTCGGTAGTTGAGATGTGTAAACCCTAGCTAGACTTGCCTTAGCGTTATTGCCTTCGTGCATTCATTTTGTGGTTTTTGTCTGGGAGAAGAAGGCCGACAGGCCGCTGGTTTACAGGGCTTAACCCTGGGCGGTTGTGGATGGCACTGTGCCTCCAATCTCTGTAATATCGTTGTGAAAATAGTTTATAAGTGCTTGAGTGTTTGCTGAAGGAGTAATATTGAAACCCTGTGGCTTTCGTCCGGTGGCAAAAGTAGGTTAGTAGTGAGGTTTGACTCCGAGTTCGGTTGTGGTTCAGTTGCATGGCAACTTCGTTGCGTTGGATGGAGGATCTGGAATCCAAAATCATTTCCAATCGTCTGTTGAAAACAAGGTAAGTTATCTTGTTTCTTGGTTATGTAATATGTTTCTTCGTTTTGTCAACATTCACATGATATTGTTGCTAACTCCTCGTAGTTCTTTGTGGCAGGTAATGCCATTGTTCTGTAATCATAGCGTTGGGTTTGATGGCAATGGAGTGTGGTGGCAATGGATAGAAATGCAAATAAAATGGTAAGCCCGGTGGCAAACCCTCGTAGGTTCTCCTGGCAGAAATTGTGGCAAGCACTTGTAACGCCTGTTCTGGAACTCATGGTTGAAAAACTTGGGTTGTTTCTTAGTTTTTAGAGTCGATGTAATAGTTGATATTTGTACAGGGTTTGAGTTATGGGTTTCGAACTTGGAAACGTTCCTTTGTTTTAAGTAGGGTTTCAGACTCTATTGAGATGATAATATAATATCTTTTTGCAGAACTTAAGTGGCCATGACTGTTTTGTGTTTGTAGTGTTGGAGCTTGGCCCGTGTTTGAAACTTGTCACTTGTTGATTCAAGAAATGGAAATAAACCATGTTTAAACAGTCTCTCTGTAAACTGACAATGTTTGTGCAAAATAGGTTTTAATCGTACATGTGCTATCGTGCTTCGTTCTGGACTGTAAGCTTATGAATGTTTAAAAAAGGAAATCGTAGGCAAAGTGTGTATGAAGAAAAACGCTGCTACTGTTTATTAAATCAATGTTTATGTAACATGTGATGGCTTCGGCCTAATGCCTCATAGTTGATTTGTATGATACGTTTATGCTTTTGTTTTAAAAACTTATCAGCGGTTAGGGTTTGACTATGCTTAGATGTTTGATGTGCTCGTTGATGTGTTTCGGCATCAACTAGGGTTGTGACTTGTTAACTCTGCTCCTACAGACATTGTAATGTCTTAAAATTTTGAATTGATATTTGAAATCAATAAGTTCGATCTACACTAATGATTTTGATGTAAAATATGCTTAGTCTGTCTATGTTAGTAAAATAAAGAAATGACAGGGAGCTTGTTCATCTAGCTCGATTCTGTAACAGAATTACATTTGTGTGTTTATGGTTATATGAGCATGTGAAATATGAAACCCTAGGTTTGTGATAAGATACTTGTTTGCTTATCTATTCTGTGTGTGCAATAATGGAAATATCAGTAGTAACAGTAAACTTGAAAAGAATTAAATGTAAAATTACAAACCCTAACTTGAAACTAGAAAAGATATATCATATCTGTTATGATAAGATTTAAACAATCATTACAAATTCTGTTTTCGACAATGGTTTCAAAAATAAATATAAAGAACAGTGATAATATTTTAGGATAATAAATTTCTATTTGATGAAGTAAAAATATGGAAATAAAACAGTAATGTTTAAGGAAATGTAAAATAATACTAACTGCTATCAGTAGTTAAATTGTCTGAATATGTAAAAATGGTACTTCTATCACCATGGCAGTTTTGCCTATCTTATCAATCTATATTAATCTGTTTCTGTACTGGAGTACGATGTTGTTCCTTTTTGCATGGGGAAAAATACAGAAACTAATTTATTCAATCATTTCAATTTATACAAAATTATTAATTTACACAGGAACAAAAATAAGCTTATAAAATAAATAGTGAAAGTTAACTAAACATCAGAACTGTAAATAGACAAAATAGATAACAGAACTTTAAAATAAAATAGATAAGACAATAGAACCTGTAACTAACGATAGGGCCGACAAACACCCAAGGAGGCCTGTTCCTCCCAACCTGCTTCAGAAGAAGCAGCTCAACTGCTGACTTCTAGTGAACCCCCAAGCCTGATTACTGATCCAGTAAGTGGGTGGAATCTTTGTAGAAGCAAGGCACTCAAAAATACCTTCTGCACTCGGTATCAACCTCCTGAAATAAAATGTCTTCTCCACTCAACATCAACCTCATGAACTCAATAAGAGTTTGGCAGACTCACAACATGATCAACAATAACATATCCCCTCGTCAAATCTCTTGGGTGCAAACAGAGTAAAACCCCAAGGTAAATTTCCTCGTCAGGGAAAGTGATGAACCTCAGATCAATATTTGAGGGCTATTATATAGACTGCCTAGGTCTTTTAGTGGTCAGTTTGGAATAAATAAGCCTCAAGCTCCAGTCCCATCTTTCAAGGCACTGTGACCACATTTCAAGGGAGTTGTCCCATACCAACAGCTAGTTAGTTGCATCATGATGCTGCCACTTGTCCATTGCCTTCTACCCTAGATTCCATTCCACCTAGTGGATCAGTAACCACTCTTTCAACAGTCCTCTTAGGTGTTTGTCTCCTATTTTATTTATTAAATAATAATATATTGTGCAAATTACAGTCATCCTTGGACACCTGTCCAACATAAACTTTACAATAAAAGTTATCATAATGTTTCTTAACACAAAATGTTTTCCAGCTTAAAGGGTATGTTACACTCCCCTGGTATGGTTTATTCCATATATGGGATCCCTGCCTTTCTTCATTAAATCTGATAAGCTGATTTTTCTCTTTCCCCCCCGAGCATACTTTGCATGCCAAAGCCTCGCCCATGGTTCGCTATCATGGGTGCACCATCTCCACCAGATTTTAGCTCCGTAGACCTCACTCAAAATTGCAGGATCCCGCAACCCTAAACCACCTTGAAGCTTGAGACGATAGATGGTTTCCCAGTTTACTAGAGCGAATTTTGACTTCTCGCCCCTTCCTCCCCACAAAAAGGTTCTCTGCATACCCCGAATCTCCTTCAAAACCATTTTGGGAGCCGACAACATAGAAAATAAGTACACCGGCATCGCCTGGAGAACAGCTTTGACCAGCACCAGTCTACTAGGGAGGTTTAGTGGACATAAAGTCCAGCTGTTTAGTCTCCTTTTCAACCTGTCTAGCAGATCCTGCCAAGATACCTGTCGAATCATTCCATCACTTAAAGGAACACCAAGATATTTGGTCAGGAACAATCCCCGTTGGAAACCAAGAATTCTCAGGATGTTGCGTTGCGTTGGAGCTGGAGTGTTGAGGAAGAACACCTGAGACTTCCCAGGATTAACTTCAAAGCCTGAAGCCTTCGCAAACTGGACTAGGCATTTTTTGAAGGTCCTTGCCTCTTGGACTGAAGGGTGCCCCATGAGCATAGTATCATCCACAAACTGCTAGTGCATTTGTTTCTCCATACCAGCATGCAGTTGAAGACCCCAAATTCCCCCACTAGCCACTTGGGCCTGTAGGAGTTTACTGAGGCCTTCAGCCATAAGGATAAAAAGAAAAGGAGAGAGAGGGTCCCCTTGTCTAATACCCCGGGAGGCTTGAAGAATTCTGGTTGGGGATCCATTGAGAAGAATGGGGTAGACACCAAATTCATAATCCAGTCCACCCAGACCCTGCAGAAGCCAAAAGCCTCCAGAATTCCCCTCATGTACTGCCAACTTATCTTATCATAATCCTTGGCAATATCAAGCTTGATAAGCATACTAGGTTTCTTAGATAATTTGAGGGAATGCATTGTCTCTTGAACAAGAATAATACCATCCACTATTTGTCTCTCTTCCACAAAGCCAGATTGTTCCTGGCTGATCATCAGGGGAAGAATGGGCTTAAGCCGATTGGCGATCACCTTAGTGATTAACTTGTAAATCACATTGCAAAGAGCTATTGGTATGAATTTTCCTGGAGTATCAGCACCATCTTCCTTGGGAATGAGAGAAAGAAAAGTAGCATTAAAGGCTTTTAGCACTCCCCCACTCCGTCTGGACTCCTCCACAATAAGATGGACCTCAGACTTGATGAGATCCCAAAAGGAATGAAAGAAATTGGAGGTAAAGCCATCTGGCCCTGGAGCCTTGCTTAAAGCCATTTGATTCATAGCATCCTCTACCTCCTGCATGGATATAGGCTTGTTTAACATTTCGTTTTGCTCTTGACTGACCAACCTCGGGATCAAGTTGGTTATTCTGGAGATGTCCTGACTGCGATCCTGTCTGTCTTCTTTGAGGATTAGTTCGAAGTGGTGGACCAGTTCATCAACAATACTTTCTCTGTTGTCCAGATGTTCTCCATTAGCCGATCTGAGCTTAAAGATCTTAGATCTGTGCCAATTTTGAATGACAGTGTTGTGAAAGAATTTTGAGTTCCTTTCACCCTCCTGTAACCATTGGACTCGCGACTTCTGCTTCCAATATATCTCCTCTTTCCTTTCTCTAGCTTCTAATTGTTCCATCAAGATTTGTTCCTTCTCTCTGAGGTCGTCACTCCAGCCCTCTGCCATTCCTTTTGTATGCAGGAGTTCTAGTTCCTCAATCAACTTCTTTTTATCCTGAAAGGTATTGCCAAAATATTCCTTATTCCAAGTCCGGATTTTTCCTTTCAGGATCTTTAGTTTTTGTTGGAATTGGTACATTCCTGACCTCTTAGGGGGGACCATCTCCTGCCACCACTACCCCGCCAAGTCCTTGAAATCTTTGTGGTCCAACCAGAATTGCTCAAAACAAAAAGTTTTGATGTTGGTCATGTCCCAGCCCAAACAGATTGGCCAATGATCAGATCATGTCGCCGGGAGAACACTGGCATTGACTTCACTAACCCCACGTGCTATATCCTCAGAGGCCAAAAATCTGTCCAATTTGGAGGCAACCAAATGATTGCCTCCTCTTTTATTATTCCAAGTGAACCACCCATTACTTGTTTCAACATCGATCAGCGGTCCTTGTCTAAGCAGATCCCTAAAAGATTCCTGGTACTTATCAAGACATCTTCTCCCCCCTTTTTTTCTTCCAAAGAAGAGATGAGATTAAAATCTCTCCCTACAATCCATGAGCCATCTTGAGCCTTTCGAAAGAGCCACGAAAGGAAGCATAGAAATTGGTCTTTAAGAGGAGAAATACCGAGTCCATAAATATTAACCAAAGAACCAGAACGACTAAAGTACAAGATTTGGAAATCGCAAGAGAGAGAGAACTGGTTTTCCCTCCAATTATTCATAGAAACTGCCTCGAGTTGCCATAGAATAGCCAGACCACTTGCAAAGCCAACTGCATCCACCGCCATAACCTGACAACCTTTCCACATTCTTTGACCTAACTTATCCAGAGTAGCAGTAGAACATTTTGTTTCCTGAAGAAAAAGGACATCAGGCTTCTCCATTTTCACCTTTCTAGCTATCACTTTAATTTTACGGGGATGATTACAGCCCCTTATATTCCAGGATAACACTTTCATTGGGAAACTTGGCTGACAACAGAAAAGGCCGCCTTAATAGACGGGTACTGCCCAGATTCAATTAGCCTTACTCCTATCTCTGCTATCCTCTATCTATTGGGTTTCCTGCCCCGCCTCAGATCTCCCGCCAAGGATTTCCACTTACTCCCCATTTGGGATTCGACATGGATGCCCAGCTTTTGATTAGCTCTGGTCTTGATGATCACATCCTGGAGGAGTTCCAATTGTCTCATGGATACATACCCCTCTCCCTTCTTTTTTTCACATTCTCTCTCCAACTCATCCAGGTCTAGTTCTCCCAGATCTACTTCCTCTCCCCCATCTTCCTCCATAGCTATTGTCACATCTTCCAGTGCTGCATCCGGGATCACTGTTTCCCTGGATTCTACTGTTCCAACTACTTCTTTCTCCTTGTCCTCGTTGGGAATCTCACCCTCCTCATTACCTTCTTCCAGGATCTGAAACGAGTTTTTACTGGTTGCCCCGCTTTCTGCCTTCTCCTTCCCCTTCCTCTAGTTTTCCCCCGATCGGGGTTTCCTTCTGTTGCGGATCTGGGTAAACCCCTCCTTGTCTTTTTTCCCCTCCTGATCAACTTGGGAGAGAGGCTTAGTCTGGAGATTCAACGGACAATTTCTCCCAAAATGTCCATATTCGTGGCATGTTCTGCATCGAAAGGGTAACTAGTCATAGTCCAGGGGTTGTATCCATTCTTCATCTTCCCATGTCAGGTTTATAGCCTCTGGGAGCTCCTTTGATAGGTCCATATAGACACAATTCTGGCACAGGCTGTATACCTTTGTTGCCTAGTCTTTTCCTCAACCTTGATGAACTCTCCTATGGTATTGCCAATATCCCGTAGAATTTTTGGGTCCCAAAATTCGCAGGGAAGCGAGAACAGCCTGATCCATACTAGAGCAACCTTCATATCCTCTGTTTTAGGGTTAAAACGCTCCTTCCATGGTCTAAGATACAAACCAGTAGAAAATAAGAAATAGCCCCCCCCCTCTAGTACCCTATCTCTGTCTTCCACATTGAAGAAAATAATAGTAAAGAAACCCTTGGCATCAAGGTGAAGGTCGTATTCTCCCCTCAGGTTCCATGTGCTCTTGATCCACCTGATCAGGTCTTTCTCCCGTGGCCAGAGACCAATGAACTTACCTATCAAGGCTGTCTCTTTCCAAAGATCCACCTTCTCCCGCACTTTTTTTGCACGGATCTGCAAAGCTGGGATCGCATAGGACTTCGAGAGACAACCTCCCGGGCTCAGCCTTCTCTGCATACCGTGATTCGTTAACCCAACTCCATTTGCGCCAGTGCCGCGGGGAGCCCCCGCCGTCGCCATGCCCCCAGGGCTTGCCGTGAGGGCGGAACCCTCCTGCACGAGCTAATCCTGTCGATCTCCTCTAGAAAACCCTAGATCGGCCTCCAATAGCTAATCCCTCCTTCCTAAGCTCGCCATTCGTTAATCTCGGTCATGTTGCTTGCCCTCCGATACACTTCTTCGTCCTTGTCCTATAGTGGATATTGTTATTAAAGAGTAGTAAAAATGTTTAATACTCCCAAAAGTTAAAGTTGCTTATAAAGTTTGAACAAGAAGTTATGCACCTAGTCAAATTATTATATCTATTTTGATAAAGTCATTTAGATAAAGCCATTTCATTCTAAAACACTCAAAATTGGATTGGAAATGAATAGATTTTATTTTTTAATTTATTTGTTTTTTAGCAAAATAAAGTTCTACCTTATTTTTTTAATGAATTCTTACAAAAATTGAGAAAAAAATTTCAAACCTAAAAATACTAAAAATACGCATAATATGTGAGCTCGTTAACTAATCATGCAAAACATAAATTTACCACATCTTAATGAAAACAATCTCAAAAAGTTAACCATGCAAAACTTAAATTTACCATATCTTAATGAAAACAATCTCAAAAAAATTCAACCTATTAAATTTTATTTCATTTTTATAAACAAATATTGATGATTACATTCTTTATTGTCCCAAAGTTTGGAGGGGAGGATTGGTGGTTGGAATCGAAGTGATGGTGGTTACCGACCTAATTTTCGTTGTTACCATTTCAAGATTGTGGTGTGCATTAACATTATTATGTGTAAATAAAATCTGATTGATTAAAAATAATTTGTTAGTAATGTATAAAGAGACATATTCCCATTCTTACCAAATACCTCTAATCTTACTTTATTAACTTATTTCTACCTAAATTTTAATGACATACTTTACACAACTCCCTATCCTAATCCCATACATAAAATCAAAACATCAATCTACAATTTACAATTTAACTTTTTTACCAGTGAAATTTAACTTTTAACTTTATACAAGGGTAAGCATGTGTACTCACTTTCACAACTTACCCACGAAATAAAAATAAAAAATAATAAAAATGATTGAAATAATAGAAAAAACATTAGGAACAAAAAGGAAAAAAATAATTAAAACATGTCATGAAGGAAAAACCCTAAACCTATTCTTTCGATAAAGACATTTTGACCATACGCCTTCATACCCCTCCATAAGCCGCGGGTCATTTTGCGTTGCATGGATCGTACGCCTTCTTAGGCCTCCATTTTTTCGAATAGCAGATTTGCAGCGGTCATTTTGCTGAATATTGACAAAATCGTGAAGGAGGGTTGGTGGTCAATCGAAGGGATTGACGGAGGGGAATCGCCCATTGTTCAGGAGAATTGCTCGGAATCCATTGTCTATAGTTTAATTCAATTACTGGCGGAGGGCTGCTGGTAAGTCTGAACCGTCTGATTCAATTCATTCATGCTTTAGATCTTGGCATAATTCCCTCAATTTCTTCTCAAGTTCTTCCATGGGTGATTTCAACCAGTGGGTAGTAGAAATACACCAGCTTTAGATTGTCCTGTTCTTCATTTGCAAGAGTTAGCTGGTCCTTGGATCCCCCTGATCCATTGCCTTCCCCTCTATTCATGCATTATTATAGGTTTATAAACGATCATGTAAGGTGAGCCGAAGATCTCGAAGAAGCGATTTTCAGAATATTCCTTTCTTTCAAATAAAACTTACATCTTTAATTTTCTCTTTGTTTTTGGTTATCAACTCTTGATTGTGTTGTATGGTTCTCTATAATTATCTACCATTTGGCCTTTTGAGGCACTGGATTTTTAGTAGGCCTGCCTTGCCAATGGAAAATCATGATTTCCTGGCAAGTATATGCATCTTTATCATTCTTCCACACATAACAATAAAAATGATGGCCTCTAGTGTTTGGGGGCAAATCTGCATCGAAAGACAGACTATTTCCTTTGGCTGCATATCTCTTACTCGGACCTCTTTCTCTGCTGTTGATTAACGGAAGCAAGGCTTCTCATGTCACTAATGTTATAATCATATTCGTCATCTGAACATCCATCTCTCTGGGCGTTTCTGTATGATGCAATTTTAACCAACCGTTTCAATACTCTGGCCAACTCTTTTAAAATGCCCACCACAACCCAATTAGAGTAGTGTGGAATTTCACAGCCTTCTTCTGTATTAAAACGAGCTTGTCAATGTGGAGCTGCAGATATGGCTTGCTCAATTCAGAAGCATTATCCTTCCAACCCTGTGTGAATCTGCAATCAGTAAAACCCTTACTCCTCTTCTCAAGGTTAGTTTCGCCCGCAAATTTGTTTAATAACGGATGAGCAATTGCTTTAACATGCTTCACTATCTCGGTAACACTGAGACAAACCTTGATCCAGAGGTACCATCTATAACTCTACTGCTGTTGATCACATCTATTGGATGTTTTGCAGTTCCCCACTTGCTTATGTCACTCAAGCCTGCAACCTCAGTCATTGACTGCAAAGTCTGCAACATCCCTGTTCTCATTAACCTGCATTAGCTTGTGCATCAATTGTACAATGCTTCTAAAGTCACCACGCATTCCTCCATGCTTTTGCAGAAGCATGATTTATTCCTGAAGGATTCTCTGAAACTGCAAAAAGCAACACAGCCGTTTTCTTTATGGATTCTTAATCTTTTTTCGGCCTTCATATTATAACAAAGTACAGCATAATCTTTAATTTGTTGTAGGGTGGAAGTAAACACTTAAAACTTTCCTGGAAACGCCTAGTTGCATGGGGTGTGGAGTCCATGAATGTTAGTGCAAGGGTTTGACCTTTTCCATTGTGTAATATGGATTCCCAATTTAAGTTCTACCACATTCAAGCTATATTTGAGATTCTTGCTCGATTGTTACATATTTATGGTTGATCAAATATAGATCATTGGATGAAAATTGTGGGTGAGGCTTGAAGCCTTGATGGGAAGACAGGGACATAGATGAATAGAAGGTATGGTAGGAATCTAGGATGACCATACAGAAGGTATTCTCAAATCCTCTTTTTTGGCAGATGCCTGATTGACTTAATGTTTGGACTTACTTTCAGTGTAGCAGCAAAGGAAATATTTTCTTTTTTTTCTTTACTAATTCTCCATGAATTAATTGGTATATTTTCTTCAAACTAATTCTGTCCCAGCTTGTCTTTATTTATTTTCTTCAAACTAATTCTGTCCGTACTTGTAGTTGTCTTTAGATTACAGCCATTTTAATTTTTAAATGTTCAAATTGCATCATCTACAATATTCAATCTTCCTTCCAACCTCCTCTGTTTGTTAATATTTTTGTTATATACAGTGTATACATTTCTTATGTGTGGAACCTTCAAATTGCGTTTCTTGCACCATTGCTGTTTCTTGTTTTGTTTCCCGTTTCTTGTTTCTGGTAATGGAGGTGCATATCTGTTGTTTGTGTGGATATGGCAATAGTCTGTCAATGATCTTGCTGGAATGTTATAGACTATCTGTGGTAATGTAGGCAAAGGTGACAATGACTTGAATTTTTTGGTTACTATTATGAGATCTTCAATCAAGAGACAAGGAATGTTAGAAGGTTTGAGTACAGTGAAGAATAGAGATTCTAGATCCATCCAGGATATGGGTTCCAATCTTGTGGAGTACTATGTGTGTTTGCATGTTTCAAAGCCCACACCGCTCAGGTAGATGTTCCTGTTTGTAGATTTGAAGAGTTAGCCATATTAGGAAAATAAGGGTTTCTTGCGTTATGCCTGCAGACAATCTGTTGGTGCATCTTTGTTCATGAGATCATTCTTTAGAATAGAGATTCTTCGTTTTCTGTAGTTCTGTTGTTGTTGATGGATCTTTTGTAAGGAAATTTGGATTCTAAATTAAGGATCCTTATCTATAAAGGACAAGGTTCAATGTTCATTGTTAATTTAATGCCAGTGGGGTTTGGTTCACTGGTGAAGTCAGTGGAGTGTTAAGCTCTCCTCGAGGATTCCATTGTGATCTGCCCAAAGTTACCAGCTGGTCTTGGAGAATGAGTCAGCCAGGCTGAAAAATGACATTTTGATTTGACTTGGCTTGGACTGGGGAAAAATTCTGGAGTTGAGTAGAGAATTAAAAAATGTGAAAACACACATTGCAGGAAAAATCTTCAAGGTTTACAATGCCCATATGATACAAGTTTTCAATAATAACTCGTTCCAATAGGCGTAGGTGATACTCAAAAACAAGCAAAATGAGTGCTGTTTTCTTCCAGTCTTTTATAGACAGATGACCATGTCTGACTTGTGATTTGACCTCACTCGCTTTGGATGTTTGAGTGTGAGCCAGACACCATTTAAGAAGGGAATTAAAGAATGTGAAAACACACTAAAGTTCAGAAAAAACTATTTTTATTAATATCAAAGTCTACAATGTCCATATAATGCAAGTTTTCAATAATAACTCGTTTCAAAGTACATGGGTGATACCCATACTTGACGTATGGATTACAGTTGATAGGTCTGTTGCTTCTTAGCTGTGAAATTGAGTTATAAATACTAGCAAAATGAATGCTTTTTTTGTTCCAGTTTTTTATAGATATCTGATGAACAAGACTGACTTGTGACTCAATCTGGATTGTATTTCTCTTTTGAGTCTGAGCCTACTCGTGAGTCAAATTTTTATCATTGGGGAATGAGTCAAAGTCATAGATTTTAGATTGGATGCAAGTCTTGGGCAATTTTGGTGGAATAGATACCTCTTCCCCAGCCCTAGCACCTTGGAACATGTTTCTTGGAGCACTTCCAACGAAAAAGGTTTTAGTTCATGCTACCCCTCGTGATTGGGCCAAGAGGCGCATTCTACAGCCCAGTAGGGAGATGTGTAACTCCTTCTGTCCTTGTCCTGGAGCTGACACATGTCCTTTATAAAAAATAATAAAATATTATAAAAAATAACATGTCGGCTAAAATTAGATTTAGGGGATGTGTAACTCCTTCCATGCTCATCCTGGAGCTGACACGTTTCTTTTTAAAAAAATCAGAAAATATTATAAAAAATAACATGTCTGCTCAAATTAGATTTAAAAAATTTACAACGGCATATATAAAACTACACAAATTAGAAATCCTTTTTAGATTGCAAATGTTGAGGAAGGGTTTGCACCTTGAAAGCTTTGATCCCTCTCGGCGCTTGGTAGATTCCCTTTTAAGATGGATGATGGATCTATGCTGGTAGTTACATTCAAAGATGCATCTTCTTATGGGTTTTGTTTGCAGGCAAGTTTGCTACAGTAGTTATTGTCTACTTGTATCACTTTTTTGTCTACTTTCAAAGTACATAGATGATATTGCATGCTACAAAATGCCATGGATTCTGGACAGGTGATGTGTCTGCTGGTTGTCAGCTATGAAATTGGGGTCAGAAAACAAGCAGAATGAGTGTTTTTTCTTTTTTCTTTTTGTCTTTTATGGACAGATGATTGAGTCTGACCTGTGAGATTGAGTTGTGATCGTGAGTGAAAATCGTGGGACTTGGTATAGCTGACTTAACTTGGTTTCCTCTGAGTAGAGTCAAACTTGTCATCAACTTGGGCTCAGAAGAGTCTAGTAACACTAGGTCCACCCTCTCAACATGGCACAAGTTTCAAAGGGATGAGGCTTGGTACAAGTCTCAGGCAATTTTGGTGGAATAGATACCTTCACCCTCAAAGCTGGCTCCTTGTGGCATGTTTCGTTGAGCACTTTCAATTAACAAAAGTTTGATGCTAGTTTTCCTCAACATTGTAGTTGAACTGTTGTGATCCTTCTTTTCAAAGATATGCATCTCCTTGGGGGTTTTGTTTGCAGTCAAGTTTGCCATATTAGTTATTGTCTACTTGGATTACTATTTATGAGTTTCAAAGGGATGAGGATCAGCACAAGTCTCCGATGATTTTGGTGGATACCTTCGCCCTCAAAGCTGGCTCCTTGTGGCATGTTGCTATGAGCACTTCCAATTAACAAAAGTTTGATGCTGGTTTTCCTCAACATTGTAGTTGAACTGTTGTGATTCTTCTTTTCAAAGATATGCATCTCCTAGGGGGTTTTGTTTGCGGTCAAGTTTGCCATATTAGTTTTTGTCTACTTGGATTACTATTTTCGGCTACTATGTGATTGGTAAGTTTGAACTGACCAGGAATAAATCAAGCCATTGGAAATATGGATTGATCTCTCTCCATGCCTTACAATATGTTAATTATAAACTTTTGAGAAGGTAACAGTTTTTAATCGATGCAGAATCTCTGTTATAAAACCCATGGAAAGATCTTTGATGGAATGCTTTGTTTACTGCATATTTATGGAAGCGCTTTACTCAGTAGTCTTTGGATTTTCCATTATGTTCTAGGTTTGGATTGCTTTTCTGCTTTGTTTGGCGAGACATATCTGTGGCTGCTCTGGTCCTATCTTTCTCATGCTTTGAGTTTGATTCTTTATATGGTTCAGTTCATGGGTAATTAATTCTCAGAAAATCTCTCATTTGTTCAGTGTTCAAGCTTGCCATCCTTTCACTGCTACTGAGCCATGTTATTTTGCTGTGTTATTTATGAATTTTTTAATGATTATGAAAATTTCAAAAGTTTTCTTTGAAGTAACCAGTTTCTTCCATAGTAAAAGCCCTCTGTAGTTTATAAGATATGACAATGGATTTCTATAGGATTGTCATTTGCTAAGTAATTTTTTTCTTATTTTAAGGTGTTGAAGAGCACAATGGCATCTGCAACATTGTCCATGAGTTCAGTTTCTGTCTCTCGGTTTCTAGCACCCATTTGTGAAACTCGTCCATCTGGGGCTGGAATCCAGGCTTCTGCAGTCAGCTTTCCTACGAAGAAGGTTTTCAAGACATTCAGTGGCCTGAAAGCCGGTGTAGCCTGTGAATCTGAGGCATCCTTCTTTAGTCACGAGACAAATGCAGTTCTTTGGTCTTCTGTTAGCAGGCCAAGGTCAGCAGAAAACCCACAGATTGTTAAGACGGCTGGTCAGATTCGGGCATCAACATTTAAGGTTGCTATTCTTGGAGCTGCAGGAGGGATTGGGCAACCTCTTTCACTGTTGATTAAAATGTCTCCTTTGATTTCCGGTTTGCATCTTTATGATATTGCAAATGTGAAAGGAGTTGCTGCTGATCTCAGCCACTGCAACACACCAGCACAGATTCTAGATTTTACTGGGCCTGCTGAATTGGCAAATTCTTTGAAGGGTGTGGATGTGGTGGTCATCCCTGCAGGAGTTCCAAGAAAGCCAGGCATGACTCGAGATGACCTTTTCAACATCAATGCTGGTATTGTGAGGACCTTGGTAGAAGCTGTTGCAGATAACTGTCCTAATGCCTTCATTCAAATCATCAGTAACCCTGTAAATTCAACTGTACCTATTGCTGCCGAGGTGCTCAAGCAGAAAGGTGTATATGATCCTAAAAAGCTGTTCGGTGTCACCACCTTGGATGTTGTAAGAGCAAACACTTTTGTTGCTCAGAAAAAGAATCTAAGACTTATTGATGTTGATGTGCCAGTTGTTGGAGGTCATGCTGGGATTACCATTCTTCCATTACTGTCCAAAACGAAGCCTTCTGTAACATTCACCCAGGAGGAGATTGAAGAGCTAACAGTTAGAATTCAGAATGCTGGAACTGAAGTTGTGGAAGCAAAAGCGGGTGCTGGATCTGCAACTCTGTCAATGGCTTATGCTGCTGCTAGATTTGTCGAATCTTCTCTCCGTGCACTTGATGGTGATCCGGATGTGTACGAGTGTTCCTATATTCAATCTGAACTGACAGATTTACCTTTCTTTGCATCTAGGATTAAACTTGGGAAGCAAGGTGTTGAAGCAGTGATTGCCTCAGATCTTGAGGGGCTGACTGAGTATGAACAGAAAGCCCTAGAAGCTCTTAAGCCAGAGTTGAAGTCAAGCATTGAAAAGGGCATTGTGTTTGCAAACAAGCAAGCACCAGCTGGTACTGCTGTTTGAATGCATTCCATTTAACTTGGAATTGTGGGACAAATAAGACAAGCAGCATGCATGACGGCTTTAGGGTGCTATAATTTTTGCAGTTTAGGCATAGATTTTTGTATTTTGATACCAAAGACATTTTCCAGTCCTTTAGAGGAGATATGGAGTGCTGACTTTCTTATGCAGGCTTGGTGATTCACGGTTATCTACTGTCTCATGTCCTTGGCTTTTCTAGAGAAATTTTCAATAAGGTCTCAATTGATCTGATGTTTATTTGACCAGAAACTGCTAATACAAGTTGTCACTACCACGTGCTTTTTGGTTGTTGCAAAATCTGCATTGTTTTTGTGGTTTCTTCTAATTTTACTGAATATATACTAACGATGGCAGGGGATTTGTCTATGAACAACCAATATGTCCTTGATAACATGGACTTGATACATCATATGTTTCAAAGTAGTCCGACTCTTTGTTTCCATTTCATCTATAATAAACTGTTCTTTGTCAAATGCTATCTAATCTCTTTGGAAAAAATTCTAGCATATTTACTACACTAAAAAAAATATTTGGATTACTAGACATCTTCAGAATGGAGCTTTTAAAAGGCAAATTTAAAATTAGTGTGTATATGCAGGCTCATAAACAGAGTTATAGCTTGGCAAATTTCTAGATGATAATGTAACGATATGGTAGAGACTACTTGCCTAGGCAAACTAGCTGATCTTGATCTATCTATTTGTTTTTCCTTTCCTCTATTTGTTTTTCCTTTCCTTAAAAAGTATATGGCCCTTTGGGCTTTGTCAAATTAGATTTTACCTCAATGGGAACTCATGGATTTGCATTCAAAATGCAGAGGCTTATGTGCCACTACAGGGAAGTTGCATTAAACATTGCCCATTATCATACTGGCATGCAACCTTTCAAATGACCCTTCCAAGTTTCTCTCCCAGCTATTTTAAATGCCTAGTACTTGCCCAAATCTTTTCTATAACCTTATCCTTATCCCAGCCCCTTTGAAATGCTTAGTACTTGCCCAAATCTTTTCTATATCCTTCTCCATGAAAGTTGTGGTCACCTTAAGCATCCCTTTGTCCTTAGTAGTGTCTAAGATTTCTTTGAATTCGGTGAATGTAGACCTGTCTTCTATGTTTGATGATGATGGTTAAGTAAGCAGATTTAGTTCCTTGAATCCTTTACTACATTGTCAAAAAAAAATCATTTGTAACATATGTTGCTAGGAGTTGATGAAAACTAAAAATATTGAGGATGGTGGAATTGATCAATCCTGATGGGGGCTATACATAATACTAAATAAATAATATTGATGGCTACCTAACCCTACAAAACCCAAGCCTTAGGCAATACATAATATGGAGACATGTATTTTGTAGGTCTGAGCTTTGGATTGCATGATTTCTCTATTGATGGCTACCTAACCCCTACAAAAGCCAAGCCTTGGGCTATAATGCTAATATTGATGGCTACCTAACCCTTACAAAAGCCACGGTTGAGCTTTGGATTGCAGGATTTCTCTATTGATGGCTACCTAACCCCTACAAAAGGCTATAATACTAATATTGATGGCTACCTAACCCCTACAGAAGCCAAGCCTTAGGCTATAATACTAATGTTGATGGCTACCTATCCCCTACAAAAGCCACGGTTTTATTTACAGTCTGAACCATTATAAAAGTAGTTACATTCTGAACTATCATAAAGGGTAGCATTTATGGCATGGAGATCATTATTTTAAATTCTATCAATATTATGCTTTATTTTAAAATTCTATAACATCATAAAAATATAGATAAAAGCATATAACAACAAAAATGGATAGAAATTTCATAAATTCAATTAAAATACATAATTTCTATAAAATATATAATAACAAATAAATTTCATAAATTCAATTAAAATACAGAATTTCTAAAGAACATATAATAACAAAAATGGATAGAAATTTCACAAATTCAATTAAAAAACGGAATTTTTATAAAGTACTTGTACAGGAAATTAAAACAAAAACGAAGTATAAAACAAAAAATCAGTCTACAATAAACGAAGTATAAAAACAAAAAATCAGTCTACAATTAATCATTGGCTTTGGATAAAAGAAAAATCGGAATTTTTATAAAGTACTTGTACAGGAAATTAAAACAAAAACGAAGTATAAAAACAAAAAATCAGTCTACAATTAATCATTGGCTTTGGATAAAAGAAAAATAGAATGTGCAAATGTTAAAGTCTTCCCAGTGAATACAAAATATCATCAATGAAAAACATTAGGTACTGATTAATGAAAAACATTAATAAAAAACATCAAGACTGATCAAAACATTAATATTCAAGTGCATGGAGTTCTCATTGCGGCAAGGCTTGCAACGAGGGTTAGAGGGTGGTTGTCATTGTGCTTTTAGGGGCCGACCTAGAGCTTCATAGGGTCCATTTGATACCAAAGTCCTTAAACAATCATTTGCTTCTTAAAATGCCTTCACATAAGAAATGGCCAGTAAAATGCATAGTATGCCATTTACTTGTGAGTGGGGTACATTATTATGCTGGTTGTGGGGCCATCTTTGTTGGGCCATCTTTGTCTTTTCTCCTACCATTTTTAGACTTTGCTATGAACTTGGTGTTAAGGTTGATGACAGCTTGATCCTTACTATCACATCCATGGAGGTGTGAGTTTGGACATGGAGTGTTATTACAAAACATGTTCCAATATTTGAAAAGTTGTCAAAGGTGCTCTAGATGGAAGGAACACTTTTATGATCTAGCTAAAAATAACAATACTATCATAGCATAAAAAGAGTTGGTGCCCTACACAATTGAACTTGATTTTGTTGAGTTTATCACAAAGAAAAATAATTTCAACCTTGTACATATCCCACATTGCCTCAAACTTGAACATCCAACTCCACTTGTTTCCTAGGTAGTGTTTCAAGCAAGTCAAATTTGAAGTAAATATCCATAAAGCATTGGCCTAATCCTACGTCTCACCTTGGCCTTATTGCAAAACCAAAATGACATGCACAAGGTATTCAACATAAAAAAAACACAAGATGGAAGATTGAGTTGTAAGTGACCATTGGTGTTGACCAACAAGTCCACCAAGTATTAAGGACCTTACAAAAATGGCCGCTTTTGCTTCAAAGGTGACTTTTGAATCAACCCAATCTTGAAATCCAAGTGGCCACTTTAGAATTGAGATATAAGTATTGTTTAGTCACATGTATGGAAATGAAGTTTGGTTTAGCCATACCAATAGGTTTCCTTGTGTTTCACAAAGGACTATGTAAAATGTCATGCCTAGTGTTTCCACCAATCATGTAGAGTTTAATACCATTTTTCAAAAATTAACTAGCTAGATTTATATTTAGATTTTTTTCAAAATTAAACTTATTTTATGAAGGTTTGCTTTAACTAATGGAGAGAATTCAGTTCCTATTCTATAAGAGGAGATCACATGGATATCATGCAGCAACCTATTCTTTGTGGGAATTGTAAAAGGTCAAGAACCATTTGTGCTCTTTGATAGGTTTTCCCTCATTGAATAACATTGGAGACTACTAGGAAAGTTGTTAAGCAAAATACTATTTGGTAACAAACACATCTTCTATCTTAACTAAAGCAAAGGTGATGAGAAGGCCTTGCTAATTGATGTCTTCTTAACTTTATTTCCCATAGGAAGCACCATAAGTGATTGCACTGAGAGTAGCAAGGTGCTATACAACCTAGTATGGGGGAGATGTTGTCACGTAATGTATGTGACAACAATTTTTTTTAAAATTTTTTGGAGAGCAAATGTCAGCTCAATTTTAAATTTACACAAAAGTTATAAAAAATAAAATTAGCATAGATCCATCTTAAATACATATCTATCAAGCATCGAGAGGGATTCAATTTGTATATCTTAAATATATGTAGCAATTTCATATATTACATACTACTCTATTGCATCCAAATCCTACATTCAAGGCATCTTCATTTACTTTGTAGTTTAGAACCATTTTATAAATTTCTTCCTACTTCCTTCACCCATGTGTTTATGCACTTTACATTCCATTGATCATGAAATTATGGAAGAAGTGGAGTATTAGGGTTTGACCTTCTTAATGTTGTATATCCTCTTTGTGCATACCATCATACATATTCACCCATTTTTGGGTTGCTGAACAAAATGAATTTATTTATTTTGTTCAATTCTTTGATATCTATAATGTTATTGAACACTGAGTTTTAATTATTCTATGAAAGTAATGTTTCATTGAAAATACAATTGATAACCCTATAAGTCAAATAAGTTTATTTCTATATTGCATTCTTCTCCTTTTGTTTCCAATGACTCCCCTTTCGAAGTGGGCTTTCACTATGTTCACCATCCCAAATGATTGGAGCATCTACATGGATTTCTTTTTGGAAATCAGATATAGAAAGGAAAGATTCTATTACATCTACCTTTCATCTATGCACCCTTCTAGGTGTTCCTATTGCATTACAAATCCCTTAAGAGTTTTCATATAGGAAAAATATCCATCTACAACTCACCACCCTAGTTACAATTCAATGTCTTCAACCAAATGTAACAAAAGGTACACTTGAATATCCAAAAATATAGGCAATTTCCACTATTTCATCATGCAAATACCCAATCCTCATAATGTGTACCTCGTTGGTGGTCATCCACCTAGCTTCAAGAAAAACACAAAAATGAAATGTTTAGTATATTTATAAATGTTATGCTAGACCCTCACATTTCATACGTGGACAATTATAATAATAAATTAATAAATAAAATTCATATAAGAAAAACATTACCTTATAAATGCATATAATTGTTCAATGGCTCGGCATAAAGCTGATACAAGACTCTGGATATCAAATAGACGTGTTGAACACATTCATGCTCACAATGGTTAGTGTAAAAATATTGAAAGGGAAGAATTATAAATTTGTAGAAATATTGAAAGGGGGGAATTATAAATTAAGGATGCTAGTGTAATACCTCGGTTTTGACCCCTAGAATGTATCCAATCAGAACATGTAAATGTTGTGAATATGTTAAGTATGGATTCCTAGTGAGCTGCTCAAGGCCAAGGTCCCACTATTGAATGGCATAGGCTTGCATAATCTTGAGGTATTTGGGCCATATGCCTAGCCTGTATGATGACTCAAGCTATGTAAATATTATGTTGAAAAAATAATATAGAAGGTCCGAGCTAGCTGTGTGGGGAAGCAACTAAGAGGGGATATGATTCCACGAGAGTGGAAGAGGAAAGAGGGTTTTCTATGGGAGAGTAACCCTATGATGCTATTTGTCAACCTTAGAACTCACTTAATCTTGTCTTGTGCCTTAAAGAAGCCAATGCCTTCCCTGGACTTATTTTACTCAATCATTTGAATACATGCACAAAGTTAGTGAGAAAGTCCTCTCACTTAGTTATGGAAGAGTGGGGTGGATCTACCTTTCTAACCTTGTAAGAGTCCTTCCTTCTAGGATTATAAGCAATGTTAGTTGTCTTATCAACCACCCTTGTATCTCCACGAGATCCTACCATTTGGGGGTCTTGAACCAAGCAAGAAGGGAGGGAGAGAGAGAACATACACACATATAGACCCACAGACCAGATCATGCGAGAGGCAGCAACAAAGTGGTAGCAAGAGAAGGGAACCAGGTCGGTTGTAGGGAGCACATAGGTTGGGCATAGTAGGAACCTTACCTTGAGATTCACTGCTCATGAGATGCTTGAGAACCCATGGTTAATTTCTACCTGGAATGCTTGAAAGTAACATAGTGTTGAAGAAGATAACTTCGGAATATATTTTGTATTATTTGTATTGTACTTCCTTTGGGAATTATTGATGTTGTATTTGATCATGTAAAATTCATTGAAAGAGTCAATGTAAAACCTAATAGTTATGTTGACCTAGAAGAATCCAGAAAATAATATTTTATTGTAAACTGGACAAGTCGGCCCTGTTAGTGAAAAAGGTCAAGTCACTTATTAGTATAAATAGGAGGCTTGCCCTCCTCATTTGGTCACCTCACTCACTCATCAAGTTCCCATAAATAGAGAGATAGAGTCAAGGAGAGTAGCTACTATTGAAGATTTCTAGTGTTGGGTTATTGCACAAGGATTGACCTTGTACTTTCTGACGAATCTATATTGAAGAAGTTTTGCTGGGTTTTCTGCCCCATGAGGGTTTCCCAGGATAAATTGTTGTGTTCTATTGTCTATGATATGCTTGTTTATCTTTCAATGATCCTTTATGTTACTACATTTAAAATTCTAACATGGTTTCAAAGCTAGCCTAAAAGAAAACATTATGCAGTTGCAACTGCAGGAAGTGAAAACTAGGGTTTCTCTTTTCAGAGGATTTTCTCCACAATTTGTCTAAAAAAGAGGGTCAAGGAAAATCAACCTAGGAGGGCACATCTTTCTGTGGAAGTAGAATTCAGATTAGAGAAATTTCATTTTTGAGCCTACCACTACAGCTCAGGAAAACTAAGGCATCAAGTTTTTGGAAGTTCTGTCCACAAATTCAGGGAAAAATTACCTTGGCTCAACTCGCCTTGGGGAGGCACATCTTTTCCTCCACTCAGTTTTTACAAGATCCAGAAGTTGAAAATTAGGGTTTCTCTAACAAACCCTAGGTCATCCTGAAGTCAGATCTCAGAAGACAGTGAAGCAAGCACTTGGTTGGAGCAATCTCAATTGATAAGTCTTCTATCCTTATTTCCATTTGAGGTTCTCATTTTATCAAGATGGCAAACCATGCCAAGCTTGAGGATAAGCTTGAAGGAGTAGACAACTTCCATGCCTGGAAGTATAGAGTGATGCTCATTCTATACATGAGTTGGACAATTATATCAAAGTAGAAGTTGTGGAGCCAGAGGGAGATGAGGACAAATCCAAGCATAAGAAGAACTTGATAAAGACCAAGAGGATCATTGCTGATTCCATCAAGGATCACTTGATCCCACACCTCATGTCTATAAAATCTGAAATAGATGTTTGATGCATTGGAGAGATTCATGTTTGAAGGAAAGAACATCAATAGAAAGATGACTTTGAGAACTCAACTCAAGGGAGTGAAGATGCAAAGTAGTGAAAGCATTCAATCTTACTTCACAAGGGTCTCCCATATCAAAGATCAACTAGAAGCTATTGGAGACCATGCTGAGAATGCATAACTTGTAATGACCACCTTGAATGGTATTCCAAGATCATGGGAGTCATTTATTCAAGGAATATGTTCTAGAAAGAAACTTATCATATTCAGTTCACTTTGGGAAACTTGCACTCAGGAAGAAGCCAGGATTAAAGCTAGAGAAGATAAGTTAGGTGAAGAAGATAATCAAGCTTTGGTAACTCATACTAAGAGAAGCAAGAAAGAATATCATCATCACAAGTCTAGAAGATTCCACAAGGGTCAAAGACCTCCCAGAGACTACCCAAATGTCAAATGCTACAATTGTGATGAGATGGGACACATTGCTAGAAATTGTCCTAAGAAGAAAGGAAACAAGAAAGGCAATAAGAAAATACATCATGCTAATGCTGCGGAGAATGATGAACCAGTAAAGAAGAAAGCGAGGGAAGATTCTTCAAGCAATGAAGAATATGTTCTAATTTCATCACTTACAAGTATGATTTCTCTTGGAAGCAATGATTGGATTGTTGATAGTGGTGCTTCCAAGCACACGAAAGGTTTCAAGGATGCTCTCAACAACTTGACAGAAAAAGACTCACCTCATAAGATGAAACTTGGAGACGATTACCAATATGATGCAGGAGCATCGGGGCCTAGGCAGATCAGTCGAAGTTAATCGACATAAGGGAGCCTACTAGAGGGAGTGCCAATGACCACTGGTGTGTAAAGCAGATTGACTCGTCTCAGAATAAGTCGAGAAGAAGCCGTCGAAGCAGTCAACAGGAGTGGGGAAGTCGAGAGTCGACATGTCAATGTTGACAGATGACAAGCCGATAGTTGACATGTGAATTTCGATAGGAGACAAGTTGCCACAGAGTCGTAGGAAGGTCGACATGTTGTCGAACCACGACATCGACAGGTTGGGCATGAGCCAAGAGAGGAGGACGAGGTGGAATGGCGAAGCCTTGGGTTGTGAAGAAAGCCAACAGGTGAGTCGAAGCTGACAAAGGACAGTATGGCCGACATGATGGTTTACTGTAGCATGTCAGAGGAAGCGTAGAAGTCAAGGAGAGTACTTGACAACAGTTCGGAGTTGCTGAGGAAGTTAATGGCAGTTATTGTAGGTGGGTGAAGACATGACAGATGTCATCACAGGCAGAGGCTGTGCAGCACGATCAGGTGCTGACAGTTGCAGGTCTGTAGGATCATGGAAGGATTGACTGACAGAGAATGCATGTTTCATGGATTGCAGTGTCCTCGGGAACAACAACAGCGAGGTAGAAGACCAGGGACTTGGAATTTTGGAAGACAGTTCCATTGTGTTGGAGTTATAGAGCAGAGTTCAGGGAGAAGTTCTGTAGATTGTAGAGAACAGTCACATAGCTTCCGAACATAGGAAAGATCAAGCCATAGTTCAGAGTTCCGCAGCGAACCAAGAGAGGGTGAGGTCGACACACTGAGAGAGCACACCACAGTTACTTCTGTATTGTAACGGCTAAGGCCGACAGATAGTTAGTTATTTGTATTTATAGTTATTCCGCATTGTAACTGACTGGTAGAAGTAATATAAGGAAATTCTGGCATCTTGTTTTATGCCTTGTGTTGTGTGAGGATTGTGGTCGTGTCGTGTGTATTGTTAAGCAAGAACCTTGTTGCGACGAGGCGTCTTTACGTCAGTTGGTATCAAAGCCATAGTATCCTGAGAGCCGAAGGATAGCTATATCAAAGTGGGAAGTGAATCCCTTTGCGCAGAAGAACATCAGTGACATTGAGCCTGCAAGTGCGTTGAACAACTCCAGCTGAGGTTAGGTAGAGTTGTGTGTGACTTGTTGAAGTTTGGTTGCGATTGGACGAGTGAGAGTTTCAGCAGAGGTTGAAAATGGCTCACAAAGGTGTTAATGTCCGAGGACGAAGAGCGCATGGCACATTAGTCACAGTTGATCGTGAGATGTTCGACAAGTGCATCCGAACGATGCGAACTTTGACGAATGAAGTCACAGCGATCAAAGAAAGTCAAAGGCGAGGTTGTATTCCTGATGCGCTAGACCACATCGATGAGGAAGTCGAAGAGGTGGAGCCACGAGAAGCAGCGGAAGATGAACCAGAAGAAAAACTCATCAAGCTTCTGACGGATATGAGAGGTCGGGCAAAGATAGATGTTCGTACCTACTCGGGAAGTCTGGACCCAGAAGACTTGATCGACTAGTTCAGAGAAATGGAGAAATACATCGACATAGAGCAGATCGAGTATCCTAAAAGGATTAAGACTGCATATCTGAGGTTAAAGGGTCATGCCTCATTGTGGTGGGACAATGTACAGGCTGACAGAGTCAAGAAGGGAAAGGAGAAAATCAAGTCTTGGGATAGGATGGTCGCCAAGCTGAAAGGAAATTTCTTGCCGAACGACTATGTGATTTCCTTGTTCAGGAAGTTGCAAAACTTTCAACAAAAAGAGATGACCATGAAGGAGTACACGAAAGAGTTCTATAGATTGTCGATAAGGTCGGGACAAACCGATGAAGGAGAAGAAGCTGTCGCTAGGTATGTGAATGGCTTGAAATATGCCATTCAAGATGAATTGAGCATGTCAATATTCAGAGCAGTGGGTGAAGCCTACCAGTTAGCTCTGAAGGCAGAAGAGAAACTGTCGAGGAAGTCCGCAGCGACCAGAGGTAGGAAGACTGGTCGAGGTGCGAGGACTGTTTCTGCTAAAGGACAAATTAGCGGTTACAGGAAGGAATCTGTCGAAGATAGTCGACATGCAGAAGGGACATCGACAAGGGAGAAATCGCAAGAGAACCGACACGATGGTTGTGAGAACCGTGGTCGAGGTGCGTATGGTTGAGGTGGTCCATCCGACAGAAAGGGAGCTAACAGACCAGCCATAATTTGTTACAAGTTTCGAGGAGAGGGACACAAGTCATATGAATTCCCAGAGAATATACATGCTACAGAGGATCAAAACCCAGGCGTCGAAAAGATGAGCAAGTCGACGAGAGGGAAGAATCGGAATCCGAAAGCAGTGGAGATGGTAAGAAGAAAAGTTGGGCCATGATAGCCAGCAAGACACTGGTTCTGGACGACAAATGTGACGAACAAGAGCTGACAAAACGGAAGGAGATCTTTCAAACGAAGGTGCGAATCAACGAATGGCGTTGCAAGACCATAGTAGATGGTGGAAGCACTGAGAATCTTGTGTCGACAGAGGTGATCGAGAAAGAAAAGCTGAGATGTGGAGAACATCCACACCCTTACAAGATCTCATGGTTGCAGAAAGGACACCATGTGAAGGTGACCAGATAGTGCCTGCTTAGCTTCAAGGTTGGGAAGTTAGAGGATAGTGTACTGTGCGACGTAATCCCAATGGACGCGTGCCATCTGTTGTTAGGAAGACAATGGAAATATGATCGGAAAATGATCTATGATGGTCGAGCCAACACAGTCACTATGTGGAAAAATGGCATGAAGAGGACTCTTAAGCCGAAGCCGGAGGAGCAAGCCGACGTTAAGCAGGGCAAGAGCAACTTTTGGGAGAAGCGCATGTTGATGTGTTCAGTGAAATAATTCCTTGCGGAGGAGGAAAAGTAGTCGGGGTGTTATGCTATCATTCCGAAGGGACTATTTGTCAAGAAGGAGACAATGGAGGAGAAGATTCCGGTCAAAGTCGAAAAGATGCTCGAAGATTTTCTCAGCATAGTGGTCGATGAGAAACCAACGGGATTGACACTGACAAGGAACATATCCCATCAGATCGACTTGATTCCAGGGTTGAGTTTGCCCAAAAAAGCATCGCATAGGATGAGTCCGACAGAAGGTCAGGAACGCAATCGACAGGTCCAGGAGTTGTTGGACAGAGGATTGATCAGAGAGAGTCTGAGTCCGTGCGCGGTACTAGCAGTATTAACGCCAAAGAAAGGTGGAGAATGGAGGATGTGTACAGACTCCAGAGCTATCAACAAGATAACGATCAAGTATCGGTTTCCATTGCCGAGAATCGATGACTTGATGGATTGTTTGAGTGGAGTGGAGTACTTCACAAAGATAGACCTGAAGAGCGGTTATCACCAGATTCAGGTTAGAGAAGGAGATGAATGGAAGACATCATTCAAGACAAAGGAAGGGCTATATGAGTGGTTAGTCATGCCATTTGGATTGACTAATGCACCTAGTACATTCATGCGATTGATGAATGAAGTACTGAAACCATTCTTGGAAAAGTTTGTCGTAGTCTATTTAGATGACATTCTGATTTTCAGTCGAACCAAGGCAGAAAACTTGGAGCACATTCGACAGGTATTGCAGAAGTTGCAGGAAGAGAAGCTGATGGTGAACTTGCAAAAGTGTTTCTTCATGAAGGAAGAACTGGTATACTTGGGATTCGTAATCTCGAGTAAAGGGTTGGTGATGGACCCAGAAAAGGTGAAGGCAATATTGGATTGGCTTGAACCGACAAGCGCGACTGGAGTGAGGAGTTTCCATGGACTTGCCACTTTCTATAGGAAGTTCAACAGGGGATTCATTTGGCTTTGTGCACCATTGACAGAGTGCATGCGCAAAGGAGAGTTCAAGTGGATGAAAGCAGCCCAGCGAGCTTTCGACAAGTTGAAGGAAAAAGTCATTGAGAGCCCAGTGTTGGCACTCCCATATTTTGACAATCTTTCCAGGTCGATTGCGATGCAAGTGGAATAGCAATTGGAGCAGTGTTGAGCCAGGAGGGCCGACCAATTTCATTCTTCAGTGAGAAGTTGGATGACGGAGAAGCGGAAATATTCGGTTTATGACCAGGAATTCTATGCTATTGTCCAAGCATTGAAGAAGTGGAGGCATTATTTGTTGCCCAAGGAATTTGTGTTGTACATAGATCACCAAGTGCTGAGGTATCTGAATACTCAGTCAAAGTTAAATCAGCGACACATGAAATGGGTCGAATTCCTACAGGGATATACATTCGTGTTACGACATAAGTCGGGCAAGTCGAATAAGGTTGCTGATGCGTTGAGTAGAAGAGTTGCATTGCTGAACACGACGACAGTCCAGGAAACATGAGTAGAGTCGGTGAAGACAGAATATGCTATCGACGAGGATTTTGCGAAATCATGGGGAGCTTGCCGTGAACCGTGGAGTGTCGACAAGACTCCATACTTGGATTATTTCATCCAAGAGGAATACCTATTCAAGGGATGATAGTTGTGTGTTCCCAGAGGATCAGTTCGAGAGAACCTAATCCGAGAGTTGCATAGTGGCGGATTAGCAGGCCATTTTGGCATCAACAAGACTAAGGCATTGGTCGAAGAAAAGTATTATTGGCCAAGAATGGCGACGAATATCAGAAAGTGGGTTCGACAATTTAGAGTTTTCCAGTTGACGAAAGGAAGAAGTCAGAACACATGGTTGTATACACCGTTTCCGGTACTGAATACCCCATGGGAGAACCTGAGCATGGATTTTGTGCTAGGATTTCCGAAGACACAACAAGGGAGTGACTCAATATTTGTTGTGGTCGACATATTTTTGAAAATGGCACACTTTCTTCCGTGTCGGAAGACAAGTGACGCCACATGCATTGCTGTACTATTCTTTAAAGAAGTAGTCAGATTGCATGGGTTAACAAAGAGTATCACATCGGACAAAGACACCAAGAAGTCGGGCGTACACGCAGTTCGCAAAAGAAGGAATACTTGGTGCGATGGAAGGATGATGAGTTGCAGGAGGCGACATGGATTTCCAAAAAAGAGTTCAGGAGACTGACAGAGCAGTCGAGTTCTTTTTCACCTGGGGATTCTGATGCAGGAGCATCGGGGCCAAGGAAGATCAGTCGAAGTTAATCGACATAAGGGAGCCGACTAGAGGGAGTGCCGACGACCACTGGTGCGTGAAGCAGATTGACTCGTCTTATTCAATAAGTCGAGCAGACGCCGTCGAATCAGTCGACAGGAGTGGGGAAGTCGAGAGTCGACATCTCAGTGTCGTTAGATGACAAGCCGACAGTCGACATGTGAATTTTGATAGGAGACAAGTTGTCACAGAGTCGTAGGAAGGTCGACATGTTGTCGAACCGCGACATCGATAGGTTGGGCATGAGCCAAACAAGGAGGACGGGGCAGAATGGAAAAGCTTTGGGTTGTGAAGAAAGCCGACAACTGATTCGAAGCTGACAGAGGACAGTATGGATGACGTGATGGTTTATTGTAGCATGTCAGAGGAAGTGTAGAATTCAATGAGAGTAGTTGACAATAGTTCGGAGTTACTGAGGAAGTTAATGGCAGTTATTGCAGGTGGGTGAAGACATGAAAGATGTCATCACAGGAAGAGGCTGTGCAGCACAATCGGGTGCTGACTGTTGCAGTTCTGCAAGATCATGGAAGGATCGACTGACAAAGAATGTGTGTTTCGGGGATGCATTGGTCTCGGGAACAACATCAGCAAGGTAGAAGACTAGGGACTTGGCATTTTGGAAGACAGTTCCATTGCGTTGGAGTTGCAGAGCAGAGTTCAGGGAGAAGTTCTGTAGATTGTATAGAATAGTCACACAGCTTCCCAACGTAGGAAAGATCGAGCCATAGCTCAGAGTTCCGCAGCGAACTAGGAGTGGGTGAGGTTGACACACTGAGAGAGCACACCACAGTTATTTCTGTATTGTAACAGCTGAGGCCGACAGATAGTTAGTTATTTGTATTTACAGTTATTCCGTATTGTAACTGATTGGTAGAAGTAATATAAGGCACTTCTGGCATCCTGTTTTACACCTTGTGTTATGTGAGCATTGTGGTCGTGTCGTGTGTATTGTTAAGAAAGAACCTTGTTGCGACGAGGTGCCTTTGCATCACAATATCCCATAAAAGGGGTAGGAGAAGCTTCTTACAAGCTTGAATCAGGGAAGCATATCAAGATGAAAGATGTCCTATATGTACTAGGACTAAAGAAGAATCTACTTTCCATATAAACCTTAGATGAGAAAGGATTCTGAGTAGCATTTGTTGATGGCTAAGTACTTATGTGACCTAAGGTAAAACCTTTGATGATGTAGGGATTGGAGTGCAAGAGGGAGGATTGTACAAACTCAAGGGACAACCATAACATGCATTGTTTAATGAAACAATGGAACCAAGTGAATTATGGGATAGAAGGTTTGCTCACATCAACTACAAGGCATTACTGATTGTGAGCAAGATGGTGAATGGTATACCGAATATCCAAACGAAGCATGAAGGCATATGTAAAGGATGTGCGAAAGGGAATAATGTGAAGAAACCATTTCCAAGCAATGATAACAAAGCCAAGGAGATTTTGGAACTTATTCACTCAAATGTTTATGGACCTATGTCTTCCAACTCACTAAGCTGGTATGCCTACTATGTCTCTTTTATTGATGATTATTCTCGTAAAACCTGGATCTATTTTTTGAAATCTAAAGATGAAGTATTTAGCAAATTCAATGAATTCAAAGCACTTGTAGAAAATCGTACTGAAAATAAAATAAAGACCTTAAGATCAGATAATGGATACCTGAATTTACCTCGGGGGATTTCAAAACCTTATGTAAAGAATCAGGGATTAATAGGGAGATGAGAACTCCCCACAATCCACAATAGAATGGTATTGCATAAAGAAATAATAGAACGATAATGGAATTAGTGAATCCCATGATACATGATCAGGGCATTCCAAAGCACTTATGGGCGGAAGCAACAAGAACAATAGTATATGTCCAAAACAAAAATCCACACCATGTACTTGAAAACAAGATACTCGAAGAGATGTTTATTGGTGAGAAGATCGAAGTCAGCCATCTCAGAATATTTGGTTGTCTTGTATACATACATGTTCCAAAAGAGAAAAGAACCAAGTTAGAGCCTTCAGGGAAGAAGGGCATCTTCGTCGGCTATAGTGACTCATCAAAGGCTTACAGAGTCTACATACCAGGCTTCAAGAAGATTGAGATCAGTAGAGATGTTACCTTTGATAAATATACAACTTTTAGCAGATCGAGGTAGATTCACTTCGATGAAGCACATGAAGAAGAACCTGAAGCTTGTAGAGTTAGAGACACAGTTATGGAAGAAATGATTCCAGAAGAACCAGAAGACCATGGTATAACATAACCACAAAGACTTGTAGATCCACCCCGAGAGGTGAACACTCACAAGAGAAGACCATCCTGGGAACGAGATATTATTCAAGATGCAGGGAAGTATGGTGCTCTAGAAGGGACTTCCATAGAAAGCAAGAGACCTCGACCATATTCCAGTTACATGGCATTGTTGTGTGACATCATTAATGCAGAGCCTTCCAGTTATGAAGAAGAAACCAAAAAGAAAGCATGGAAGGATGCTATGATCGAGGAGTATAAGTCGATCATGAAGAACGATGTATGGGATGTGGTTCCAAGACCAGAAGGAAGTCAATAGTGTCTTCCAAATGGATCTACATGATCAAACATGCAACAAACTAAAGTGTCGAGAAATACAAGGCAAGATTTGTGGCTCAAGGATTCTCCCAGAAAGAAGGAATAGATTATGAGGAGACATTTGCTCCTGTGGCTAGATACACTTCAATTAGATCTATACTTGCTATATCCATAGCGATGAAGTGGAAGGTACATCAGATGGATGTGAAGACTTCCTTCCTGAATGGCGTCGCAGAAGAGGAAGTGTATGTGGAGCAACCACTAGGATTTGAGACACATGACAGGCAGACTCATGTGTGCAGATTAAAGAAGGCCTTGTATGGTTTGAAACAAGCACCCAAGACATGGTACATTAGGATTGATGGGTTTCTGACAAGCTTGGGATTTACCAAGAGTAAAGTGGATTCCAACCTTTACTACAAGGTTGAAGAGAGAAATCCGATGATACTACTTTTGTATGTAGATGATCTGTTTTTGACAGGTGATGAGAATCTCATAACAGAAACGAAGAGGAATCTTGCCACAGAGTTTGAGATGAAAGATCTTGGTATGATGCACTATTTCTTAGGTCTTGAGGTGTGGAAAAATCTAAAGGAAATTTTCCCGAGTTAGGGAAAATATGCGATAGAGATCCTGAAGAGATTGAGGATGATGGATTGCAAGGCCATGGCCACACCTATGGCATCGAATTTGAAGTTGCTGTGTGGTACTTCTTCAGAGCTGGTGGATTCCACAATATATAGGAAGATGATTGGTTCGTTGATGTACTTAATGAACACGAGGTCAGATTTATGCTTTGCAGTGAAAGCTTTGATTTAGTATATGGTAGACCCTAGATGAGTTCACGTGGTTGCGGAAAATCATGTGTTGAGGTACCTAAGGGGTACAATTGATTATGGCCTCATATATGCATCAGATCAGAGGATTAACCTGTAGGGCTATGTTGATGAGGATTGGGCCGGTAGTGTCACGGATAGAAAGAACACATTAGGGTGTTGCTTCAGTTTGGGATATGGTATGATCTAATGGTTTAGTAGGAAGCAGACAAGTGTGGCACTCAATACAGCCAAAGCAGAGTATATGGAAACTTGTTTGGAAAGCTATTGTCACATACCCAAGTTCTAGACATTTATGTTATTGAGAAAACATTATGTTTTATTTTTATTGTAAATTTTTATGACTATTGACCAAGTGGGGTCATGGATGACTGTAATTAATTACTTTGAATATTTTATTATAAATAAATAAAAGTGGAGACAAACATCCAAAGGAGACTTTTGAATGAGTGTTAACTGACCCACTAGGGGGAATGGACTGTGGTGGAGAGCAAACTGACACTTGGCAGCATCCTCAACTCACTTCTAACTGTTGCAGGGGGCAACTTCCCTACTTTTATGGTCATGTTCCCCAAGAAAGTGGAACTGAGCAGGTGGCTCATTTCCTGAAATAAACTGACCAAAAGACCTAGGCATGCTATTTATCTACCCATCAAATTCAACAGGTGGCTGTTCTATTCTTACCTTGTGATAATTTCTGTGCACAAGAGATTTGATGAGGGGAAAGTTAGAAGTGTTTGAGGGAAATAAGACTGCATTCTGAACTAGTGCAGCCACATTGCTGAGTTCAATATTTCTAAAGGTAGGAAGTGCTACTGCTAAGTACTTCTGCTGAGTTGCAAGGGAATTTATTCCATTAATCCACACAACATCTTCGTCCCAGTGGTTCAGTGAATAGGCTCGGGGGTCCTAAGGAAAGTAGCTTGGCTGTCTTCAGGATATTGATTGGGTGGAACGAGCTCCTTTGGCTATTTGTTTCTTCTTCTACAGCTCTAGGTTCATATTGTGTTATCTCCTTTACTTCTGTCATGTTAGTAAATTAAATAGGAATGTATTTGTTATGAGCTCTTCCCATTTAATCTAAGATATTTTGCCTTAGTTAGTGAATATTTTACTTCTATAAATTATTACTGATGGAATAAAATGCAGTATAAATGATGTAGTTAAAATGATAGAATGATTGATTATAAAATTATTTTCCTGTATTTTTCCACACACTGTAAATAGTGCCATACTCTAGTACAGGAAAGGATAATTAAAGTAGATCAGAGTGATCGTATGCAATGGATATTAAATTTAAATGATTATTTTATAAACAGAGCTATATCATTTTCAGTACTGTATTATTGTTTTTATTTAAATAGACAATTTCGAATTGTAAACAGAAAATACAAATTTTCCAAATACTTCACTACTTATGCTAAATAAATAAGCCCTATATTTTGTTATAGACAACAATAGTATTGAAAGTACCTTCCTTTCAAACAATAGTAAAAACAGTCTTTAAAACCAAATACCTTATAAATAGACTCTTTCCATTTATCAAACTTCATTTACAAATGTTACTAGGCTTCTCGTATCACTTTATTATCATATAAATATGTCTAAGATAGATTGAATATGATACTAGTATCAATATCAAAAACTCCTTAGTAAAACCCTTACAAACAAACTTAAGTATTATTATTACAGTAGAGAGACAACATCCATGCATTTGTAAAATTTCAAGAGCACTTTATCATTTCACTAGAGCTTTGCATGCCCGAATACAAACTTAAATACAATTACAGGGTTTTGATTTCTACATAGTTCAAACCCTAACTTTACAGCCTCCATATCCTTTCAAACGTTTTAAAATCCTTTCGTATTATGAAAACGAATGAATGCATCAAGCCATAGACCGAAAACATTAAATAAAAACACAGTACAATTCCTACATAAGGGTTACGAGCTAGTCATATGACGCTGTTTGAAAAACTTAACCTTCAAAGATATAGAAACGGGCCCAGCCCTAAACCATTGTTATCCTTCAATGCACGACTGTGATGCCAAAAATTATCATTACGTCTGTCTACTATTTTTTAATTGACAAAATATTTACACTTGAACATTTGAACCCCAAACAAAAACGTTACGAGACAGTTCCTTTCATTTCAAGCTAAAAAACAAAACATATTACAATAGCATGAAGAAATTGTTGGAAATCCAACGAGAGCCCTATATGCTCAGGAGTAAAACTCTCCAAAAATCTAAACACTGCCCTTTCGGCTTAAACTCTCAAACATCTTGCCTGATGGCTTAAAGACCGTCATTACTTTCGAAGGAAAAACCAAGTCTATACACCTTGGGATATCTCCAAGGCTTACCTGAACCATAAGCACCCATTTCTTCTTGGGCTATCTCCATCACCTTGCCAAGCTAGAACCTGCCACCAAAGACATTATGAAACCGGTTAAAAGATTGGAAAAACGAAACAAGGAAATAATGAAGACATATTTTAAGCCTGCTGCTAACACTTTTGTCTTTTGATATCTCACCTGTAAACAGCTAGAGCACGATGAAGCACACCATTTTCATCAACGCATGCAGAATGAGAATGAAAGTTTCCCACATCCTTCCCAAGAAAAAATTAAAAACCTGTTAGGTCACAAATGCCGAAGCCACTCGCAAATTTAAAACTCCTAACAACGCTTACAGCTTGGGAGAAGATCTCACCATCGAGTCTCTGTAAGGATTGAGACATGTACACTTGCAAACTATCTTAAAAACCCTGGTCATAGCAGGTCAAGGCATCGAAACCTCTGGAGGCACCCTCAACTAGACTACAAACCCTGAAGGATATGGAGCCGGTCGGCCTCATCCTCACCTTTCTCCAAATGAACCGAGTGGTGGGAAGGTTGGCATACCAATGCAATTCGGAGTGAAACCCAAGAACCAAGATCAACAAGAGATCGACGGTGTAAAGCTTGCCACGAGTTGTGGACTGTATACAATCACCGAACTTCATTAATGAGAATTTAAACCTTCAACTATCACGGCTCGGTGTGTGCCATCACACAATCCACGTAGAACAAATCTATACATAGATCAACAGGTAGGGTTTCGTACAATAGAGGTTTGTCACCATGATCTATAGCGTAATCACGTGAAGTTCCACGGTGGCTTCCAGTAAGCCTTCCACTACAACGTATTTACTACACCATAAATGCTAAGTTCTAGTTCGAAGATTTGCCAGCGCATTATCTACTATCACCAACATTACCATAAGTTAAAACATTATACATTGGCATATAGTAACATCTACAACTTTCATTAATGCATCAAGGTCTGAGACTATAGTGTTGCATATAGTATCGTGCTTAGGGTTTTGCAAAATGTTACATAATCATAATGCACTTTATGACTTATAAAAATAACATATAATCAAAGAGTTATATTGCATAATTGTTACATGTGTAAATAATATCGAAATGGTAAAGTATTATGATGTTCTCTCCATAGTTTTGGATTGAGAACTTGTAATGAAATATATTACTATGCTTCTATAGTATTAAATCGACGTATAGGTATCACTAACTTATACCTTGCAAAATAATAATTGTCTCAAATAAGTATCCTTGTCTATCAAGATAGATAAAAACCAGGTATTCTTACCATTACAAAGTATGCAGAGTTAACACATTCAGGACGTTTAAAAATATCTGAGCCGTTGCATAGCATTTAACCTTTTGTCTCACCTGAGCTCTGCAAATAGAAACTTTGAGTGTTAGCCAGTAATAGCTAAGTAAGCCTCGGATCGTACTTAAGGACACCTTCAAAGACAATCGACCAGTTCTAGGAATAAACACATAATATAGAATAAAAGTAACAATGTGTAAACTAACAATTGAGTGCTTATGAAAACATTATTTAAACATCCGACGTTGACTTGACGATAAAAGACTTGCAATTTTATAAATGCTTTTTAAATTAACAGCTGCAAAGGCATTTGATGCGATTCGTAAGTAATCTAACTCTTAGTAACTAATGTTGAATGTTACGAGTTGTTAAGTACGTTGTTTAATGTTTAGTCATATTGAAGTTAACAATCTTAGCCAGGCGACAAAAGCATTTATTGCTATTTAAAAATTTTAATTTTTAGTGAATTTTTGGAGATGTTACATGTGGTATTAGAGCGCAAGTTCAAATACCAGGCCTGAAGTGGCTCATGCGCGCAAATGAAAATTTATAACATAATTACAAATTACTGATTTAAATTATTTGTTTTCAGTTTCAGCATTTTATAATATGAGTTTGCAGGTATGGAAGGACCAACAGAGTCGGCTGAGGACAGGTCCCTTAATAACGAACAGATTAATAAAGAACAAGGACACATTAACACATAAAATTTATTTGTCGAACTAAATGATAATTCCTCTAAATTATTAAGGACTGTCAAATATTTAAAAATTGAGATAAAAACAGTTAAGGAGGAAAACGAACGAATCCTGAAAGCTCAAGAGGAGTTGAATCACATCCTGCTTTATTATTTTCATAAAAATGATCAAGATAACGAAACAACAAATAAGGTTGAATCTGAAACAATGTCCTATCAATGTAAGGATACAAAGATAAAATTAACTGATTATGACAGCAGTTCATCTTCTGAATTTGATGCAAGGGCATACGGGAAAAAGCATAAGTACTCTAGTGATAGTAGTGGCAGTGACTGCTACACTAAGAAAAAGAAGTACAGACCCTACGAAGAAATTTATGGCGAGTTTAAAAAGATCGAACCGCCAAATTTTAATGGAGAAACAAAAATGAGTGAGACAGCTGAAGCATGGCTATCCAGAATGAATAAGTATTTACAGATTTACAATTACTCAAGTCATCTGAAGACTAAAATGACAATTTATAACTTAACTGGAAAAGTGGACATCTGGTGGCAAGATCTGAAATGAGTTAAAGGTTTAAAGGAGAAAAGTGTAAATTGGAGTAATTTTAAGAAATGTTTTAAAAGAAAATTTTCTGTCAAAACAGTATTATGAGGAACGAGCTAAGGAGTTTTATGAGTTAAAGCTAGGTTTCCGACCAAAGTGCTGATATCTCTTATGACAAAATATCAAGCAGTTCATTACGATAGTCAAATGGGTGTTGGGCATCAGTATTTAATGAAAGGTGTGATAATTCCTTGCAGTAGTCCCTAACGCTAACATTGTTAGGCTGGTAATAAGGTATCTATGCCAGATTTTAAAGAACACAAGGTAAATATGTAGTGGACCTGTAGCAGCAGCCATGAAGGATAGATTTTGTGCAGATATGATCTTATCTGGAGAGCGTTTGAGGGTTTCACAGTGTTGCAGTTCATGTTCATGGCCAAAGTTCAGTTTTCTATGAAATCTAGAGATGGCCGAAGCTTGATCTCAACCTAGTGCACTTGGAGATCCTCCTCTCTTGGTCACATCGTTTGATCGTTATGTGGATTTATAGGTGCATCCTTTGGATAGGGTGGTGTCCCCCACTTTTGAGTTGGTTCTCCAATGTGGATGCACCATGATTGAGTTGGATGTTTTAATATTAGATAGATGGTCCCCTGTTTCGTGAATCAATGAGTTAAGGCGGTTATTGTATGGACACTTCTTGACCATTGCCTTTAGAGGAGCCCTATACCCTATTTTGTGACGAGAGCTATTCATTTGAAGTTGTTTGGATAACCATTTCACTTTATGGAGGTTGTTGGAATAGGGTTTGTCCACGTCTTTGTCACTTTGTGAACACTCTTTGAGTGTTGGAACTTGAGAGACTTACAGAACTTGGTTGGTTTCATTGTGGACACTCTTGTGGAGCGCACCCTTTGAGGAAGTTTCTTAAGGGCAGCATATGGATGCACTCTTGTGAAATGAATTTTCTTGGAAGTTAAGTGTTTGTGGTCATGTGGACACATTCTTTGTTGAAATAACTTATGGGAGAATCTTTTGGAAGCTTCTTTGTGGATAATTTTTGTGGAGCGCCCCATTGGAAGAGGCCTTTGGAGGCCATGTGACATCTTCTAGGAATTTGTTCCCGTGGTTGATGGAGGAGCCCCCTCATTGTGGGGCCTCATGTATCTCATGCATTGTACAAGTGGCTTTGACCACTTTATTTTATGATTTGTTAGGTGTTTGTTAGCTTTAGGGGGGTTCTTGTATTATTTTACTCCACTCTAGGCTAGATCTTAGGAATAAATAAATATTTTATTGCAAGGAAGTTAGGATACTCTCCTATATAATATAGCCTCTTCCTCATTTGTACGTCATGGTTGGATTTTGAGACCTCTCTCTCTTTTGGAGCCTAATGCACATATTTTTTCATGGAGCATTTTGAATTTTAAGGGTTTTCTTGGATGGCTTAATATTCGGGTGACATGTGATCTTTTTTTTAATCATTGTAAGGTTTGTGCTCCTAGTTAATTGAAAGAGTACGATTGCTTCAATTGAATGTTTTTATCATTTTGTGGTTTAGTTTTGTTGTTGAATTGTAGTTTTCCTACCTTTGTAGAGGGTGCATATTTGGTGGTATAAGCTACAGTACATGCTAGGGCATGAGATGAAAGTGTATGTAGTAGTGACCGCCCTTCCTTGGTGAAAATTTGTATGAATTTTGAATCGTTTGGGGCAGGGAATGCTCTAGTTTCGTGTAGGAATTCTTGCCAAACATATATTAATAAGGCCCTTGGGGGTATGCCTTGATATTCCATTTTCTTTGGGGATTGACACTAGTTTTCATGGTTCTTCTATCACCTATACTACAAAGAAATACCTCAAGTTTTGCTAAGGCTAACTCATTGAAATCACCTTGTGCTCTCATTTCCATAGCCTAGCAATACTATCTAGGGAAGCCTCCTTTGAGTTGGAGAAGAGCCGATCGGAAGTGCAAAGAGGTGGTTATCGAGGTGACAATGGGTAACACCTCTAGGTTGCAGTTGGGCTAATTGTGTTCTTTGTGGATTTAACTCACCCACTAGTTCAAGATGTAACATGATGATAGACCCATGTAGTGGACGTGTGGAACCTTGTGGTTGGTGGATAGAGTTGACATGGCTAGGTAAACATGAAAATAAATCTCATGGTCAGAGATCTAGGTGGAAGATCTGGTATATGTGGCACCAGGAGAGGATGTCCAAGTGAATATTATGCTTGAGGTGGCAACCAAGGATATTCATAGGGAATATTAGATTCCTTGCATGAGATGCTGGTAGTGACCAAATCACTATGCATGAACAACCCAAATTAATCAGACAATTAATGCCAAGATTTATTCTCGACCATTGGTGGGAAGGGACCGCTAATGTCAGGGAATATAGTCCTGATCGTTGCAAGCGACTGAGATTAAAAGTTCAAATTTGCATGTGTAGATCATGACCATTCATGGGGGACCCTCCCTTGCTACATGATGGAAAAGTATGAATGCATGAATGGATTAGATTTGACATGGGGAGGTGCACAATCAATAATGACCATTGGTGGGAGAACCCCCATGTTATTGCTCGATCTAGTTTACATGGTGCGAATGAACCATATTAGATTTGGGAAGTTGCACCATGAATCTAGACCATTCATGGAGAGGTCCCATGATTTAATCATTTGAAAGGGTGGATTGCATGAACGATTGAGATTCAAAGGTAGATTTGATCTTGATTGTTCATGGGGAAAAGCTGCATCTAGTCAGAAATGACTTGGTTGTGACAAGTAGAATCTCAATGAAATAATAGAGGTCTACATGTGGCCACATAGGATCCAAATACCACTTTGAAACCCACGTATAATGACATATCATCATAATTCCATGTCATGGGTACAAAAAATCATCGAATTTGGGAAACATGTAGAGTTGCGGCAAAATCCAGTGGTTTCACAGGGCCATAGTTTTTCACTCCGAGGTCAGATTAGAATGTGGTTGGTGTATTTGGAAAGAAAATTCAATGATTAATAAGCATGTAGGTTCAAATTCTAAAGGAGTGCTTCAAATGCTCTAGGAAATTTAGAAGAAAGAGGGCTTGTAGCCTTGTTGGACAAGATTGTCAATATGAGTAATTTCCAGAATGCTTGAAAAGTTAGTTTTGTAATTATGTGGGGATGTGATGATGATAATAATTTTCTTACATGAAAAATATTGAATATATAGTGGTATACTAAAGACAGTTTCAACAAGCAAGTATAATAGAGCTCTTGGGCTTGATTGGGCAAGGCAGTTTCAATAAGGGTAACTTCCAGGATATCCTGAACTTTAGGAAAAGTTATAGGATGTTATAGGACTGTACCAAAGAGGAAATTGAGAACATATAATGATATACATTCCATAATAGTGATTTCACAATGATATTGAGTATTGTTTGGGGAAATACAAACATTATATGTTGCTTACTTACTAGCAGTGTGAGTGGTCGATAACGTAACAATATTGTTGGTAAGCAAAAATATTAAATCTAGAGTATTATGGTAATGTTGTTAGCAAATGGATAAACATATGGATTTTTTTAAGCCTATACACTTTTGTATATTGTATTTCATAAACGATCATGAAGCATGAATTAACTAAGAGTGATTGATAGTTCCTTAGCCATAATACAACCAATGCATTTATGTTACCGGATGAACTAGCAGGGCTAGTGTTCGATGAACAAATGTAAGGAAGATGTGACCACTGTCACCTTAGTCACACACCCAACTTCTTTGGAGTGTTGTAACCTCCAAGGGGAGAGCCCTTTGAATCTCTGCAAGACACTTAGGACAAGAGACTATGTCTTCTAGATGATGATGTTAGTGACTAGTGCCTTTTAAATCAATCAATGCTTATGAGTGAAGAAGACATACTAAAATAATTAAGTGCTTGTAGATGCTAATATAAGTGTGTCCAAGCCAATGTATTCAATCCACTATATTTGGAGATAACAATAGAAGCATTCAAGACTATTCTAGCGCACAAGAGATCAATGGAAATATGTAATAGGCATCAACAACATAACCATAGATCATCCAATATAAGTTTAATGACATGGTATGTATTCAAGATTAGTGTTACCAATAGCAATGATATTTGATAGTAAGTTAGGACAACAATAAATATTCAACCACTATTTACCATCCAATAATCAAGAGTGTAATTACAACAATATTATAGAAGTAGTGCCCAGTATGACAGTCCTAATTATGACAACACTAGACATTCAGAAAAAGTGTGTATGATATGCAATTTTCTGCACTCAACATTAGTTAAACAAATTCAACCTTAAGTATTCTTTTAACAATGCAAAGCAGGTTTGAATTTTCTCTTGTTCAGAGTTGAAATTAGTGTTTTGTGCATATGATTAATGTGGTATCAAACATCAATATAACCTCTTCTAATGGTAGCAGTATGACTATAACAATTTGACCGTATGTAACAATTTGGGAGCAACAATTGATTAGTCCTTCTATTATAGTCTTATAGCAACACTTGAGAAACCAATGAACATATGTGTAATTAGTATGATCTTGGCATTCAATGTAAACAATATGAATTCAACCTTCAACCACTACTTCTCAGCAGTATATTACAGCCACTGTAACGTCCCCTTCTCCATAGAACAACAGGGAAGGAAACATTAACAACATACCGGGCTTATGGCATATTTAGCCCCAATAATTTTTGCACATAAATAACTAACATTTAAAACTTCTAGATGCAGATTCGATTCAATATAAACACAGCGGAATTAAACAATGCATCTGCACACAGTTTCATCATGCATTCAACATATAAACAACAGTCATTAATTAAAATGCTTGCAGGGCATAGAATTAACATCAAGAATACTTATCTCGAATTATAATGGCCCAAACGACTGGCTACGTGAGAGCAACGTTCCACCCAACCATAGACCTCTGTCCAGCCTGTATTCTTTCAGCTGAGAGATCACCCCCGAGCTGGGCTGTGTATCCACTAAGGAGGAACTAGATGGCTCACTCACAGTCAGGGTTTCACTCAAACAACCATGCTAAGCCAACACACGGTTGGGTTTCTCAAGCATGTAATAGGAGATGGAGGAGGATGCTAGTCCACTAAGCTCAATCCCAGAGCCACATACTCTTCAAGCTAGACTCAGCAATCCCATCCTCTGCTCATACATCCACAACTGGATTTCTCACAACTCTGTCACAAACAACCCAAATCCGTCACTGATTTTCTGAGCTGCAAAAACTGGGTTTTCCCATTGATTTCGGGGTAGCTAATGCTCCCAAATTCGCCCCAAGGTTCATGCTAATGGATTCCCCAATGGATTTCCTTGTCCAATACCAAATCGGGACGTTTTTGGCTTCCCAAAACGTGGGTTTCCTTCAAGTCGCGATTTCTGGTTTTCTCATTGCTGGGAGCTCGTTTTTGGTTGGGCAAAGATGTCCCATACTTCCACCATGGAATGGGGATAAGGATGGAGCAACCCCCAAGATGTAGAGTGACTTGTGGGACAAGTCAAAAGAGCCCATACTTTCCCATACGAAATTCAGGGCTGCCCATACTCCATCAAATTCATGGGATGAAATCTCAACCACATCCTTACAATTGGCATTAATGTCACCTAAGGAAGTCAATGGGTTCACATAATGACAAATGGCAACCTATGGGTCACTCCCATAGCCCCCTCACCACTCCCTAGTGGATACACGTGGCCCCTTCTCATTCGTTGCCTCCGTAGCCAGCTTTGGACATTTTATATTGCCTGATGTTTATTTACATCCTATTACAATTTCCATGGCTTAAGAGCACATGGTATCAAATATCAAATACTTGCCCTTTAAATAAAATTCGGCTTTCACTAGCGGGGCCTTGGCCTTGAGCTCCATGCTAGGAAAACATACATCACATGTACACATTATTTACATTATAGGCTAATATATCCTAGGGGTCGAATTGGGGGTATTACAGCCACCAAATGAACGCTTCAGACTTGCATGAAAGCAATATAATATGTAATTTCAGACCTTGGATCAACCTTTATTCAACAACATTAACCAACTCTTGACTGAATTTTGTTGTTGTTCTTATGTTGTAGGTTGGAGGGATGTCAAACATGACAATATGCTGTATTTTGCAGACCTTTATAGAAGTGGGAAGAGGGTTGTCTAGGGCTGTTGTAGCCTTGAAAAGACTGTAAAAAAGAAACCGATCCCTCAAGGAACAAGACCGTGCTCCAAACGGGATGACCGAGGGTAAAGGGAAGAAGGAAGGAAGGTACAAATGAGAGAAACGAGAAAAAATGGTGGAGAGAAGGATAAGAAGCAGAATGAGGGAGGAAATGGAGGAAAGGAAGTGGGTCAAGGTGGAGAAAAGATGGTGTGAGGGTGCTAGGAGGAAAAGGGAGGTAGGATAGGGTTTTAGTTTAGGTTTTTAGGTATGATTTTTGGTAGTTTTTAGGTTTTTTTTAAAGAATTATATATTTTTTGGGTTTTTAGGGCTTCCTAAAATTTCACCCTATGGTTTTTTGGGATAAATAAGGCATGCTGAATGTGTAGGAGAGAGGGCCGAAATTTTAGGAAGGCCAAAAATTTGAAAAAATATTTTTTTGATTTTCTAGGGTTTTTGACATAAAATTGCAAACCTAATTAAAAGACCTAATATAGCATGAAATATAATATTTACACATGTACAAGCAAGATAAAATTGGTAAAAAGATGATAACTTAGGGTTTTATGGATGAGACCCTTAAACCCTATCCCTAGAGGAAGGTGACCAGCCTTCCTCTTGGAGTTATTTCTCCCTGTCTATTAAATTAGGGCTTCTTGTAACAATCTCTAGGGTTCGTTACAAGAGCCTAATCTAGGGAAAATTTGGAGATCCAAGGCTAAATTTTGTTAAAACCTCCTCTAGGGAGCGTTTCCATCATGCAAAGAGGATATAAGGTAGATAAAAGACCCTATTTAGAAAAAATGCAGCTTTAGGGCCACCATTCAATCATTCAAGAACACAAATTTCACCTACCATTCACTAAGCAAGGCTAAAGGGACTAGACTTACTTGAGCATGTGTTCTTCCAACAATTCTAGCATCCACCAAGCATTTGCAAACCAAGAGAAAATTCAACTTTCATCCACAAGAGCAAGAAAAAATCTCTCCAAGAGGTGCACATCACTTCACTAGAGCTATCTTGGGTAAAAAAGTAACATATTGATTTTTATCCCATGAGTTATGATTTGAAAATGAAGTGAGGAGAATCTATTTATATGTTTCTCAACTCACTTTTACAAAAATAACCAGTCCTACAAGCCAAAACAATGTCAATTTAAAATTATAACAAAATACTATTAAAATAATATAATCTGTGGGTAACTTGGGTTGTTTTCCCCATAGTTACGAAAAAACTACTAAAAATAGCTAATACTGAGCAAATTGCTTCACTCTAAAAGGTGGAGTGAGCAGGGGGGATCGTCATGCCCCATCTAACCCCAATAATTTTGAAAGTCCCTCAATGTCCCCCCCAAATAGCTTGTGGGACTGGTGACCATAAGGTGAGGTCATCATGAAAAATTCCCAAGGAGGTAGGGCACTATGTTGAAAAGGGGCTAGGAAGGGTGTGTCAGGTGACTGGAAGAGGAGGGAAAATACTCATAGATGGAAGAACTGTCACTAGATTAGAAAACAAGTGGGGGGGTCATGTGACCCAATGATCCACCCCTAGGATCCTAGAACACCAACCTTAGGGATACAAGCCTTATAATGAGGCAATTGACAATGCCACTAAGCCATAGTACTCCTAAGAGAAGGAACAAAGGGTCCAACCATAACCACCACTCAGAAAATACCAAATAAAATCCTTCGTGGTCCTGAAGAAAAGAACGACCTTCTCTCCCTAGGCACATATCTGAAGGTGCGCTGGTAATTGTAACACGTAACACTGGATCCAACTGTGGGATGAGTGCTCTTCCTAGGTGGGCTCGAGAATCTTGTGAATCTTCTGGGTACTTGTAGACCTACACACACATCAAATATCCAAGGGAATCAAAGCATCACGAGGAAGACACTTTCGTCTTGCCTTGCTGAGTATAATGATATGAAAATAGACTGAAATAAAAAACCGACTAGCCTAGGCAAACGTGACAAATGCAATGCACGGGTAACAGTTTATGCCGAACTCAAATGAAACTAAACCTACCTTTTCTAAACATGATAATTAGAATGGGCTAAGTGAAATCACACCACCAATGTAACCAACTGAGCATTCTATTCATACATGATCCTTTCCCTATGTATTTAGACAGAATCCATGATAAGATCTCATCCATGATAAGATGAGTACATACCAGGATCTACATCAGGATGGGGGATGGAAGCTGAATGACTGAGGGGGGCTGGAGACCTTGATATTGCTGCCACGAAGAATGATCGATTTGATGAGCTTCACTTATCTAGGCTTCTACCGGGCCAAGGTATGGACCATCTTCATCATATACTGGCATTGAGAATTTTTTTTGCTTGAAACTGGTCACCTGATTGTCAACTTGAGAGACCATTAGTGGAGGTGGACCTTGCGAATATTCGTATGTTAGCTGCATCCTGTCCCTGCACCTGCTTAAACATGTCTTCGGATACACAAGTATATTGTTCATCTTTGCAACAATGTTAGTATCCCAAATAATCTTTGAATATTTGAAATTTTCAGCCACAAGATTCATTCTTTCACATTTCAAACGAAAGATAGACAATAGATATCCCAGAGATGTGAAGTGAATAACACACCTGTCCACATACCTGTAGTGGTTTTTTTTAAATACATTGTTGGAAACTTATCGATATTGGATAGAAAGGGCTGAACACTTCTTGAAGAATGTTGTTGATTAAGACACACCATGGACCAATTTACTGATGCACTACTAGATGGAAGATAGTGCTGGAAGTAGTGGTCTGGGGACACCATCACTTGGAAGATAGTGGAAACACTTTGCATATGGAAATCGTCAATAGGGACTACCTCTTGCACTATTCCATAATCAAACAAAGCATCAAAAGGGTTGATCCATTCTACATTGATAGGAGAGAAGACCTCTTGACTAAAACATGTGCTTTGGGATAGGATCCACCATGATGCTACAAGGTCTTGAATAATCGTACATCGGTGGACCAGTGAACTTCCAATAATCATCGTCTTTTGTGAACTTGTTACCTTCTTCCAAGAGAGCCAAAATATCATAAGAAACCATAACCCAAGGCTATGGAGAACTCACCATTTCTCCAGTTTCTTCAACTAGGGATTCTTGGTCTTCCTTTCCTAGAAAAACCACACCTTCATCCTCAATAATCCATCCATCCTTGCTCATAAGGGTTATTATGTCATTTACTAGGTCCTGAACAATGGCTTCTTCAAGCAAACCTTCCAAAATTTGATCTTCATTATGAAATTCCTTGTCCAGGACTACTTCGTGCTCTTCTGATACCTATTCATCAATATCCACATTATCATCCTCAGTAATCCTCAGGATTTCTTCCTAAATATTGGGATCCCACTAATTGCAAAATGCATCAACTAGTTGTAGAAAGGAAGATATTCCCTTAGGAGGGCGTCCATTATACCAAGCATCCATATCCCAATCACCTCCTAGTCTGAAGTTCAGTACGAACAACTGCATAATGGTGTCTCGTCTATGATATCCCATGCTAGCATAACTTCTTTGAACTTCGTGACATGTGCTATAACGGTATCTTTACCCTTGTGGAACATTGGGATAGACTTCAGACAACGATGTTTTTCAAACCTATTCGGGTATACCAGAATGTTTGAGAAGTCAAATGGATCGAGAATCCCCATATCTTCTACCTCTCACTTTTGTTCTTGTAGGGGACTTCTTTTTTATTTTCTTTAGTAGGAGTCACCAGGAGATACCTGCCAAGTTAGACTTAAGCAAATCTCACTGAAGTACTAAACAAGCATGTACCTGAGATGATGGGATGAGTTCTTGGTGGAGTCACCAGATAAACCTGCCAAGTTAGTACTAACGAAATATATATATGTATTAATGACAAGGACATACCTTAAGATTTACCAAAGTGTCATTCTTGTTTGGATAAATCACCTTAATTAATCTTGAGGTCCTCATCAACGACGCCAAAAATGTTACCAGATGAACTAGCAGGGCTAGTGTTCGATGACCAAATGTATAAAAGATGTGACCACTGTCACCTTAGTCACACACCCAACTTCTTTGGAGCGTCGTAACCTCCTAGGGGAGAGTCCTTTGAAGCTCTGCAAGAAACTTAGGACTATGTCTTCTAGATGACGATGTTACTGACCAGTGCCTTTTAAATCGATCAATGCTTATGATTGAAGAAGACATACTAAATTAATTAAGTTCTTGTAGATGCTAATATAAATGTGTCCAAGCCAATGTATTCAATCCATGATATTTGGAGATAGAAATAGAAGCATTCAAGACTATTCTAGCAAAGAAGAGATCAATGGCAATAGGTAATAGCATAACCATAGATCATCCAATATAAGTATAATGACACAGTATGTATTCAAGATTAATGATACCAATAGCAATGGTATTCGATAGTAAGTTAAGACAACCATAAATATTAAACCTCTATTTACCATCCAATAATCAAGAGTGTAAGTACAACAGTATTATAGCAACAGTGCACATTATGACAATCCAAATTATGATAGCACTAGACATTTAGAAAAAGTGTGTATGATATGCAATTTTATGCACTCAACATTAGTCAAACAAATTCTACCTTAAGTATTCTTTTAACAATGCAAAGAAGGTCTGAATTTTATCTTGTTTAGAGTTGAAATTAGTGTTTTGTGCATATGATTAATGTGGTATCAAACATCAATTTCACCTCTTCCAATGGTAGCAGTATGACTATAACAATTTGACAGTATGTAACAATTGATTAGTCCTTCTATGATAGCCTCATAGCAACACTTGAGAAACCAATGAACAATTGTGTAATTAATATGATCTTGGCATTCAATGTAAACAATATAACTTCAACCTTCAACCACTACTTCTCAGCAGTATATGACAACCACCAAATGGACACTTCAGATTTGCATGCAAGCAATATAATATGTAATTTTAGACCTTATATCAACCTTTATTCAACAACATTAACTGACTCTTGACTAAATTTTGTTGTTGTTCTTATGTTGTTGGTTGGAGGGATATCAAACATGATAGTCTGTTGTCTTTTGAATACCTTTATAGCAGTGGGAAGAGGGCTGTATAGGGCTGTTGCAGCCTTGGACAAACCCTAAAACAAGGGACCGAGCCCTCAAGGAACAAGACCATGCTCCAAATGGGATGACAGAGGGAAAAGGGGAGAAGGAAGGAATGCATGAAGGAGAGAAAGGAGAAAAAAGGGGGGAGAGAAGGATAAGAAGTAGGTCAAGGGAGGAAATGGAGGAAATGATCTAGGACGAGGTGGAGAAAAGATGGTGAGAGGTTGCTAGGAGGAAAAAGGAGGTAGGCTAGGGTTTTAGTTTAGGTCTTTAGGTTTGATTTTTGGTAGTTTTAAGGGTTTTTTTTTAGAATTTTATATTTTTTGGGTTTGTAGGGCTTCCTAAAATTCCAGCCTAGGGTTTTTGGGATAAAGAATGTAGGTCGGATTTGTAGGAGAGAGGACCAAAATTTTAGGAAGTCCAAAAATTTGAAAAAATAAAATTTTGATTTTCTAGGGTTTTTGACATAAAATTGCAGACCTAATTAAAAGACCTAATATAGCGTGCAATCTAATATTTACACATTTACAAATAAGAGCAAATTGGTAAAAAAATGATAACTTAGGGTTTTTATGGTTGAGACCCTTAAACCCTAGCCCTAGAGGAAGCTGACCAACCTTCCTTTTGGAGTTATTTCTCCTTGTCTACTAAATTAGGGCTTCTTGTAACAACCTATAGGGTTTGTTACAATAGCCTAATCTAGCGCAAAGTTGGAGATCCAAGCATAAAATTTGTGAAAACCTCCTCTAGGGAGCACTTCCACCATGCAAAGATGATATAATGTAGATAAAAGGCTCTATTTAGAAAAAATGCATCCCTAGGGCCAGCATTCAATCATTCAAGAAGCAAAAATTTCATCTACCATTCACTAAGAAAGGATAAAAGTACTAGACTTACTTGAGCATGTGTTCTTCCAACAATTTTAACATCCACCAAGCATTTGCAAACCAAGAGAAAATCCAACTTTCATCCACAAGAGCAAGAAAAAATCCCTCCAAGTGGTGAGCATCACTTCACTAGAGCTATCTTGGGTAAAAATGTAACATCTGGAATTTTATCCCATGAGTTATGATTTGATAATGAAGTGAGGAGAATATATTTATATGTTTCTCAACTCACTTTTACAAAAATAACTAGGCCTACAAGCCAAAAAAATGTCAATTTAAAATTATAACAAAATAATATTAAAATAATATAATCTGTGGGTAACTTGGGATGTTTCCCCCTAGTTACCAAAAAACTGTTGAAAATAGGTAATACTGAGCAGATTGCTTAAGTCTGAAAGGTGGAGTGAGTAGGGGGGGTCGTCATGCCTCATCTAAGCCCAATAATGATGAAAGTCCCCGAACGTCCCCCCCAAATAGCCTGTGGGCTTGGTGACCATAAGGTGATGTCATCGTGAAAATTGCCCAAGGAGGGAGGGCGCTTGAAGTGAGAATTCATCGCTTCTTAAAGGAAAACCCAATGTAAATAACGCACGTGATCCATAAATGGATAATAGTAAGAATATAAATGATAATGTAACATGTGATTTTACAATTTACATTTGATTGGCTTTTATAATCCCATTGTACCTTTTTCGTAGAAAGCATGACTCTTGACTTATAATTGTTTATTATTAACAATTAATATTAATTGCTATCTTATTACTATGATGTTATATATATATTTTTACATAACATTTCCTTCCCCTTAAAGGAAGCTTTGTCCTCAAAGCTTATTGAAGACAAAGGTTATGTAAGATTTTTTGCTTGAACCATCATCTCTAGATCCTTTCTTTTAGTATTTGTGACACTTGATGAAATGAGAAGATACGAGTTACGAATTCTAGAGAAGAAATGTCGCATCGTCTTTGATGTGGTCCATCCGAGATCTATTTTCATTGGAGCTATTTGATCGCTTTGTGGGATGGGTCTTCTCATTTGTTCCTTAGTATGTTGATTTGATGTTCTTGCTTGTCTGACAACATAACTCCTCTGTGTATGTTCGTTTTGATCCTATCGTTGGTCAAAATGACGTTTATAATTGGGGTGTCAACTGAGGAGTTTTTGTTGTTTGTTTTTTCTTTTGGATTGACTTCTTTTTGAACTGCGATGAGGATTGAATTTGTATTTATTTCTTCTTCCTCAACTTGAATTTGTTTTCCGAAGAGTTTGGATGCTTGGATTTGTGCTAATTTGTTCTCTAATAGATTGTTATTACTCTCACTCTTCTCGAACCTTTTGTCTTGCGACTTTTTGTCCTCTTTTAACTTCTTGATTTGTTCCTCTAGTTCTTGATTAAAATTTCTCAGGCGCTGGTTTTCTTCTTGCTTTTCTAGTATTCTTCCTTCTAGGTCTTCATTGGAATGTTCTGTCCTCCGACTATGTTTCAGCTTCTTGATTTTCGTAAGTAATGTCTTGTTATGAATTCTTAGTCGAAATAGTTATTCGGTATTAATTTCTAATTTGTCATTGATTTTCTTAATTTCCAGCTTGTGCACCTTTTTAGTGTCGTCATAATTTTGTTGGAGCTCTTCCTTTTGTTGTTGATGTCGATACATTTCTGATTCTTTCTTTTCTAACTTGCTTTGGACTTGCGCCAATTCATTATTTTTGTCCATGATGAGCTTGTTTAAACGTTTTATGTCTTCTTTGAAATCGTTATCACTTTTATAAGGTGATTCTTCGATATCTTTGAACTTTTTGGTTTTGTCTTCAATATCTTGATTGTGAATTTTTAATCGATATATTTCTTCATTCTCAGATGATAACATTTTCGCGATATCTTCATTAGCTTTTCCCATCTTTTGATTTTGATCTTTTAAACGATGATGCTCTTGTTCTATCAACTTATGACTAATGATCTGCTTATTCATCTCAAATTGTAGATTTTTATTGTTTTCCTTGTAGTATCCCAATTCGCTTTCGAGTCTATTAATATTAATAGACTCATGGTAAAGTGATCATTAATACAACTAATGAGTAGTTCTAGACTAATGGCTAGAACTACTCATTGTAAAGTGAACAACAATACAACAATGAGTAAGTTGCAAAGATAACTCAATTAGGGAAAGATTGCTGCCATATTCAAGTGGAGCTTGAAAACAACTGAACATGACTAATGAATTTGTGGAATTTCTAAAGAAAGATACATAGGGATAAGAACAATTATGTAGAAAAAATTGGAGAGAAATCTCCATAAGGAAAAATTAAAAAACAGGGAGATTTCTCACCCTAAACTTATCTTGATGTAGCATACGAATGTTATGATGGAAAGTAACATGCATAAATGTTATATATGTGTTTAGACATGTGAATTGCTTCTTGGTGAGAGAATCATAGCTAATGATCCTTGTGTGCTTGGTAGAAAGGCTATGGATATGGATTGGATCAACTATGGTGTGGAAAAAAAATTTCCATGTTATGAAGAGAAATTAGAAAGGAAGAAGCCCATATCTCTTTTCTTGCTATTATAATTATATTTTTTTGAGTTTTATATAAAAAAAATTAAGGCATACGAATGTTGGAATGCAAGAGATTAGATAGCTAGAATGCATATGTACTAGTGGGTGCATTAAAATATGATGCATAATGCATGTGAATATCCTTGTGCATACATATGGTATTGCATATTGGTAAGTGGTATAGTTTTACATATGCAATGGGCCACTAAAGATAATTGTTGTGGTTGATGATGATTGCATGAGCATAGATGGTTGAAGCATGGTTGAAGATGTTGATGAGGTGATTGCATATGACTTGTAACCTTGTGAAAAATGTTAGGACAATAAATCTATGACCAAGAGATTGGTGAAATCATTGTGCAATCCTTTGCAAAAGACCAACTGATTAGGTAACCTTAGAGGTGTTGATGGAAGCTATGCAGGGAATGAGTTTACTTCTACTAATTGCACAAGTGTTGAGAGGGGATTAGGTAAGGATCCCTTCAACCATATTTAAATATCATGAATTGATATGCACATAATGGTTGAATTCTTTGATTTAAATGACATTCCACCAAGTATGGTGTGGTAAAGGTAGGAAGACTTATACCTCCGTGACTATTTAGAATCTAGAATGCCTTCATGTGAAATTAAAAATAATGCCATGTGTGTGTTGGCTATGAGTTAATAAAGAAGGAAAGTCATGACTTATGGTCTTGATTGTGGTAATGAATTTCATGTGAGACAATCATGGGTGAATCCATAGTTTTGTTGGACATAGAAAGGATATAGTGCTACACAAGTGTCCAAAGGTCTCCCTACTTGTTTCAGCGTCTTGGATTGTAACCTTCTTGCCAAAACATAGAGACCATGAAAGGGGAAATATTTCTTGAGGGAATCATGGAGTGGTGAAGGGAAATTCATTCTAGTACGCTCGAGGGACCATTTAGTGAAAAATGGTATATCATGGTATCATGCATTGGGTAGAGAAGAAGGCGTTCAGATGGTCGTGAAAGTATCAAGGAGGTAGTTGGATGATGCCTCGAGGCATTGGGTAGAACTTCCAAATCATCATTATGGAATGCATGGCATGAGAATATGATATTCATGAATGAATACAAGGGTGCATTGAGTGAATGTGCATTGAGAGATTATGTAAAATTTCATGCGATTATGCACATGTGTGTGGATACATATGTTAGAATGCATTGTGTGAATGCATGCTTGTATCATATTTCATTGAAATTAATATGCTAATAGTTGAAACGATGAATTATTGGTAAATTTACGATTTTGAGATTATTTCATGAGCTATTATGGATGCAATGAAAGGATTGCTTGAAACTAGTCATGTTTTATTAGACTACGAGAATGATTTGTCGAGAGAACATAGTTGCATGAAAATGTGTCTTGTATATGGCAGTGAGACTAAGCCATAATAAAGAATAGGGCTATTGAATGCACAATTGAAAGTCGAAAGAGTATGATTGTGTAATCGTGAGTATTGGAACATTTGTTTGGTCAAATAGATAATGTGATCATATCCTGCGATTCTATTGTGATAATGATGCATATTAATTGAATGTATTTCATTTCATTTGAAATATTGATAGTTGATAGTGATTGAATTATTTATTTGTCATAATTTAATATCACTTCAGGGGCTATTGTAAATGTTGCAATGAAAGAATTTTATACACGAATAGTCGCAACTTGTTTGGCTGATTGAAAAGTCCAAATTGTAGGTATAATTGTCTTGGATATGGTAATGAGTGTAAGTCCATAATGAAGTCTAGAAGCTACCATGTGCAAAGGAAAAAAATTAGGAGAAGGATCTCATATTTGTGAAATTTGGTCTTTGTATGAAACATATTTGAAAAATTTCTGATTGAAATTATTATGATGATATCTAATGGTAATTGTATGTGTTGATGATATCTCATGGTAACTAACCCTAATTTATAAAATCAAAAGTACCTTTTTGTTTCAACTATCCAGTAAATAAGAAAATCAATGATAAAATAAAATTGAACTCTTAGGAGGTTCATGGTGAAATAGTGTCTTGGACAATAAAAAATTGTCATTTTGTGACACTCAAAGGGTTGAAGATGAAAACCATTTTTTCTTAGGATGTTATGTGTACACCCACATTTGATATCAATTTCAAAATATTTGCTTTAATAGTGACCTTCCTAGTATGTTAACTCATCAAAAAGTGATTTATGAATGCTTCTCTTAGGGGTTTTCAAGCACACAAATAAAATTCTAGAGCAAACCAAGTAATTCTTTTTTCCCTTAATGTGCTGAAAAACCAAAGTTAGTCCACATAAATAACCATTATCATTATCATCAATACTAATAAATTCAAATGTAAACACCTAGAATCAATCATGGTCACCAAAATTTGTTATTGGGCATTATATTATGGGTTAATGATGTATTAGTGAGCTAGCATAGCACTCAACCATGGTTAACCCTCATAATAGGATTATGAACTAGAAGATTGATGAGTTAGTAGTATCAGCCATACTTAACCTCATTTTTGTTTAAATTCTTTTCCAAACCCATAAAATTTTTATTAGAAAATATAGTTTCCTTATTGGATGAAAACTTTGCTCTTAAATGTTTTGGCTAGCTTTATTATTAGGATTTTGGAAAAAATGAATAAATCAGAGTAGAGCTTTTCTTTGTGAAAGAAAAATAAGAAAAGAAAAAAACAAAAAAATTGTTCATTTTTGCACCTACAGGAGCGAGGTGCTTTACAACCCAGTATGAGGGATATGCATGCGTAAAAAAAAATCATGTGACATAAACTAACAAGTCACGTACTAAAAAGTCATGTCTTTTTTGGTATATATTTTTTTTCAGCGAAAAAAAGCATACTATTGATATTCAGAACTGAATCAAATAGTACATGATATGTACATATACAATACTATCTTCACAAAAGAAAAACAAGATAAAGCTTATCACTTATCCCGCCCCCCCCCCCAAAAAAAAAACAGACATATTACAATCCAAGAGCCAAAATCTAGTCTAGAAAGTATATGTTGCCAGAGTCAATCAGCAAGTCCTCCCAGTATTCATCCCAAAGTAAATAGCCCTCCTCCCCTTCCAAAGCCTGCTTTGACAGCAAGTCTGCTTGAGTGTTGAATTCTCTAAAAATATGCTCCAAAGATAGTGAGCTGAAAGATTTAAGTTCCATTTGGATTCTATCACACCAATTGGCCAAATTCAACACTTCCAACTGAAATTCACCTTTCGCCCATTTAATAGTGACTCTGGAGTCACCAAAAATTTTGACCTTTGGAAATCCAAAGAGATTAGCCACTCAGGTAACAAACCAGAGTGCTAATAATTCAACCCTCATATTTGTCCCTCTCCCACATTTCAGCCGAAGATTGTAGTAGTGATCCGAACTGAGGAAGATCACCCCCCCAACACCACAATTCCCTGAATTCACTGCCTCATCAAAAAGGAGTGCTGGGTCATTAAATGTCAAGGGAAAATTCCCAATGTTACGCTTCACCGGTTCTGTCACAATATTCAGAAATTTCAAATGAAGAAATAAAACAGAGTTATAAGCATAATCCACATTTGGTGAGAGGTCCTCAAAGATTGCCTTGTTTCTTATCCCCCAGATTTCCTAGCATATGAAGACCGGCAGTGTAGAATGTGTATTGCATTTCTTTGTCCACAGGTGTAAACAAGCTTCCACAGAACTACCATCCCATTTCACAGTGATATCCAAAGACTGATAAAACTTCTCCCAGAGACATTTTGTGAATGTACAGTCAATGAAAAGATGAGAGGAAGATTCTAAGCTATTCTTACAGATAACACAAAGGCTGGTCCCCATCCACCCCAATAATGAGAGATTATCCCACGTCTTTAATCGGTTAATCAGCACGAACCAAATAAAGCATTTAAGTTTTAATGGCACATTCCAATGCCAGATCTCCTTATGCCACCAGTGGTTGGGAAAGATACAACGTCGTTTGTGTTAGGATATTTAGACACTTAGGAGTTAGTTAAGATCAACTTGTGTAATATATCCGTTAGGGATAGTGTGTTTCTTTAGTATGCATTAGTATGCATTTGTAAATACTTAATCCGACGGTCACGATATGTTTCCGACATAGAGTGATCCGACGGCTCAACTTCTCTTAGATCAAACCTAACCTTGATCCGTGGCTTAACACCCGATTGGTCCATGATCTCTATTTAAAGAGCATGGAGGGTCATTTTTTAGTTGATCGATTATGAGAAGCTCATTTGTAACTTTCTTTCTTTGCATAATAAATTGTCCCGTAGAAGCTATTTGGCCGGGGCCGTGGAGTGTTTCCCTCAAGAGGGTTTAAACCACGTCAAAACATCGGTGTGTTGATCTGTGATCTGTTTGTGTGAAGTGGTTGCTCTTGGTGTTCGGTCCTTTGGTAGTACCCTGTGTACTCGAACATGGTATCAGAGCTTTTATGAAGTGCCGCTTCCGGTTATGATCTAGATCTTGAACTGCTGTTGCCGAAACTCGTAAGGGTTTCTAGTTCTGGTATTTCTGTGCATTTCTGGGCCGTGGGAGGTGTTCCATTGCGCCCGGAGTGTCGTTTCCATTGGGAAATAGTTTTCGTTTGATCCAAAACGGTTTCCGGTTGCTCCAGAAACGCGTATTTCATCAGATCTGAAGGTATAATGTTACAGTGACGGTTTTTTTTATTTCGTTTTTTAATAAGAAAAAAATCTCATATTTCATTTTTTACTGTTAGATTTTTTTTTGGGTTCGGATTGTTGCTTTCCCGTCTGCGTATGCTCTTTGCCGTGCACCTTGAGCGATCTCGGCAAATCAGAAACAGAAAGGGAAAGGCTTTTTCTCGGCCGCGTATGCTCTTTGCCGTGCACCTTTGCGCGATTTCGGCAAATCAGAAACAGAGAGAAAACGTAGACTTTCCAGGCAAGCTAACAAGATCTAACTCCACAAGTGTGGAAAAGTTTTTTTTGTTTCGATTTGTGGTCTGTTTTGCAGGAAAAAGGGCAAGCACGCAAACCGAGCAAGAAGAGTTAAAAAAAAAAAAAAAGCCCCCTTCCTCATTTCCATATTTCACATACCTTTTAAACTAGCTCACTTGGTCCAAAGTTGCTTTATTCCTTAATAGGTCTTGAGTTCAAGTCTTAGGAAGTTACTTTTAAAATAAAAAGTGCATGCAATTTCTAATTTCAAGTTACTTTATTGTAAAAGTGCATCTCACTTAAATAATAAAAATAAAATACAAGTGAGTTACTTAAGTTTTTTATTTATTGTTGCACTATTTAAAAAGTAATATCATTGTAAAAGTGAAATCACTTATTTTACAAAAGTGATTCACTTAAAGCAACTTTTTTAAAGTGATTGTCAAAAGGTTCATCTTGGGAAGAGGGGGGTTCTTTTTTTTGCTGGACATTCTCTAGCTGCCACGTCACTATTGGGGACATCTTCAACAGTTTCTTTGTTCAAGTATAACTTCATCATACAGAGTCAGTTTTCAGTGCCGTTTTTTTTGAAACCGCCTATTTTTTCGAGCTCTTCACATCCAGACTATTGGTTTCTGCTTTTACAGCCATTACTTTACAAATATGGCCGCCCATTGTGATATTCTACTTAACAGTTCCAACTATTTCTCATGGAAATCTCGTATGGAGGATGTTCTACGAAGTAGGGGACTTTTCAGAATTACCACAGGGAAAGAAAAAGAACCCACTGATGATGATAAGAAAATAAAATGGGCAAATAGATGTGATGAAGCTCATGGATTGATTGGGATGTCAATCTCTACTGATTTGCGATTCCACATATCTGGAATTGATGAACCTAATACTGCTTGGGACAAGTTGGAAACTGTGTTTGGTAAACACAATGAAATTCGAGGTCACCAACTCGAAAATGAGTTGATTTCTTTAAATCCAAGTGACTTTTCATGCATTCAAGATTATTTATCTAAGTACAAAACTCTTAAGCTCTTATGTGCAGAATGTAAGATTGAGAGGGAAGACAAACAGTGCATTTATCATATTCTTTCCAAACTTGGACCTGCCTATTCTGTTTTTGTATCTACATTTTACTCCATGAAAGCATCATTGAATGCAGCTAGCTATCAAGAGCCTAGTCTTGAATCCTTTTGTGATTCCTTGATTAGGGAACAAGATAAACTCATTCATCTTGGAATAATCAACAATGCAGATACATCTGGGAAAGCCTTATTGTCCCAACAGAAAGAAAAGTCCAAGCCTCCCAAGAAACAAAATTTTTGCAATAATAAGTCAAACAAGGGTCCAAAACCCTCTCAGTCAGCTCCTTCTTTAAAAAATGACAAAGGATCCAAGCCAAAAGGAAAGAAGACTGAGCATCATTGCAACTATTGCGGGAAAGATAATCATGATGAATCTAAGTGTTTCAAGAAGATGGCAGCCTTAGAAGCAGCAATGAAGAAGCACCACATCAGCCGAGATTCGTCTTCAGAATCTACCTCTCATGGACATGCACTTTGTGCTTCTGGTTATTCTTATAATGCATCTTCTTCTTCTACTTCAAATGAATGGCTCATTGATTCTGGAGCATCTTATCATATGGCTAAGGATCAAGCCATCTTTTCTACTATGCATGAATGTAACACCAAACAAATATTTGTTGGTGATGATAGATCTCTAAGTGTTGTAGGAGCTGGAACAGTTCCAATAGATAATGGTCATTTTAGTGATGTACTATGTGTTCCAAGAATTTCCTGCAATTTGTTATCAGTCTATCAGATCACTCATTCTGGTGAAGGTACAACTGTGACCTTTACACCTCACCAAGTTGTAATCAAGGATTTTAAAGATCCTCAACAGGTTCTAGCTACCGGAATTGTTGATGATATTACTAGGTTGTACAAGTTTAACAACTTTGGGTCATCACCTTTCCCTTCAGTTTTTGTTGCTGATAGTGATAACTTGAGCAAACTTTGGCATGAGCGATTTGGTCACTTAAATTATCGCTCATTGCAACAACTATGTAAAGAAAATATGGTGACAGGTCTTCCGATGGTATCTTGCAGAGATGGTGTTTGCTCCGGTTGTGTACTCGGAAAACATCATCGGGACAGTTTTGACAAACGTGCCTCTTGGCACGCCTCGGTTCCCTTGGAGCTTGTGCATAGTGACTTGTGTGGTCCTCTTCCATCTGCTTCCTTTTCTGGTTTCAATTATTTCTTAACTTTCATTGATGATTACACCAGACGCACTTGAGTTTGTTTCCTAAAACTTAAGAGCGAAGTATTTAACATGTTCTTGGCCTACAAGGCCCTTGTTGAAAAACAATCTGGTCATCAAATTATTAAGTTAAGATCTGACAATGGAGGATAATATGTTAACAAACAGTTCACTACTTTCTGCACTGAACAAGGCATCCAACAACAGCACACTGTTCTATATACACCACAACAAAATGGTGTAGCTGAGCGGAAGAACCGCACTTTAAAAGAAATGGCTAATTGTATGATCCAATCTAAGGGACTAAGTCTTCAATTTTGGGCTGAAGCCATTAATTGTGCAAATTACATAGTTAATCGCACCCCCACTAAAGCATTACAAGGTATAACACCAGAAGAAGCATGGAGTAAAACTAAACCTGATGTAAGTCACTTCCGTGTGTTTGGTAGTGAAGCATGGGCTCACATTCCGGATGAAAAAAGGAAAGCATTGCAGCCTAAAAGTGAAAAGTGCATATTTGTTGGATATTCTGAAGATGTAAAAGGTTATAGACTTCTTCAACCACATTCTCATGCTATAATCATTAGAAGAGATGTTAAATTTGATGAAAATCTCTTGGCCTGCGAGCCCAACTCGGCGATTGTGCCATCTTTGGCCTGCGAGCCTGATTCGGCGTTTGTGCCTTCTTCTTCTTCTTCCAACTTCCTTGACAGGTTTCCAACTCCAGTTTCTGATGATGACAGTGAGGATGAAAATCCACCTCCGCCTGCTCATGTTCCTCCAGTTGCACCAGCACAAGTGCTTCCTCGATGGGTCCGTTCAACATGTGAAGCAGCTGGTGATCTTGCCGGTGATCCTAGAGATCAACGTCGAACACATTCTCAGTTTCAGCGAGCCTCTTCTCTTTTGGCTCAAGTTTCCGAGAATCATGATCCAGAAACTTTTGCAGAAGCTTCAGGGAATCCAGATTGGGATGCAAACATGGATGAAGAATATCGTTCCTTAATGGTGAACGATACTTGGGATCTTGTACCTCTTCCAAAAGGAAGAAAACTTGTCAGATGTAAATGGGTCTACAGAACTAAGTATGCATCAGATGGAAGTGTTGAAAGACTTAAGGCAAGGTTAGTTGCCAAAGGTTTTTCCCAAGTTGAAGGGATTGACTACAATGAAACCTTTGCTCCCGTCGCAAAAATGAACTCCATCCGCCTTGTTCTTTCCCTTGCAGCCTTACACAACTGGGAAGTCCATCAAATGGATGTCAAGTCTGCCTTCTTACATGGTGATTTACAGGAGGAAATTTACATGGAACAACCTCCTAGTTATGTTCAGAATAACTCTAGCCTTGTCTGTCGCCTTAAGAAATCCTTATATGGCCTTAAGCAAGCTCCTAGAGCTTGGTATGCCAAAATGGATAACTTTCTCCTTGACACTGGTTTTTCTAGATGCCATTCTGACCCCAATGTCTATACCAAGAAAGTAGGAAACCATCTCATCATACTTGTTCTATATGTTGATGACCTTATTCTTACTGGTAGTGACCCTAAGCTTATAACCCATGTGAAATCCAGTCTTAAACAAAATTTTGAAATGTCAGACTTAGGACATTTGCATTATTTTCTTGGTCTCCAAGTCCTACAAACCAAAGAAGGAATCTTTCTTTCTCAGTCTAAGTATGCTTGTGACCTTCTTCGTCGCTTTCACATGGAAGATTGTACACCAGCCCCTTCTCCCTTCCAATCTGGAGTCAAACTTTCTGCCACTTGTACTTCACCTGAAGTCGATGCCACCTTGTATCGTCAGCTTGTTGGTTGTCTCTTATACTTGACTCATTCCCGTCCTGACCTTTCCTTTGCCGTTGGTAGAGTTGCCCGTTATATGCAGACACCTCATGAAAGTCACTGGAAAGCAGCTAAAATAATACTTCGATATATTCGAGGTACAGTTCAGTTTGGGATTCATTACAGTACAGGGGGGGAAACCTTTGTTGGTTGGTTTCACTGATTCAGATTGGGCCGGCGATCTTGATGATCGAAAATCTACTGCAGGTTATGTTTTCAGTCTGGGCTCTGGACCTATTACTTGGGCTTGTAAGAAACAACAAGCTCTTGCTCTTTCTTCAGCAGAGGCAGAATATCGAGCAGTAGTTAATGCCAGTCAAGAAGCTTTATGGCTTCGACAGATCCTTTCAGAGTTTGGATTCGAGCAGCAGCAGCCTACTCCACTTTGGTGCGACAATCAAAGTGCCATCAAGCTTGCCAAAGATCCAGTTCTACATCAACGCAGCAAACACATTGAGCTACACATGCACTTCATCAGAAATCTTGTTCATGATCGTGTTCTTGAAGTGCTCTTTCGCCCTACAGATAATCAAGTTGCAGACATCTTCACCAAGTCTCTTACAGAAGCGAAGTTTTCTAAACTTCGATCTATGTTAGGAGTTCAGGAACTTGTCATTAAGGGGGGATAGGCTCTAATGCCTCCTTCCTTCTCCTAATAGTGTCACTTTTGTAAATCCTTCAATCCTATCCCAAGTTGTTCTTAAGGGGGGATGTTAGGATATTTAGACACTTAGGAGTTAGTTAAGATCAACTTGTGTAATATATCCGTTAGGGATAATGTGTTTCTTTAGTATGCATTAGTATGCATTTGTAAATACTTAATCCGACGGTCACGATATGTTTCCGACATAGAGTGATCCGACGGCTCAACTTCTCTTAGATCAAACCTAACCTTGATCCGTGGCTTAACACCCGATTGGTCCATGATCTCTATTTAAAGAGCATGGAGGGTCATTGTTTAGTTGATCGATTATGAGAAGCTCATTTGTAACTTTCTTTCTTTGCATAATAAATTGTCCCGTAGAAGCTATTTGGCCGGGGCCGTGGAGTGTTTCCCTCAAGAGGGTTTAAACCACGTCAAAACATCGGTGTGTTGATCTGTGATCTGTTTGTGTGAAGTGGTTGCTCTTGGTGTTCGGTCCTTTGGTAGTACCCTGTGTACTCGAACAGTTTGATAATATAACTATAAGCAGAACTATCCGTAACCTTGCCAGTAGCCACGTTGCCAACCCACACCACTGAATCATCCATAGTACTAATTCGAATACCAGCACCATTTAGAGATTGCAGGTAAGTATTCCACTGGCAGGAAAGATTGTGGGATAGTCGAAGATCAACAACATCAACCCAATAGTTTTGTACGTTGTTTTTTAGATCAGAGTTCAAAGTGATAATACCGACATGCTTTAAAATTGATAATAATGCAGGGGACAATTTGTAATCACCAGCCAATCCTACAACAGGATCAACCCCGACAACAACCTCCATCCCATTCCCTACTTTCTAGCAAAGTTCGACAACAAGCCAACAATAAATTTTCAGGAAGCCATTCCAGATTGGGGAGACTCCTCTCACCTTCTTTCTAGGCGTCCTTAGCCAATGTGACAACTTAGATTTAACATATTTCTGATGTATTACAGTAGACCAAAGGGAGTTACCAAATAAATCCCTCCACATACTCTTCAACCTTAATGCTTCATTGAACACAGATAGATTCTTGATTCCCCATCCACTGGCAGTGACAGGTAGAGCTATCCTTTCCCATCCAATCAAAGATAAACACGAATTTTTCAAACCCCCAGTCCATAAGAAATTGAAAATGAGTTTTCTAAGAGAGTTTATGATAGCACACGGCACCGGTAATAGAGAAAACCAGTATACCGGCTTACCAATCAGCATAGAATTGACCAATGTGATCTTGCCCCCAATGGATAAAAGACGGAATGTCCAATGTGAAATACGGGCTTCAAATTTTTTAATCAGCCATTGCCAGTCTTTAATTAAGTATCCATTCGGTTTGAGATGGAAGCCAAGATATGTGAATCCATCACTAATCTTACAACATTTGTAAGGCATCAACAAATGTAAATTCCTCAGTCTGTCTTCCCCAACGAGATTCTCATAAAAACAAGACTTATGCAAACTAACCCTCATACCAGATGCTTTACAAAAGAGATCTATAATACCTTGGTATGTTCTCCATTCCTCCAATGAATCATTACCAGGAAGTAGTACGTCATCTACGAACAATGCATGTGTGATGCATAAATCCTTAGAAATCTTAAGTCCCCTAATTTTACCTTCCCTTTTTTCCTTCATGATCAACCTGGTCAATCCATCGATTACCAACATAAATAGTAATGGTGACATCGAACAACCCTGTCGAATACCTCTAGAGCAACTGAAAAAAGAGGTAGGTGCTCCATTGACCAAGACAACAATGTTCATAGAGCTGACACAGGCCATAATCCACCTAATAGCAAGTGCTGGGACCCCAATCTGAATTAAAACAATCCGTAGAAAATCCCAACTCACTCTGTCATAAGCCTTTTCTAAGTCCATTTTAAGAATAATAGCTTTCTGCTTCTTTCTCTTGATGGTCTGGAGTATTTCCTGAGTAATACCGACAACATCATGAATTTGACGATCCTGTAAAAATCCAAACTGCTTCGGAGTAATGAACTTTGAGAGAACAGGCTTAAGACGACCAACAATAATCTTTGATACAACCTTATAAGCAAGGTTACAGAGAGCAATAGGCCTGAAGTCTCCAAAAGACTTTGGATCATTCACCTTAGGAATAAGGGTGAGGAATGTAGAATTCAATGCCCCTGGAATGTAACCCTGTGTCCTAGTATGCTCAACCATCTTTAAAATATCATCTCCCATGATGTCAAAGAAGTGCAGGAAAAGTTCAACAGTCCAACCATCAAGCCCTGGGCTCTTCTCTTTAGCAAATGATTTAAGAGTACTCTCCACTTCCTCCAAAGTAATCTCCTAGCACAAATCAATAGCCTCCTCATCTACAAATAATTTGGGGTAAAGTCTCGCAACCTGAAGCTGGGCTAACAGGTCACACCCTTTATCATCAGAATAAATACAGCTGAAATGTTTCTTTGCCAAAGCATGGAGATCCATCTCCCCAGTAACATCATTACCCTCATCATCGGACAATTTCCAAATGGAATTGTTGTTCCTCCTAGCCGAGGCATAGGAGTGAAAAAATCTCATGTTCTTATCGCCAGATTGCACCCATAGTGCCCTACTTCTCAGTTGCCACTCCATTTCCTCCTTCAAATATATACTTTCTTTTTCAGCTTCCAGTCTCTTTAATTTTTCAAAATTCTCACTGTTTAATGGAGCTTCCAAATGATAAGAGTATAAATTCTGCAGCTGAGTTTCCACATGCACCAGGCTCTGCCTGTCCAACTTTTTCCTAGTATGAATCCACTCTGAGACTTTACACTTAAGCTTCTTCAATTTAAAACAGAAATGATCCATAGGGTTTAAGTCCACATCAATAGCAGATTTCATCCAAACATCATTAATGAACTGCACAAAAGCATCATTGGAGAGCCATGAACTATCAAATTTAAAGGGATAATTGTGCTAAATAGCCCCATCATCCAACTACAAAAAGACCGGCCAATGGTCTGATATCTTCACTTTGCCAAACCAAGATTTATACCAGTTACAAAATTCCAGGATAGGCGCTTTGACAAGAAACTTGTCTAATCGTTTATGAATACTGTCAAGTCCCCCTCTGCCATTGGACCATGTAGGTGCAAAGACACCTGTGCAGACATCGATCAAATCATTATGGATTAAAAAATCAGAAAAGAAATCTGCCAAGCCATCCATCTTAGCATTAATCCCCCAAATTTCCTGGGCCAATCTTGTAAAGTTTAGGTTGCCCGACACAATAAAATCATCATTATTCAAAAGCCCAGATGATTGTAACCCATTCCAAAACAGTTCTCTATTTTTGTAGGGAGCATAACAATTTAAAATAGAGAGATGCATTCCATCAGACCTACAGAAACCCTCCAAAAGGATTCCCCAAGCGGTTTTGTAAACTATGAAGGAGTAAAATCTAGGATCCCATGCCACCAACAGGCCACCCGACAACCCGTTAGAGCTAACGGCGGAGACTTCCCATCCCCCAAGAATACCAACAATTTTAGTAATTGCAACCACATCTTCACACATAGTTTCCTGCAAAAGAATAAGACTGGGGGCCGGGGCGAGTAGTAGTGATTAGGTTTGTAAGGGCCCTAACTCGCATAGCCCTTCCCAAACCTCGAATATTCAGAGAATAGATGGACATTAAGGAACCACATCCGAGGGGGATACAACTCTAAGGCCCCCAGTGAAAATAGACTTACCCACCTCTCCCTCCACCAGATCAATCCTCTTAGAAATAGGTGTGTGCCCCAGATCCACAGCATTTTCCCGTTCACCCACATTTCGACCATTTTTTCAAGCTTTCCTTATAGTAACGTTTTGGAATCTGGCCGTGTTCACAGATTGTACTAAAGGATTTGACGAAGGGTTTTTAGAAAAAATAGGTAAAGGTGTGATTGAACCTACACCCGAAGAATCCCCAGACCCTGCTTCCCCCATGAGTAGCAAATCCTCAGACAAATATAACCCTTGATTAGAGACCCTTTGGTTCGACAGGTCCCTCTCCTCAGAAGCCCGAACCTGATCATTATCAGTATTGCCATAACAGAGTGGACATTTAAATATTTAACATCCTCCCCCAACACAGAACCCCCCGCGAAAGGATGTGAACTCTGCTGATCCACTAGAACCCTCTCCACAGGATCCACACCATAACCACCCTCACTGCGACCTAAAACAAAACCATCGTTTGTGGCAATGACCTCCTCCAAAGAATTGGAACCCTCCCCAAAAAGATCCCAACATGCCCTAGATTTAACAGATAAGGAATCCTCCTTAGTCAAAGATGTGCATCCCCCCAAGGTATCGACCTTCAGAATAATATCCCCCGAGGCAATCCTCCTATCCAAAATAGCTTCAACATCCCTTATCACATCTAATTCTTCAATAGAAATATCTGCATAATTAGGAATAGGAGGAATAGACTTACTCGGCATCATAGTCCGCTTCAAAACACCCGAAGGCAAGGGAAGAGAATCAGGAACAGTGGCAATAGTCGGATTTCCAACAGGAGTATTAGAAGATAAGAGATTTGGACAGCGTGCCTGAGTATGGCCAGTCTGCTTGCACAGGAAACACCGAAATGGGACCTTAAAATAATCGAGTCTCTGTCTCCAAGCCTTGGAGCCCCACACCAGTTCAACCTCTGCAGGAAGTCCCTTCGCCATCTCAAATTCGACCATCACTTTTGCTAACCGCCTGTCATAGCCATAAATAGAGCAATTGTCTAACATCACGAATTTACCAGCTGAATTGGCAATACCCATAAATATGTTCTATGTCCATAATTCAATAGGCAATCCTAGTAAAAGTAACCAAAAATGTCGAACGCTTTGAATTTCCCTTAAAGGATCAAACGCCACATGCCATTTTTTCAGGCAAAGGGACCCTTCTTTGAAGCACCAAAAACATTTCAAAATACAACCAACATACTCAGGTTTTGAAAAAATAAACATCAGCCATCCATTAATGAGCTGAAGAACCCTCGGCAAATCACCCACAATGGGCATCCATTGTTTTCCCACTCGACTAGTTCCTTCTGGTCACCAGACGTAAACTCCAGTCTTCCCACGATGGCTCTAGACGCCAACATTTCAATGCGTTCAAGGTTTGTTTCAAGTGGAATGTTAAAGCATCCTACTACCTCACACACCTTCAAAGCCTTAGTTTGTCGACGCTTCCGAGCTTTATGCCCTCTGAACCGGCTCGACCATCCGTCATGCGGAATAGGTTTTTTACCGAGGGCACAATGATCTTCAAAGTTCACAGGAACTAACCCTCCCCCAACCTTGGTATATTTATATTATATAATTTTGCACAATCTAAAAATATATTCAATCAACAAATAATTTCAATTATGCATTAATAAAAAATATTAAATGTTAACAAAAAATAATGTCTACCGACAAAAAAATAAAAAAGTAACCTAACATAAGGTTAAAAATAAAAAAAAAAATAAAAAAAAATCATATCCTCTCACAAAATAATTAATTAAGATATAATTATTTTCTGATAATGCTTGATATATAAGCTTTTAAAGATGGATCTGCTAATCTTATCTAAATTAGAAAAAAAGACTCATGACAACCTGCTCAATTTATGTAAACACAAGGTATAACAATAACACTTAAAGGAGGTAAACTTCAACTTATTAAGTCACGACTCACAAAACGATTTTTTTTAAGAAATTAAATAAATCAAGGTAAATATTTGGCTCACGGCAAAGCATAAATGCACATGGAAAGTTCGGAGTTTTTCAACTTATAAATTCGCTCAGACGGAAACTGTTAGAATTCCATCAATATGGTTCAGTCAAACAGTCCAAACCCCATTGAATAAGATATATTGAAAAAGTCACACATTCCAACACAATCGGTGTTCCACGGTCAAGGTTTTCTATATCTTCTTGAATAGCCAGTTACGCCTTTGCTTTACCTGCATTCATATACTTCTCATGTTTCTCGGCTAGAGATTCGGAGGACTACGTTGTCTTAAATGAAAATCCAATGAAGCGCGTGCTTCCGTGTTAATGAACGTCTTTTAATTATTAAAAAAAATCCATGTTGATTTATAAAATAAAAAAATAGAAAATATAGATCAATATTAAACATTGGTCTATCAAACAATTACACTTCAAGAAATTGGATCCTTCGTTTTGTGATGGATCTATGTTAGTATGTCAACCATACCCAATAACGAATGTGAGCTCCATAAGTTAATATTATTAGAGCATCAACATAATGTCTAAGAAAACATATCGGGAGAGGCCCTTTCTGCAACCCAATGTGGATGAGATGTGTCACCTTTGCTACAAATTTAAATTGGCTAGATTGTAAAATCCATTTATATAAATGTACATTGAATTTCAATTTCTATTTTCATTCATGCATCCTCACATTTTAAATAATTGTTTTCATAAATAGTTACAAGAATAACTATTTTTTGTAAGGTTTGTGTTAGTGTTTAGGATTCTAAATTGGAATAGTTGGGAGGTGGATGAATATATTAGACTATGTATTGTTATTAAGTTAATAATAGAACAATTTAAGATATTAGTTTTGTGATAATTGCAAATTAACCAATAATTGAGTAAATTGAAAGCATTTTACTTCAAAATTAATTAATGAATTAAACATTTCTGTATTTGTAGGATTTATATGTTATAATTTACAACATGAAATAGTTGGCACTTGAGATTAAATTTGGGTAAATAACTATTTTACTTCATAACCAATAAATGAATGCAATTTTTGTCTATTTGTAGGACTGATGTGTTATACTTTAGAACATGTAATAGTTGGCACTTAATTAAATTTGAGTAAATAACTATTTTACTTCATAATTAATTAATTAATGAAAATTTTGCTTATTTGTAGTATTTATGTGTGTTAGTTGGTGGTTAGATATTAGGTTTGGGCGAATATCTATTTTACTTCATAATTAATTAATTAGTGCAACTTTGGCCTATTTGTAAGATATCCAAATAGGAATAGTTGGTACTTGAATGATTACAACCTAAAATATATTAGATTAAATGTATTTTCAAGTTGATAATATAACAACTAGTTAAATATTATTTTTTTAATAATTATATATTAATAAACTAGCATAAATCCATCTTAAATATGCCAATAGTAACACCAAAACTCAATTATTTTTTTTCAGTTCCTTATTCAAAACCTCAATTCAATTCCTTATTTAAAACTTCAAAAAAATATAGAATCAAATAATTTAACCATCAAATATAAAAAAAGTTAAAACATAATTTAAGAATTAGAAATTTATACAATTTTTTTAACAAAAATAAAAATGTTACAATCATGATCTAGCCAAAAATGCACTGGTGATCTCATCACTATCATCTTCATAGGGTGTATTGAATCATGATCCAATTTAAAAAATTTAGAACACATAGTTTAAGAGTTAAAGGTATACAAAATTACTAAGCAAAATTTAAAATGTTATAATGTTATGATCATGATCATAAATAAAGAGCCAAAACTATTTCAAGGTGTGTTGGTGATCTCATCTCCATGATCATTATCGACATCGCCGTATTCACTCATGATAGAGGCATTATCACTACTAGCACTCTCCTCTCCAATATATTTAAGCAAGACACCATCCTTATTGATGTAATGTGTGGATGTGAAAGATGATCACACAATTAGTGCTTGGGAAGTTGGAATAGATGCATTAAAAAAAAAGGGTAACCTCTTGTACTATCCTTGAAGTGGGTGCTATTCCCTCCAAATATTTCATTCATGAGTGTAAATTGCAATGAACATTATCCAAATCTGTCAATTTGTTAGTTCCTAAATGGTTTCTCTTCTTGATATGGATGAACTCATGTGTGTACCAACTTAGCCACTTACATGTCGACGCTTTGATGGCCTATTATTTTAACATGAAAATAATATTATATCATTACAATAATTTACATGTAACAATTTGCAAAGGTGCATAAAAAACTAAAAACATTCTGATACACTACATACCTGACTCAACACCTTGATTGCAAATGTTTGTAGTGGTGTCTCATAAACATCGAGAAACCACCAATCGGTAATGGTGACCTCTATATGACATATATATCGTATTTCCCTAGTCATAGTGAAAGCATAGCCAATCCCTTGCCTATATGATATTAATTGTACTCATATTAGGATACATCTTGTCCATACAACTATCACGGGGGCTTCACTAGAAGGCAATATAATACCACGTTCATTCATATTGCGGTATTAAATATTCATGAAAACCTAGAAATTATATTGCTTATATATTAAGGGGCAAAGGTTTTTTATTTATTTAATGTAACAATACAAAAATACTTTGGGGTCTTTTTTATATGGGCAGGCTGACAAATATCTGCCAAATGGAGATGGCGGGATCATAGCCGGATGAGAAATCGGGTTGAGGCAAGGCTCGGGCTTACCAGTGCGCAGGGAAATCGCATATTGAGGCATGCTTGAGGCCAGGGGGTTTCGTGGTGAAGTGGGTTTCTAGTCGAACATAGTCAAGAGACAGTGGTCATTGACATCCAATTGTTACCAATAGCACTCAACTAGTTGTTACCAATAGCCATGGGAGGCTCTAAGCCTCCAGGTCCTGTTATAGGCCCTCAACAGGCCTTAGGGGCTTGAATACCCAACCACTCGTGCCTATTATAGGCCTTGGGAGGTTTAGTTAGCCTCCTAGAGCTTGTTACAGGCCCTGGCGGCTTGGATACCTAGCCCACAACAGGCTTAGTTAGCGATTGGGGAACTGCAACATGCAATCTAAATGTTGTACTATGTGCATTGGCTCTAATGACATACAAGAAGTGATCTCCTATCTCTTCATTAGACCGTTAGATGTTGCAAATCATAATGATATGTGGTTGAGTAATTGCATTGTGGGTGAAGTAATGTGCATCCACAATACACATCGAAAGAAGCAGTGTGCATTGTAGAATGCATGTGGGGTCATAAGAGGGGTATCATATCAATATACTAGATAGAAATATAAAGGGGTATAAAAAATGTTAATGAAAAAATTGATACATACAATATCTAGTGAAAATAGGGGTTTTTTTAAATTGGAAGGCATATTGGGAGGAGGTTAAAAAAACGATTTTGGAAGGTATTTTCCAATATTGAGTGAAATTAGGGGTATTGTTTCATATGCCACGAACGAACGTGCTACGATAACGGTTTATTGAGTGAAGCCCCCGTGACAACTATACAATCCTTCCATGGTATCTCTATCTTTAGGTACATGAAACTAGTTGGGTTATAGGAAAATCCCTGCAACATTAAATGGCCCATGTAACATACACCACATTTTCTCGACAATGTCCCATATTGGTTTATAAATTGATTGATCGTTATTAGATATTAACAATATGTGATTTTTTCCAAATCCATTCCCTTATACTAAAAAACCAATGCATGCAACATTAGACTCTCAACCATCCTCAAAATTTGTACATTAGGATGACAAATAGAGATAATTTTTTATGCACATGACCAAAATATTTCAATGAAGATTGTATTCTCTACTAGTTTACCACCTTCTAACCTTGACATATGAGTATTCACCCACTCACCATTGCATACAAATGAACTCAATACGCCTTTTTTCTCTACTAGCCTTCACAATGTGATGAAATGGGTGACAAACCTAGTGTCTCTAGGTCTGAGTAGATTTCTAGTTTTGTATTTTCTAAATATACTCAAACTTAGATGGGAGCTGAATCTCAGCCATGGAAGATCGATGGAGTAAGGATACGTTCATACAAATAAGTATTGGTCTTATTGCATACTTTATCTTGTGTTATGAATATATATGCTTCAGTTATGAAACTTGAATCTTTGTCAGTGGATCAAGTGTTTCTTAAAATGGTCATGACAAGCATGTTTTTCCTTTGAAAAATGTAATAGGCATGTGTTGAAATGATAAAGGGCCTTGGAGGTGATCCAAGGTAGTCCAAAGGAATGGCTTAGCATTGTTGTCCAAGATAGCTAGAAACAAGACAAAGTGGCCTCTAAGAGAAAGGAATTGCGAAAGAAACTGGAAATAAGGACACGAGACCTTACTAAAGAGAAATAGAACACTAATGATGGTGTTATTCTAAGGTGGAGGGGATTGTAATGACTCAGTTTTGACCCCTGCAATGTATCCAATTAGAATATGCAAATGATGTAAATATGCTAACCATGGGTTCCTTGTGAGGTGCTCAAGGCCAAGGCCTCACTAGTAAATGGCATATGCATGTATAATCAAGAGGTATCTATTGGGGCATATGGATGGGATTGTATGATGAATCAAGCTATGCAAATATTATGTTGAAAAATAATATAAAAAATCCAAGTTAGCTATGTGGGGAAGCAACTAAAAGGGGATATGATTCCACCAGAGGGAAAGAGGAAAGGGGGTTTCCTATGGGAGATTAAATCAACCTTAGAACTCACCTAGAATTCTCTCATGTTCATTAGATAAGCGAATGCCTTCCCTTGAATTATTTTACTCAATCATTGAATGCATGCACAAGGTTAGTTAGAAATTCCTCTCATATAGTTATGGAAGAGTGGGGTGGATATACCTTTTTGACATTGCAACAGACCTTCCTTCTAGGATGAGAAGCAATGTTAATTGTCTTGTCAACATTCCTTGTATATCCATGAGAGCCTAACATTCAAGGGTATCAAACCAAGCAAATAGGGAGGGAGAGAGAGAACACACACACACACACACACACACACACACACACACACACACATAGATAGACCTGTAGATCAAACCAAGAGAGATGTAGTCATAGTCTAGTGGTAGCATGAGAAGAGAACTATGTTGGATGTAGAGAGCACATATTATGTTGGGAATAGTAGGAACCTTACCTTGAGATTTATTGCTCGTGAGAGGATTGAGTAATTTCTACCTGGAATGCTTGAAAGACACACTGTAGCTTGGAATCTTACCACACACATTGGTAAGCACTGTAATGGTTGGATTCCCTAAGGGAGTTGTGGATCAATCAAGGGGAATTCCTTCCTTGTGTTTTGTGGGGAATTTGGAAGGAGTGCCATGATTGTGGGGCTGAGTGAGATTCTTGCAGAAGCTCTAGATGAGCATTTGGCTAAGCATTGAGAGTAGTGGGGTTTTGGGTTGGGAGATAAAATCCAAGAAGTGTCCTTTTACTCGGTGGCCTCATAGCCTGAATCAGGGGTGGTATCGAAGTTTGATACATACGGTTGGGTGGAAAGTTGCTCCCACATAGCCAATTGCTTGGATCATATATTGTTGAAGATAAATAGTTATTATTGTTGCATGTTATGCAATGTTTATGTTTATCTTTGTTCTTTGGTTATGAATATGCCTAATTATGCATGTTGTGTATGTATGAATCTTATTTATTCCACGGTCATTGTTTTTTGTTCATGCATAATATAAACAACAAGGAGGACAAGATGCTTCCTAAGATTACTTAAATATCTACTTAAAACCCCTCGGGGCTCAAGTGAGGTTGGCATAAATATGTCAATCCTTGGTTAAATCATTAGGGAATCAAGGAAGAGGTTATTGTAATGTCCCCATTCAAATAATTTCATAGTAAGACAATCCCATCAATCCTACTAGTTTCCTAGGTTGGATGGGCACATGTGGAATGGTAATAAGGAAGCTAATAAATGATGTTTAGACATTAGAAGGGTTCAAGTATTTAATAAATAGATTGAATAAAGAAATTCAAGAGAAATCCTAGGTGGCAAATGGTTTTGGAGAAATATGGAGGACGTGGGACCCACACTAGCTTGATTTTTCATAATACATGGTATCTCTCTCTTGCAAATTTGAATTAATGGGAATATGAACACTCTTGGGTGAGTTGGTAAGTCATAACACATGTCATTGAGCAAATTAGGTCGAATTGGGAAGGATTGGTAACCTCCATGGAAGATAAAGAGTCAAATTGGGAGTTTGTGGACACTTGGGCTAGATTCCCTAGCCCCTATGACACCAATGATGGAGCATCTATGACAACTATGAAAAATTGCAGGCCTGACCTCTGACATCTGACCACTATGACATGTAAACCCCAAAAATAGGCTCAAGGAAGGTGATCATGGGAGTTGGAGAAGCCAAAGAGACTCAAAATCGAATTTGGGAGAAGATGGAAGGTTGGAACTAGGAGACAAGTGGAAAATGTGGAATATTTCTTAAATAGAAATCTATTGAATCTATTGAGAGGATTTCGACCCTTAGAAGGCTAATGTTGGTTATAAAATGTAGAAATCAAGTAGGAGAATGGATTTTGATGATTTGAGAAAAATTGCATTTGTGAAGAGAGGGCTAGTGGATGACTAGTTTCTTGCCTTAGCCAATTTCAAGGGTGAAAGATTCCCATCCAAGTTGGTGTTTGGAGAGGCCACTCAAGTCTTTCATGGTGCTTTAATGGATTTTTTATTTGCAGGTAGCAGCTACAGGAAGTTTCATGGTTTGGTTTAGTGCATCACTTTCTCTCCACCGTTTCCAGTTTTGAAGGCATATTCATGCTCCTTGAGGGAGGGCGTTTTTGGTGAGCTCTTGTGCTTCTTGGGAGAGATTCTCATTATATATTTCTGATTGTAATAGCTTCATATCCTCTGTTCTTAATATTCAGAAATTATCAGGTCGAAATACCCACTGGTTGTATGCAAAAATATTGATTAATGAGCAAACAATGTCCATTTCCCCAATGCATTGATGTATGACACTATAATGTTGATTATTTCGAATGGATGGATGATTCTCTAATATTTTTGTGATCAATATACTTCCATGTATGTATTCTACAAGTTTCATGTACTGTACTTGAGCATTTGAATCATTTTTACTCAGTTTAGTTGTATTGGGAGGTGAAATAGTGCCATTTCCACAAGGGTCGAATTGGGGATTTTTGCAGTTGAATGGGAGAGGTTGAGAACAGTTGTAATAATCCATTAATGGTGCATATGAGACCTTAATAACATAATTAACACATTACATACCTATGTTCATAAATTTGAGGGAGTTTAGAGGCATTTGGGAGGCCCTTTTCAGTGTTACCCCGGGGGGATTTGATGCACAAATTACTAGTCAAAATTGCATATATTGGTCAGAATATAAATCAAGTTTTCAGAAGTCTTTGGAGGACCATAAAACATCCCCGAACCTAATATTCAAGTCTAAATATCATTCATACACTCATACAGAAGAATTGGGAGCATTTGGGTTGATTTGGAGGTCAAAACAATAAAACTAGTCGAAGGTCAAAATTGGTAAAAAAGTGGAAAATTGGGCATTTTAATAAATTTTGAAAAAGGGTCATTACAGTTATTCTCCATAATATTGACAATATTAAAAATATTATAACATCTAAATTTAAGGAGAAATTGTTGTTGAATAATGTGTTGGCATTGATGTCAATAAGAAGAAGATGAAGAAGGTGAAGAGGAAGGAGTTGCATTATGCCCGCAAAGAAGATGTATTATTCCCGCAAGAGGCATAATGATATGCCCGCATAAGTATTAGCAATGGGTGCTTTCATGTCTTAATAATATGCCCACAAAGAGGGTCACAAGAGGGTCATATTATGCCCACAAAGGGGTCGCATTATTAATGCCGGCATCCTACAAGAATATTATAATGCCCAGTTATTATTAATGCTCGCATATTATTATTATGCCCGCAGGCTCAGGAAATATGTCCGCAGGTGAATGAGGGATGATTGAAAATGTTCACCTACTGGTCTATGAAGGTTGGCCATAAAATATATGCATGTAGAGAGCGTGTAGGATATCCATATTGAAGGAAATCCATGCCGTTGTTTGAAGAATAACACGTTAATTAAATTCTGTGTGTTAGTATTTAATTAAATATAAGTTTGAAAGGTTTCTTTTATTCTGGATATGAAGAGGCATGATGATTAGAAGAAAAAAAATAAAGATATAACCTGTTTGTGAAGAGACACAATCTTTTGTTGTGACGTTTAAATGAAAATGCAGGATGGTTCTTTTTGAAATGGTGCATATAAAAACATTTTTTGACCTAATGATAGAAGGGTCTCTATGGTTCCAATAAGCAGATCAGAAACAAAGGTCAAAGACAGAGAATAGCAAGAATAGTTCTTTAATAAGTTCTGAAGATTCTTAAAAGAAAAAATTAGGGTGGTGCTAGGGGCAGGTTGAAGTGTGCTAAGGAGGTTGTAGTCTCCTTCTAGTAGTGGCTGGAAAAAAGGGGTGTTGTGGCATCCTTATCTATTGGTGCAGATAGAAAAACTGGGGTGTTGGTGCATCCTTTCTGTAGTAGGAGATTTTGTTGTTGTTGTAAAAATCATCTTATTAATGAGTTTGATTTTGTGGTTTTATCTTTGAGGTTTCCACGATAAAATTCTGTGCCCTAACTTGTTTGATTCATTGTTTATCTTGTTTTAATACTCAATTGTTCTAATAAAGGAAAAATAAGGCAATACTGATTCACCCCCCCCCTCTTAGTATTGCTGGATAAACAAACAATTGGTATCCGAGCAAGATCCTTCACTACAGTTTAGCTCATTGGAAGGAAGATCCTATTAAAAACCACTATGGATCAACAATAAGGTTTAGCTACTAACAGACCTCCATTATTCACAGGAGATAATTATTCATATTGGAGTGTAAGAATGAGATTCCATCTAATGTCTCTTGGATGCAAAGTTTGGAATGTTGTTGAAAAAGGTTATAAAATACCAGACAACCCACCTACAGATAGAGATGGACAAGATCAATATGAATCCAATGCAAAAGTTTTGAATGGATTAGAAAATTCAGTGTTTGTTAAAGTCATATAATATAAGACAACCAAATATGCTTGGGATAAATTAAAAAATGTTTATGAAGGAGATACCAAACGGTCAAACAATCCAAACTTAAAACATACAAAGGGAAGTTCGAAAGTCTAAAAATGAAAGAGGAAGAAATTATTGTAGAATATCTTCTAAGAGTAGATGAAATTGTCAATGCTATTAGAGGCCTGGGAGGAAAGATAAAGGAGAAAGAATTTGTTGAAAAAGTACTAAGAACCCTACCGATGAAGTATGACTCAAAAGTGTCTACTGTAGAAGATCGAGATGATCTTGAATCTCTGACAGTGGATGATCTACATGGGATCTTCACTGGATTTGAGATGAGAACAGGACAAAACAGACCATCAATAAAAGAGGCAGCATTTAAAGTCACAAAAGACTCAAAGAATCTGAAGCATTACCCAAGAACCACTCAGAGAACTCAGATGATGAAGAAACAAGTGAAGATGAGGAAACTGAAATTCTATTCATGGGAATAGAAACTCAAGCTCTTGATGATGAGTCAAATATGGAAGGAGAGGTGGACCTAAAGGCCGAACTCATAAGTGCTCTTGAAGAATTGAGAAAAAGTAAAAGGAAGAATAAACATTTAAGAACACAACTAGCAGATTATGAAGAAGGACAAAATACAAGAGATTTAAAGAGTTAAGACAAATCATTATTGATCTGAAGATCCATCTTCAAGAGGCTAAGAAGATTGAAGAGGACCTATAATTGAATCTTAAAGAAAGAATGCAAGAATCTGAAAGACTTGAAGCATAAATTATTCAGCTTAAAAAGAGACTTTATGATGGATAGTGTTTGCCTCCAAGTGGGATTAATGGCTTATACATTAGTCTAGTAAGCAATTATGGTGTAGGATGGATAGTTTTTGCCTCCAACTGAGATTAATGACAAAGTCAATATTTGGTTAACTTTGTTGGCTTCATTGACTGGGATCAACGCTTCATATCCAATTACTTATACATCACCTCATGAAGCATTTAATGCTATGATGTAACGTGGATGTTAACAACAAAATCAATGGTTAACTTTTGTTGCATTCAGTGGCTGGGATGATAGTTGCTTTCACTTGACTTTGTTGGTTGGGATGAGAGCCCAACCATCTTAACATTTGCAAACGATATCAAAAGAACCTCCCTTTAGCTGTCACGAGACGCGCAAACTCACCTGTTTATGTAAATAGAGACTCGTTTGGATCAAGTCTGCCTTGCAAGTTGATCAGGTGATCTTTATAATATTAATTTGTCAGACTTAGGTGTAATTATAAGCCCTCCATGTTACCAATTGAATTACTAAATTGAGGTCTTATCCATAGCCTATATGATTCAAATAGCGTGTATGACGTTGTTGTGATTGAAATAATGGTTTAGTGGTAAAAATTATAAAATACCATATAATTAATTTATATATTTCTAAACCTATTTCTTTGCTTGGAAAAGTGCATGATACAGGAAATTGGCAAGGGGAACTCCGCAAAGAACGTTGGAAGGTTGTCTAGTAGATTTGCAGATCTATAAACAACGTTGGAAGGTTGTCTAATAGAGGATGGCTAATGAAACAAATTCTGATGATAAGGAACTAAAATATTTCGCCAATTCTTATCTTGGATATGAGTTGGCATCGTCTGTTTGTGCTCTTATATTTATTACCTTGCTCTCATTGGATGTGTGGAAGGCTTTCAAAAGGAAGGCTAGTTAAATTCCTGGACAAGCTCTTGTTTTCAGCGCTCTCACTATCCAATTGCTCCTTTTTATTGATCATTTGGATGTCAGTATACATTCAAGCAACACAGATTTGAAATGAATGCAATGGCTTGCTTTGTTGGAGGAGAAGCTCCTTATCGACAGCAGGAGAGTTATGATGTGTGTATTCATTTCCTATTTGCTTCTTGGAATTGTCAATCAGGGCTTGAAAACTGTATGGGGTAATGTTGGAACATTGGCATTAGTTTTAATAGCCCATATGGCATATGAGGCTTACTTCCTTTCAACAATTAATTCATTGGATCTTTCTGATGAGGATTATGAGTTTTATAAATGGTTGATACCATATTACATCACGCTATGGTTAGCCATTATATTGTTGGTTTTGCTCTCGAGTTGTGCGGCCATAGCAGGTAAAAGCATCCGAAACATCGTGTCTCAAAAGGTTCCACTAGCACTCTCTTCTTGTTGTAATTTCGCTGAAAACATTGAAGATCACATCCTCAAATCTTGGATTGTGGTTCGCGTCTGCCAACATGACTACATCATGGCCAGATCAGTATTCAGTGCATTCCTGGGCGTGGTCGTTACAGTTTGCATTTTTTTATTAGCAGTTAAATGGATATGGGTTCTATTGGAGAAATGTACTTACGAGTTGAATGCGCATCTAGTTCGCGCCGGCTCTGTCAGTCACCTCGTCAGACGTTTTGTCAGTCCGCTGTATCGCAGAGATGTTAGACAGTCTGCCAATCTAACAGAAGGCATCGCACACACTTCCTAGTATTTAATCAGCTGCACTTGTATTCTGCAAGTTGTATTTCTTAGGTATAAATTAATTACAGTCTTTAATGAAGTTCAATAGCTTCCAGATGAAGCGATCCAAAGTTTATGTATAAATACAAATCACTCTCATTAGATTAAGTAGAGATGAAAGAGATGAAAAGAGAAGTAAAAGATAGGAGAAGAAGAAGTTGATCGTGAAATGTATGAAGAGCCCAAGCTCTGTGCAAAATGGTGAAAGGTTGAAGTATTTACCATCTCTCTGTATTGCGACAATGTTACTTGTTTTACTGCGGTAATATATAAGTCAATAGTTATTTTGTGTTCATTCTCAAGAATGATGGTTAATGCATGTCGCACATCTCCTTCTTATTCATCTATGTAAATGTTGTTTACATTTACTATCAGTAAAAGAATTCCAAGTATTTCACAGTGGTAAAGTTTCAGTTTAGCGCGAAGTAACTTCGGCATAATCTTCATTCTTCCGTTCTTATGTTTTAATAAGAAATATCTCATTATATATTTTACTTAAGAGTGTATTTATCAAAGTCAAGTTGTCGGCGAAGTTACGAAGTTACGCGGAGTAAAAAAATATAACTTCAAGTTCATAATTTCCGCAAGTATTGCATATCACACATCGAATATCGCAAGGCTATTGCATATCGCATATCACATGATGTGCGAAGTTAATTTACTGCGAAGTAAATTTGGTGCGATATCAAATGTTGTAGCAAAGTAAAAGTCCACAAAGTTAATTCACACGAAGTAAATACTCGTGGAAGTGAAAGTCATTCGTGAAGTCAAAATTGAAGTTTCCATCAGAGTCCGCAGCGAAAGAAAAGATTTGTTTACGGCGCAATTAATTTTAAAAATTGACTGTTGCGTTGTTGCGGTGCTGTGGTGTGTTCTTCCCTTCATCTGGTATCAGAGCCTAGTTTACGACAAAGAAGAATTCTATTTACATAAGGGAAGAGTGATTAAAATATGGCTTCCACTTCTGGTAATCTTCAAACTCCAATATTTTTCGGTAAAAATTATGAATATTGGTCGCTAACTATGAAAGCTTTGTTCAGAGGTCAAGATGTATGGGACATAGTCCAGATTGGTTATGTACAACCAGCAAATGCAGCAGCATACAACAATCTCACTCAAGTTGAGAAGGATGTTCTAAGAGAACAGAGGAAGAAAGACGGAAAGGCGTTGTTCCACATACATCAAGCGACACATGAATCAATACTCCCAAGTGTAGCAGCCGCGTAGTCAGCCAAGGAAGCGTGGGACACACTGGAAACAACATACCAAGGTTTGAACAAAATAAAAATAGTTAAACTTCAGATTCTTAGAAGAGATTTCGAATCTCTATCAATGAAAAATACAGATTCAGGAGACTCATTCTATACTTGTGTAATTGGTCTCGTTAATCAAATAAAGTCTCATGGAGAAACTCTAACTGACTAAAGGGTTGTTGAAAAAGTTCTTAGAGTTCTTCCAAAGAAATTTGAATCTTTAGTTGTAACCCTGGAGGAAAACAAAGACCTATCGACATTTACTATTGATGAGTTGCAAGCCTCATTACTCAATCATGAACATAGAATCAGCAGTTCAGATACATCGCTGGAAGGTGCATTCGCAGCACAGTCATCCATAAGTCGCAAAAGAGGCAAAGGACGAAGTTCTTTCAGAGGAGGTCACAGCAGCAGTCCTGTACATGTCGATGGTAGAGGCCAGAATCAGACTCCTAATCAGCCAAGTGGACAAAGGTATGATAAATAAAAAATTCAATGTCATTACTGCAAGAAGTATGGACACTTTGCATATGAATGCAGGAAGAAGCAATATGATCAAGGAAAGCAAGGTGAAGCACAGTCAGGAAACAACAACGCACCAAATAGTTCACTGTTCTTAGCATGCGCATCTCCACTGGAATGCAATGTTGCCCAAGAAAGTCCAAATGACATATGGTATTTAGACTCAGGCTGTAACAATCATATGACTGGTAATTTAAATCTATTTTCTAGTCTAGATAAATCAGTCCAAACTGATGTAACACTTGGAAACAATATCCAAGTCACTGTTTTGGGTAAGGGTACTGTTGATATTCTAACAAAACAGGGGGAGCAGAAATATATGTCTAATGTGTATTATGTTCAAGGTTTGAAGCACAACCTGATGAGCATTGGTCAGCTGATGGAAAAAGGTTACAGAGTTCACATGGTAGGTAAGTGCTGTGTGATCAAGGACATATATCCCAACAATCAGTTAATTGCTGAAGTGAAGATGACAAGCAATCACTTGTTTCCTTTGAGGATAAGACCCATCATAAAAGGTAAGACAACTCAAGTTGTTCATGCAAGTCAGAATGAGAATTCTGGAACTACTCTCCGCGCAGAGAGCAAAGGAGCAGAAATTCATTGCGCAGCAGAAGAGAAGGACAACACAATGCAAGCTGCGTTTCAGACAGAAGTAAAAGATGAATCCTGGTAGTGGTAATTTAGATTTGGACATCTGATTTTTGGTGGGCTGAAGCTACTGCACATGAAGGACATGGTGAAAGGATTACCATTGATCGAAAGACCAGAGAGAATTTGTGAAGGCTATATCTTTGGAAAGCAACATAGAGAGACTTTTCCAGTTGGAAAGTCATACAGAGCGTGCACACCACTTGAAATCGTGCACTCAGATTTTTGTGGACCGATGCAAACACCGTCGATGGGAGGATGCACTTATCTTCTCACATTTATTAACAATTTCACAAGAAAAACATGGTTTTATTTTCTGAAACATAAATCTGATGCATTTGGTTGTTTTCAGCAATTCAAGGCACTCATGGAAAAGCAGAGTGGTTACAACATCAATATATTGAGAACAGATAGAGGTGGTGAGTATGTCTCAAATTATTTCTTAAACTTTTGCAAGAATCATGGCATACAGAAGCAGTTCACTGCGCGGTATACACTGCAGCAGAATGGCATCGCAGAAAGGAAGAACAGAATCATCATAGAGATGGTGCGCAGTATGTTGGAAGCCGCGCATCTGTCAAAAGAATACTGGGCTGAAGCAGTGGCATCTGCAGTATACATCATGAATCGATGTCCTACGAAGAGCGTGAAGAACAAGGTTTCGCAGGAAGCATGGACAGGTATGAAACATAGTGTTTCGCGTTTAAAATTTTTTGGCTGTGTAGCATACGCACATGTTCCAGATAATCTAAGAAGAAAATTAGACAATAAAGGACAGAAATGCATCTTTATTGGGTATTCTGAAGACACAAAAGCATACAAGCTGTATGATCCTGTTGCACGAAAAGTTATTATCAGTCGCGATGTTCAGTTTGTGGAAAATGAAACATGGGATGGAACTGTAGAAAGGAATGTTAGAATCGTGTCACATGTTGAGCATGATGACATCGCAAAAGATATGGTTGAGACTCCGCATATAAATCAGAATGTTGCAGCACCGTCTACTCCCAGGACAACGCAACATGTTTCAGCACAAGGTACTGCAACATTAGTCGCAGCTCAAGTAACTCCGACAAGCACATCAAGTGCGCAAAAAACTTCATCAAGCAGCTTGCACAGTGCGACACTAGCAACTCCGCCAAGGACAAAAAGTCTATGGTAGATATATGATGTTGGTACACCTAATTCATTCTCTTGTTTTGCATTATTTTCTTAAATTAATGATCCGCTATCATATGAAGAAGCTGTAGAAGATAAAGTCTGGGCGCAAGCCATGGATGAAGAAATTCAATGCTTTGAGAAAAATCAAACATGGGAATTAGTCAATGTTCCTATCGACAAGGATGTGATAAGCGTCAAATGGATTTATAAGACCAAGCAAGATGCTGAAGGAAATGTGCAGAAGCACAAGGCGAGATTGGTAGCAAAAGGGTTCACTCAGCAACTTGGCATAGACTTCAATGAAACTTTTGCACTTGTAGCTCGCATGGACACTATCAGAACAATTTTGGCCATCGCAGCACAAAAGAAATGGCCCGTCTATCCAATGGATGTCAAGTCTGCATTCTTAAATGGTTATTTGGAGGAAGAAGTATACGTGGAGCAGCCACAAGGCTATGAAGTTCCAGGACAAGGACATAGAGTATACAGACTGAAAAAGGAACTGTATGGTTTGAAGCAAGCTCCCAGAGCTTGGTACAGTCGCATCGACTCATACCTGATACAGAATGGATTTCACAGAGGTGAATGTGAGCCAACGCTGTACACAAAAAGCCACAAGCAAGGTAATAAGCTAATTGTCTGTCTGTATGTAGATGATTTAATATTTACTGGTGATTTCGGCATAGAATAATTTTGAACAGTCTTGGAAAGTGAATTTGAAATGACAAATTTGGGGCATATGAAGTACTTTCTGGGTATTGAAGTCCAACAGACTGAAAACGGGATATTTATATCTCAGTCGAAATATGCAAGTGATGTCTTGAACAGATTTAAGATGTTAAATTTCAAGATAGCACCAACACCAGTGATAACAGGTTTGAAATTAAGCAATGATGATGACGGATCTAATGTAGATCCTACGCTATTTAAAAGACTCGTCGGCAGTCTTATGTATCTTACAGCGACAAGGCCAGACATCATGTATGGAGTCAGTTTAATCTCAAGATTCATGGAGACACCAAAAGAATCGCATTGGCAAGCAGGTAAAGAAATCTGAGGTATGTAAATGGAACAAAAGACTTCGGTATTTTGTATTCAATTGCATAAAATTTCAAACTCGTTGGGTACACAGACAACGATAATGGAGGCAACATAGACGATAGAAAAAACACATCTGGCAATACATTTCATGTAGGAACAGGTGTTGTATCATGGGATTCAAAGAAGCAACCAATCGTAACTCTTTCTTCAGCAGAAGCAGAGTATGTTGCAGCAACAAGCGCTGCTTGTCAAGCCGTTTGGATGCAGAGGATGTTAAGTGATCTTTCGCAGCAACAACAAGAACCCACAGTCATTTACTGCAACAACAATTCAGCTATCGCATTGTCAAAGAATCATGTATACCACAAGAGAACCAAGCACATCGAAACAAGGTATCACTTCATAAGAGAATTAATAAACAATAAGGAAATCTGTTTAGAATTTTGTAGGTATGAAGATCAGGTTGTGGACATCTTCACAAAACCATTGGCAAGAGACACATTCCAATATCTGCGAAGTTGTTTAGGAGTGACAAGTTCTGCATAGTGAACTTCATCATGCACAGAGCATGTTGCAACTCTGAATCATTTTGTAAAATATAAGTCAATAGTTATTTTGTGTTCATTCTCAAGAATGATGTTTAATGCATGTCGCACATCTCCTTCTTATTCATCTACATAAATGTTGTTTACATTTACTGTTAGTAAAATAATTCCAAGTATTTCACGGGGGTAAATTTTCACTTTAACACGAAGTAACTTCAGCATAATCTTCATTCTTCCGTTCTTATGTTTTAACAAGAAATATCTCATTATATATTTTTCTTAAGAGTGTATTTATCAAAGTCAAGTTGTCGGCGAAGTTACGAAGTTACGCGGAGTAAAAAAATATAACTTCAAGTTCATAATTTCCGCAAGTATTGCATATCGCATATCGCATATCGCATGATGTGCGAAGTTAATTTACTACGAAGTAAATTTGGTGTGATATCAAATGTTGCAGCAAAGTAAAAGTCCGCAAAGTTAATTCACGCGAATTAAATACTCGCCGAAGTGAAAGTCATTCGCGAAGTCAAAATTGAAGTTTCCATCAGAGTTCGCAGCGAAAGAAAAGATTTGTTTATGGCGTAGTTAATTTTAAAAATTGACTGTTGCGTTGTTGCGGTGCTGTGGTGTGTTCTTCCCTTCAGGTTCCACTTCCATATTATCCCGAGGATAAAACATTTATGCTATTCAGTTTTCCTTCGTGGTCGTAGGAAGCATAGTAGTGGTATTCAGATGGTTGACAGCCGTTTTCTATTTTCCCAAAGATGTGCGGTGCTTGTTGTACTTGGAAGATTTTTGGACAAGGACACTTGTTCAGCAGAAAGCTGATCTCCGTGGAAGCCGATTGTATCTTTCCTTCACGCTCACAGCGTTACTTTGGGTGCAGAAATTCATGGTCGCGCTTAGCAAAGCTTGTTGGAATCTCTCCTAGTTTGTGTTCGGAATCATCCGACTTTTCTTAACGAGTAAGAAGAAATCTGATCATTTTTCCAAATACGAAGAAGTTTTGGAATTGATACGAATTCTAGGAGAAAATGCCGACAATCTGTGAAGAGCAAATGAATCTCCCGTTGAGAAGACAGAGAATCATTTCAAAAAAGGAGGTGACTAACCTTAATTTATAACATCTAAATTTAAGGAGAAATTGTAGTGCAAAAATATTATAACATTTAAATTTAAGAAAAAATTGTGGTGAAAAAGCAATTAGAAGATAAGATAAAATTATGAGGTGATTAACCCTAATTTATAAAATCAAAAGAATTTTTTTTTTTAACTATCTAGTAAATAAGAAAATCAACATTGATAAAATAAAAATGAACTCTTAGGAGGTTCATGGTGAAATAGTGTCTTGGACAATAAAAATTTGTCATCTTTGTGACACTCAAAGGGTTGAAGATGAAAACCATTTTTTCTTAGGATGTTTGTACACCCACATTTGATCTCAATTTCAAAATATTTGTTTTAGTAATGACCTTCCTAGTATGTTAACTCATCAAAAATTGATTTATGAATGCTTCTCTTAGGGTTTTTCAAACACACAAATAAAATTCTAAAGCAAACCAAGTAAGATCTAGCATAGCACTCAACCATGGTCAACCCTCATAATAGGATTATGAACTAGAAGATTGATGAGTTAGTAGTGCCTTATTATTAGAATTTTGAAAAAAATGAAAAAAAAATGAAAAAAATGATCCATTTTTGCACTGAGAAACGTACAATTTTTTTTTATGTAGCTATATGAAAAAATAAAAAATAATAATATAAAGTTAAAATAAAAAAAAATTAAAAAAAATCATATACTCTAAAAACATAATTTATTGAGATATATTTTCTTTTATATATCTCTATCAATACTTAATAAATCCTGGTCTAAAATGGATCTATAATAATATTAGAAAAAAACAATGCTACTCAACTTATATGAGCCCAAGGTATGACCATAAAAGCTGACCTCCACTTAAAAGGAGGCAAACTTCAACTTATCAAGTCACGACTCACAAATCGATTTTTTCTTTTTGAAGAAAATAAATAAATCAAGGTAAATATTTGCCTCACGGGAGAGCATAAATGCACATGGAAAGTTCGGAGATCTCCAACTTATAAATTCACTCAGAGTGAAATTGTTAGAATTCCATGGCCTGTGATAAGGGGTACTCAAATCGTTTTGGTATTTTAGTGAGCGGTTTTTCCCGCGAGGTATAGTTTTTTTATTTATTTATTATTGTTTTGGAATTTTGATGATCTGGGTCGTCTTAAAATAATGGGCCAAAACCCCTAGGACACAGTTCCATGGCATAGTTCCGCAGTAAATTAGGTGAAACTACGATTCAGCCGATTTTTATAATTTTTTTGGAATTTTGATGATCTGAGTCACCTTGAAGTAATGGGCCAAAACCCCTGGGACATAGTTCCATAGCATAGTTCCGCAGTAAATTAGATAAAACTACTATTCAGCCTATTTTTATAACCAAATCTAGTTCCATGGCATAGTTCCGCAGTAAATTAGGTGAAACTATGATTCAGCTGATTTTTATAATTTTTTTGGAATTTTGATGATCTGAGTCACCTTGAAATAATGGGCCAAAACCCCTAGGACATAGTTCCATAGCATAGTTCCACAGTAAATTAGATAAAACTACTATTCAGCCGATTTTTATAACCAAATCTAGAAAACAAATCACCCAAAAAGCAGAGCGATTTGCGCGCTCCTTATGCACGCCGAATCCCACCAATATGGTTCAGTCAAACAATCCAAACCCCATTGAATAAGATATATTGAAAAATTCACACATTCCAACACAATTTATGTTCCACGGTCAAGGTTTTCTAGATCTTCTTCAATAGCCACTTACGCCTTTGCTTTACCTGCATTCATATACTTCCATGTTTCTCGGGTAGAGAGTCGGAGGACTACGTTGTCTTAAATGAAAATCCAACGAAGCGCGCTTCCGTGTCAATGAACGCCTTCTTATATTGAAACACTGGACACGCGGTTTACATTCATAACACCAACTTTACCAGAAAAAACAACACTACACTACCTGGTAGTACTCGAAGTCTGCAACTTATTCGATTGGTTACTCTTGTCGGTCTCACAATCTATATATTGCTCCCCCCCACTTCATATCAATCCACTAAAGTGACATACTTAGCTGTTGCAGGTGCTTCTGTTTCTCTCCCATGGCGCGTCTTGTATCGTTTGCTGTCCTACTCATTACTATTTTCGCTCTCTTCATATGGAATATTGAGGTACTACGTTGCAGCAGATCACATGGGATCGGTTGCAATGCCAATCAAACAAAGCATATCTCATTTCATATATTTTATGATTTTGCAGGCATCACTGCCATAACAATATATTGTATGATTTTGCAGGCATCACTCCCACACAGTAATGTGGATCCTTTCATGGAGCAGAAACAAGTAAGCTCATACCTTTTTATACTCTTGTTTTCTATTTCTACTTTATGGTTAGATGTTGTATATTCTTCTCAGTAAACTATCTGACTAGTAGTCCATTGCTTTCAGGGCGGGTATGGCGAAGGCAGTCTTCGTCCGTCAGGTTCGATCTGTTTGGCTTCTTCTTTTATATCGAACTTATTCTAGATCAAATTATTAATACACCTACACTTACATTGATATAATTTTTTTATATTGTGATTGAAAAATAATGCAGAATGCAAGGGAAAGTGTTCATATCGTTGCTCGGCAACTTCTCACAGAAAGCCTTGCATGTTCTTCTGTCAAAAGTGCTGCGCAAAGTGTCTGTGCGTTCCTCCTGGGACTGCTGGAAACAAGCAACTATGCCCATGCTACAACAACTGGAAGACCAGGGAAGGCGGCCCCAAGTGCCCTTGATCGTTTGACCCTCAATGCAATAATAAAAGAGAAGTTATAATAATAACAGTGCAGCTTCTGTTGGGTTAACGAATGCCCGCTTGCACTGTAGATGAGTGGTTCTGTCCCTACTCAAGGGAAAATTTTTGCAATATCCGTATTTATGCACTGTCTGGCCATTCATTGAATTCTTAAGTCGTTTATTATCAACTTAGGTTGTCCAGTCCTCTTTTATTTTCGACTTTGAGATCATTAATATTAACATTAATACCATGATGTGAAAAAATGAAAATGAATGAGATATTTGTGCTTTTTTTCAAGTCTCTCTTTCTCTCCACATAATCATAATTCGGATATTAACAGTAAAATTGTCGGTACATGAATTACTATTTGAATTTTGAATTTTGTCAATGCTGGTTACGATGATTGTAGATGTTGATTCAATGGGTTACAGCTGAGTTGAATTCAAGTGCATTGATACTGGATATTCAAACATTATTCTAATAAAAAAATAAATTGTATGAGATATCTTTGCTCTTGTTTTTCGAGCATCTCTTCACTCTGCCACTGGGTTGTATTGTAGAGCACCGCATTTCTCAAGACATTCACTGATTTACATATAGACTCCATAAAACATAATAAAAAATCAGATACTCACCGTAAAACTGTAGAAGGCAAATAAACTAATATCTGATTTTAGTCAATGTTGATTACCGTAATTCAATGGCTTATAGCTGAATTAAATTCAAGTGCTACCACGTAAAAACCATAACTATCTTGTATTTTCTTCGACGGTCAAGCTTTCTTCATGCCAGCCTGGGTAAGGATTCCTCGATCTCTGTTCACATGGTGAAGCATTAAATAATCTGGATTCAGTGCTCCATTGAATCTGCTGACTCTTCGATTATCATATTCTTTGTATTAAGTGTAGAATTAAGAGTTTTCGTGACAGATCAAAGAGTTCGATTATTCAAAGTTAATAGTGGCACAAATAGATTCAATGGTTGGAGGTAGTGAACAAATGAGTGAGCTTAAGAAAAATGAGAAATTCAATTTTTTTTTTTTAAATTCCAAAGAACAAAGATGTTTGTAAAATCTTTCATAATTAAATATTAAATGGAATTATACTTTTAGTGGAGATGATATGAATTGTGGATTCTTCTATATACACATTTTTTTGGAAAAGCCTTTATTAGAATATGAAAATAGATTTGTTATTGAAAAAGTTTTTTTAGAATATTATAATAGGAAGTGTTTGACAGTTTAATATGGTATAGATGTTGTCATATTTTTAACAAAATAAAAAGATTTTTTTTTTTTACATCGGTTCATAAAATAAAATAAAAATAAAGCCAAATAAAAAGTAGGTTTGTAAAATATAAAAAAAATTAAAATCAAATAAAAGTAGGCTCATAAAATTATAAAAATTTATTAAAAAAAGTCCATGTTAACTTAAAACCAAATAAAAAGTTATTAAAAAAATCCAGATTAACTTATAAAATAAAAAAAATAGAAAGCATATATCAATATTAAACACTGGTTTATCAAACAATTATACCTCAAAAAATTGGATCCTTCTCTATATTGGTATATCAATCATATCCAATAACGAATGTAAGCTCCATAAGTAATATTATTAAAGCATCAACACAATATCTAAAAAAACATATCACTCCATATCAATAATTGTTTATCTCCAAATACACATGATCTCCTTGAAATTGTTTACCTCCAAATACACATAACCTCCTTGGAATCCAACTCCTCAGCGGTTGCTTGTGACAATTTTACTTTATCAATATTGCTTAGAATTTTACATATGACTCACTTTGCTAAATTTTAATATAATTTCAATGGGATATGAAAAATATTCACTACCTAAAATCCAATATTCCAAAAAATTGAGAATATATAATCAAAATAAATAATGCATTTTTCACACTGTAAAACATGTAAAATATGTTTATTTTATTTTCTACAATATCATAAGGTAACATGTTAAATATGTCTAATTTGTTTCTCAACTAAAATAAACTTGTTTTAGTACATTGTTTTAGTACTTGGTATATGCTAATAGTAGTACCAAAACTCAATTATTTTCTTTAGTTCCTTATTCAAAACCTCAAAGAAATGTAGAATTAAATAATTTAACCATCAAATATAAAAAAGTTAAAACATAGTTTAAGAATTAGAAATTTATACAAAATTTCTAACAAAAGTAAAAATGTTATGATCATGATCATAAATGAAGAGCAAAAAAAGCATTGGTGATCTCATCACTATCATCATCATAAGGTGTATTGAATCATGATCGAATTTCAAATCATAAGGTGTATTGAATCATGATCGAATTTAAAAAATTTAGAACATATAGTTTTAGAGTTAAGTGTATACAAAATTACTAAACAAAAGTTAAAATGTTATGATCACGATCATAAATAAAGAACCAAAACTATTTCAACGTGTGTTGGTGATCTATCTCCATGATCATCATCGACACAAGGGTATTCAATAATGATAAAGGCATTATCACTACTAGCACTCTTCTCTCCATTATATTTAAGCAAGACATCATCCATCCTTATTGATGTAATGTGGATGTGAAAGATGATCCCACAACAATTGTGAAGTTGGAATAGATGCATAAAAAACAAGGATAACCTCTTGTATTATCCTTGAAGTGAATGTCATTCCTTCTAAATATTTTATCCATGAGTGTAAATTGAAATGAACACTAGCTAAATCTTTCAATTTGCTAGCTCCTAAATGGTTTCTCTTCTTGCTATGGATGAAATCATGCGTGTACCAACTCGGCCTCTTGCATGTTGACGCTTTGATGGCCTATTATTTTAACACAAAAATAATATTATATCATTACAATAATTTACATGTAACAATTTGCAAAGGTACATAAAAAACTTAAAAAAATTGTGATACACTACATACTTGACTCAACACCTTGATTGCAAATGTTTGTAGTGTTGTCTCATATACATGGAGAAACCACCAATCAGTAACGATGACCTCTATACGACATATATCTCATATTTCCCTAGTCATAGTGAAAGCATGGCCAATCCCTTGCCTATATGATATTAATTGTACTCATATTAGGATACATCTTGTCCATACAACTATAGAAGCCTTCCATGGTATCTCTATCCTTAGGTACATGAACCCTATTGGGTTATATGAAAAGCCCTGCAACATGAAATGGCCCATGTAACTTACACCACATTTTCTTGACAATGTCTCGTATTGGTTTATAAATTGATTGATCATTATTAGATATTAACAATATGTGATTTTTGTCCTATCCATTCCCTTACATGAAAAAGCCATGCATGCAACATTAGAATCAACCATCCTCAAAATTTGTACAGTAGGATGACAAACAAAGATAATTTTTTATGCACATGACCAAAATATTTCAATGAAGATTGTATCTCTACTAGTTTACCACCTTCTAACCTTGAAATATGAGTATTCACCCACTCACCATTGCATACAAATGAACTCAATATGGTTTTTTTCTCTACCATCCTTCGCAATGTGATGAAATGGGTGGCAAACCTAGTGTCGCTAGGTCTGAGTATATTTCTAGTTTTGTATTTTCTAAATATACTCGAACTTAGTTGATTATTAAGAGTGAATTTTTCCATTTGTCTTGCTTGAGATATATTTCCCTTCACCCTACCTATTTTACTAATGTCATATAGAGATATTTTTTTATGCACATGACCAAAATATTTCAATGAAGATTGTATTCTCTACTAGTTTTCCACCTTCTAACCTTGACATATGAGTATTCACCCACTCACCATTGCATACAAATGAACTCAATACAGATTTTTGCTTTACCAGCCTTCACAAGGAGAGAAAGGAGAAAAAAGGGGGGGGGAGAAGGATAAGAAGCAGGTCAAGGGAGGAAATGGAGGCAAGGAGGTAGGCCGAGGTGGAGAAAAGATGGTGAGAGTTTGCTAGGAGGAAAAGGGAGGTAGGATAGGGTTTTAGTTTAGGTTTTTAGGTCCGATTTTGGGTAGTTTTAAGGGTGTTTTTTAGAATTTTATATTTTTTGGGTTTGTAGGGATTCCTAAAATTACGGCCTATGGTTTTTGGTATAAAGAAGGCAGGCCGAATTTGTAGGATAGAGGGCAGAAATTTTAGGAAGGCCAAAAATTTGAAAAAATAAAATTTTGTTTTTCTAGGGTTTTTGACATAAAATTGCAGACCTAATTAAAAGGTCTAATCTAGCGTTAATCTAATATTTACACATGTAAAAACAAGATCAAATTGGTCAAAAGATGTTAAATTATGGCTTTTATGGTTGAGACCCTTAAACCCTAGCCCTAAAGGAAGGTGACCAACCTTCCTCTTGGAGTTATTTCTCCTTGTCTACTAAATTAGGGCTTCTTGTAACAACCTCTAGGGTTTGTTACAATAGCTTAATTTAGTGCAAAGTTGGAGATCCAAGGAAAAAAATTGTGAAAAAATCCTCTAGGGAGCGCTTCCACCATGCAAAGAGGATAAAATGTAGATAAAAGGTCCTATTTAGAAAAAATGTAGTCCTAGGGCCACCATTCAATCATTCAAGAAACACAAATTTCACCTACCATTCACTGAGCAAGGCTAAAAGGACATGAATTACTTGAGCATGTGTTCTTCCAACAATTCTAGCATCCACCAAGAGTTTGCAAACCAAGATAAAATCTAACTTTCATCCACAAGAGTAAGAAAAAGTCCCTCCAAGAGGTGAGCATCAGTTCACTAGATCTATCTTGGATAAAAAATTAGCATATTGAATTTTATCCCATGAGTTATGATTTTATAATGAAGTGATTAGAATCTATTTATATGTTTCTGAACTCGCGTTTACAAAAATAACCTGGCCTACAAGCCAAGACAATGTCAATTTAAAGGGTTGGTGCAAGCTAATGCTGGTCACTCATGACGCGTTAGTCGCAATGGACTTCTGGAAAAATAGAAATCTGAATGTCAAAAAGCAATATTAGAGCTACCTACACAACTTTTTGGAATATGGTGCAAGAAGATCAAACGTAGAAAATCGGATTACCTTCTGGAATATATAAATATTATTTATGGAAAATTGTATAACTCCCAAAAAATTGGGTTCTCCTAAGGTTGGCATGTTATTTTTTTAATAAAATATAATGAATATGTTTGCGTTAGCCCTCTAGTTCGGTAATCAAATAGTGGATTTTTGTTAAAAACATTATATACAGTTGTAGATAACAGGTCGTTCTAGTGCGGCGTTATTTTTCCATATTTATTTATGTTAATTTTTATTTATTTTTAATTAAGGAAGTCATCCCATGCCTAAAATGATGAGGCCTAGCGTTAGCCCTCGATATCATGGTCTTAACCTAATCAATCAACAATTTTTTTTTTTAGGATGTATGTTTTTGTGTGTACTTGTGTGGGTTCTTTTCCGTTTTCAAAATATGTGAGCCAATAAAAAGTTATAGATGGAAGAAATAACCTACTCTTTGTGTAAGATTGACGTTAGTGCAATTGAAATTAACTAAAAAATAGGAACAAATAATAGTTTTCATAAAAAATTACATATTCGGAATCTGCACACATAGTTCTACAAGTGTGTGCAATTTCATTTGCAGTGGACAAGTGTAGCATACGCAGAATCATGCTCGAAACAGAAAAAGGTATAGAATAAGATGTATTTTTTTATATTATTATATGTATTTTGGCAACCTGAACCTAAAACCATAGCAGCCAAGTCATCCACCACGTTGGTGGGAAACTAATTACCTGCCAAAATTTAAAAACTAAATTGCGTGTGCGCGTGTATTTAAAAAACACGTACGCACAAAATGGTGCGCACGCGTCCAAATGCGCGCACACGCAAAATGGTGCATGCGCGTTGTTTTTACTAAAGTTTGAAATTTTCCATATTGATTAAATAATTTTATAAAATATATATTTTTTAATAATTAATAATGTTTTAAATTGAATTAAATTAAATTTATATGATGATATCATTTTTGAGCATATCTACCGCGAACACAATTCTCAGGCTGATTCACTCTCTAAACAGGCCTTACTGTGCTCAGAAGGATTTCTAGTATGGGAGGAATGGTTGGATTCCAGCCTACTGGAATGTGGAGAATTTTACTTTATGTAGACTATCTTTGGGTCTGTTTGCATTAGGGTCTTTGACTATTATATCTAGGAACTGTTGTATAATTCCTTTTTTGAACATATGTTGAAGCATATGGAAGATATATGGCATCCTTTTTGAACATATGTGGATGTATATGGAAGATAAAAGTCATAGATGACTGTACTTACCTTTCGTCAGAAAGGTGACAATATTTTGTACTATTTGATTTAAAGAATAGCAATAGTACGTTTTTTTTTTTCGGTTGAAAAAAATTAAATTTATATGATGATGAGGAGGAGGAGGATGGGGATGATGATGATGATGTTGATGATGATGATGGGGATGATGATGATGAGGATGATGGGGATGATGAGGATGA